>CM035431.1:119169847-119187347 GCA_020310875.1 Ceratopteris richardii
GATCAGGATTCGGTTTCATAACTCTTGGCATTTTGGGGAACGAGAACGCAACGGACTGCACAAATTCCAGAAAAGCAACCGAAAAGCTCTGAAAAGCACAGAGTTCTTGTGACTTAGGTAAGCGGACATCACACCTTGAACGAAAAAAAGTGAGAGGCATTCGCTTACAAATCTACATACCTTGTAAGATCCTTTCGGGCAGGCAGGCGGCAGAATGCTTTTCAAAGGGGCAGCCACCACAGAGAGAGAGAGAGAGGCTGCGACTTGCACTTTGGAGCGTATGCATATGGGCTTCACCACTTCTTTATAGGAGCGCGGCTATGGTGGGCACTGCGTGCATGTCTGTGCAGGCATTGCGATGGAAGGGAAGAGATTCTATGGGTAAGCCATGCTAGGGCGACGTGATATGCATTGTGAAAGAGAATGTATATATATTAGTGGCTTCAGACTGGGGCTCCGAACAGCAGCAAGAAAACGTTGTGTAACTTGTGTTCCGCCATAGGATGAGCATGAGAGAGAGAGGCTTCTATAAGAAGCAAACAAAGACGACTTAGAACAAGGAAGCAAATCCAATACTTGAAGTTCTCTGGAATGCACATGGCATCATATGGTACTGCACCCCCGAACTCATAATGTTTCTAGTATTGGTTGCTCTGGTAGAAGAAATGTATGTCTACATTAATCTATTGTCAAGTCTTTAATATGAAATCAAGTAGCCCATTGCACAATGGAGCAGACTGTATCTCAGATTATAAAGAGTAGCAGCCAGCAAGATTCTCATCACCCATAGAAGATTAGTGAAGTTTACAAGATCTGTTCATAGAGGAGCTGACGGAGCTGGCTTCTGGTCTGCTATTTAAAGGTGTCTGCTTGAGGCAGCCAAGGAGCTGGTGTTGAAGCAGAGGGATGCGTACCTGTTTGATGTGAAATAGGTGGCAAGGAATAGAGTTTTACGCACTAATTAAAGGTTACGAAGCCTGTTTAGGCAAGCCAAAAGAATTTAAATCATAATGAAGAGGATTAAAAGGATACAAGGGCATCTCTGATGGCTCTGTTTGGAAAGACATTCTTTATTGCTTATTGATGATAGATATGGTAGCCCATTCTCTAGATTTTGCCATCCTCTCAACATATTTGCTATACCTCAATGTGACATATCCTCTGTAATCCTCTCGATGACGACATATCTATATGGCAGCTTCATTCCGACAGACATGATGTGCAGGTCCTAGGGAATCTGTGGAAGGCAAACAGAATAATGGAGGCTACTGATCTTTTGAGATGGAAGATGAGATATGACTTAGAATGGTTTTTAAGTTCTATTTTAGCCTTCTCTCATTGTACTCGTTTGAAATTTCATTAAACCCTCAGAAATACATATACAAAGGTCCCGTAATCTTCATCTAAGCAGCTCCATTGAACGATTGTGCATGAAGTGATGCTGTTATTGATCGTTATGCAAACAAAAGGAAACAGGTGGAATGGGTGAATGTTTTACATTCCAAAATGTTTGGAACTTCCAAGCGAGCAAACGGGGACATGCTCAGAATAGTTAGGGGCTAATGAAGAGATGACTAACCACATCAAAAATGCATTTCCAATGCGGAGAGAAGAGCGCTACCTCTGCAATCCAATCCCTCGAGTTTTCCTCAATCTGGAGCTACCTTCCGGTCGCAATCTTCTTTGTTCTCGCGTGCGCGCATACACACACATCTCTCTCTCTCCCTCTCTCTTTCTCTCTCTCTCTCGCGTAAGGAACCGTCTGCTCAGACTATTGGCGCGCGTCAGAGTTTCCCACGTCAGAGTTGGCGCGATTATTCGAATATGATTTTCGAATTGTTAAAAGCTGTAGAGTATGTCAAAGAGATAGAATACCATTGGAAATAGAATGAATGACACTTTAGATAGTATTACCATTGGGGTCTTTTTATGATATGGGGCTTGGATATTGCTCATCCTATGTATCTAGCTTTGAAGAATATAGGAAATAGATTTATCTTAGTAGCTATAAGGCGTTGAGCAAAATGGATTGAAGGAAAGATTTGAAGGAAACTAAAGAAGTTTCAATCACTCATTTTATGTATAAAAATATTTGATGTCATTTTAGTTGTCCTATTCAGTTTGTCTTATATCAAGGAGTTCATGTTATGAATACTATGATTGAGGAACTCACTAGAATCCATTTGATTTTCATAGACATTCTACCATTTACTACCTTCAGACAAATGGGCAAGCAAAATCAACTAATAAGATTTTGATGAGAACCTATTGTAACCTATTGCTAGTTCTTTCCATGCCTATGATCATGAACATTAGATGCATATCAACTATAGCAAACATCTTGACTCAAAAGATTTTTGGAAAACTTCTTCACTCCAAAGAGGATAAGAAATTTCATCATAGACAAGCTTTCCATTAGGTGTATTCTTGCTATTGCATATGAAAACTATATCCCACGAATATGGTAGTATTCGTAATAACAGTTCTTGCAAATTTCTTCACTCAAAACATCAATAGATATGTCATCATACAAAAGCTTTCTTCTATGTGCATTGTTGCTAATTTCTATGCAAAATGTATCCCATTTAGGTGGTAGTATACATAAGAAGAGAAGTGTCTTCATCTAAACATCCATTTTTATGTTTTGTGGTAAAGCATCCAACTTGTTCATCTGAATAGAAATATTATTTGTATATTTAATACAGAGATCATAAAACTTTCTCATCAAGTAAATTTTTTTTTCATGTAGTATTTTTCTCATAATTTTTGCATAAACTTTGTTATATCTCCTTTGTGGTCTCCTAATACAACACTGTAAAGTATACACAATATACCAAATGCAAAACAAATAGTGGATATAGCCATCTGATCAAGCTGTCCCTAGTCACCATCATCCATGTCAAGTGGCTTCTTTGTAGAATCCCTAATAGGTTTCCATCATTTCCTTTGAGCCAAAGCATCATATACTTGATTATTTCACAAGGAAAAGTTATCTTTATCAAACTTGTAAATATCAAAACTATCTCTTCCTTGCACACCATGTCCTTTCTCAAAGCTGCTTGCACCATGCCTAGATCTCCTAAATGTCTCTGAGAATTCCAATGATAGGAGATGAAAAGTATTTTTAGTAGAACTATTATGTGAACTAGAATATGGTTGTCCCAAACTCTCCAAACATTTTTCTAGATTTACCTCAAAAAATTGGATATGTTATCAACAAGAAACAAATATTAAGAAAAAAGGTAAATAAATGTCTTCCAATAGAATGATTTGCAAAACCAATTATGGATCTAGAGATCAACCGTTATATGGTTTAAATATGAAACCTATGAAAAGTCCAACAACATTTTTTCCATAATTGAGGAATGTGATCATGCACGTAGTCGAAATTGCATAGCCAAAATTGGCTACTCGTTGCATAAATCCAAAGTACCAAAGAGTTCAACATGGCTAGCATGCACCTATAAATACACTAACATACATCTTCTATGGTGAGAGTAGGGTATTTCTTCAGCTTGCATCCCACGCACTTCCATTTGGATCTCCTTGTTAGGAAGCCTAACTAGAATCCTCTTTAACATGTCAAGGGCTTTATGGAAGACATGACTATTATTTCAAAAAAGGCATACAACATGAATTATCAATATCAAGGTGCAAGAAAGATAACCTGATATGGATTCAATCAAGCCAAAATGAATGTGAAAAATCTACCTCAAAGAGGCCTAGAAATTGATGCACACGAAGTACAAATTGCCCTTACTAGAACCTTTCAATTTTTGTAAAGCTAGAAAATCATAGAGGGAGAAAAAACGTTGGTTTTAAGGAAGCACATACAATAGTCTCCTTGAAATTCTTGAACCTAAACACTAAGAACTATGCACCAAAGAACTTAAATAGCAATCCAAAAATCAGCCAAAGACCAATTCAAGTAGGATATGAGAGGCCAAAAAAGAGAGCTTTTAAGATTCACTTGACTAGTCCATGAGCTCCGTTTTCCCATTTATTCCACATGTCTCTCATAGAAATTTCCACCTTTGCTCCATTATCCAATATTATTTAGTTATGTGCCCATTGAACTCAATAGTGAGGCATGCATTCTCCTCATCTCCCTTACTATAGTCACCTAATTTATCTATTGGTACATGTTTTACATCTCGAAGGCTTTTGTAGATCTTGTACCCAAGCTCTTGGCCTAAGATGGTTTGACAACTTTGCTGGCCAATTTCTTCTATCAATTGTGGTCTCTGTGCGCAACAAGAGGGATTGTCAATTGCAAAAGGGGAAAAGGGCACGACAAAAGCTGATTCAGTTTACAAAGCTGCCTGCGCGTACGAGAGAGAGAGAGAGAGAGAGAGAGAGAGAGAGAGAGAGAGAGAGAGAACGTCGGCGACAGAGCATCACAGGTACTGCATGTACGAGAGAGAGAGAGAGAGACAGAGAGAGAGAGAGAGAGTCATCTTTGTGGTGTGTGTGCAAGAGAGAGAGAGAGAGAGAGTGGTGTGTGTGTGGTGTGTGTGTGTACTGCCATATAGAAAGAGAGAGAGAGAGAGAGAGAGAGAGAGAGAGAGAGTGGTGTGTGTGTGTGTGTGTGTATTGCCTCAAGGAAGATTTAACAAGAGTTAAAACTAGTTGCCTTGGGATAGTCCTGTCCACTTAACAACTTTGGTCAGTCTAACCCCTGCTTTGTGGGATATGGGGGGTCCCATGGGTGCTAGTTGTACAATTACTCTTTGAATGAATTCACACAAAAGGAGATTAGGCTTTTGTTCAAACTTCCTAAAAATAAAAATCTCATATGAGAAATCAAAGCAATAATTTACCTATCATATGACACTTTGTCTTGCACCTCAAATTTAAGGCGATACAACGTAGTTTCATACGATTCTATCAAAGCACACAAGCTTGTTTAATGGTGTGGATAGGCCAATTGTCCCTAAGGTTGAAGTTGGGGGTTCAATTCCCACTAATTGCACTATGGACATCTCCCTATTGGCTAGATAGGATGGAAAAGTTGCCATTCGGGCACCATATATTGTGGCCTCTAGGTCAAGTGGGCTTCCTTTCTAGCTTTTGGGCTCATCTAAACGAGTTCCAATGTTGGGTCCTAAGGTTGTCATTCCCAAGCTCTACCCTAGTTGGCCTTCACGCTCTATAATACTAACAATACAAGGTGTAAAACATTTGCTTTATGGGATAGAGGGGGTCCCATTGGTATTAAGCCTTCCTTCATTTGTACTTTCAAATTAATTCACGCTAGATGCCTTCGAACCGTTAAAACTAGATGCTTTTGGGCAGCCTTTTCTTTATGATGCTTCAACAATCTAACTCTTCGCCCCTCGGTACTATGCCCTTCACTTGTACACTTTTTCTTTCAATATGTTAACTTTCAATATGTTAAAGCCGAGGGAGATTAAGCTTTCACCGAACTTCCTTTTGAGCAAACTAATTCAAGTTAATCAAGAAGATTAGGCATCAGCCCAACTGCTTTTAAAAAAGAAATTCTATCGAAATAACTCAAAAAATTTTCTATTTATCAGCCCGCCGAGGATTTATTTGGTTCGATTGACGTTGGGTAAAGAGCCTTCAGGCCCGCCGAGCATTTACTTCGTTCCATTTCGAGCATTTCTAAATGCGCTCTCTTCGCTCTGGCGTCTGGTCGGGCAACTCTCGCAACACCAATACGGCGAGCGACTACTGCAGATAGTTGTATAGTCTAAAACGTCAGGTCAGAGCGCCATCTCCTTCGATTTCTGTATGAAATTGTACTGAATACACATGCTGCAAACCAGAAAGAGTCGCGTACTACTCTGAAGTTGTGAAGGACCATCAATGGCACGGCTTCCTGCGGCTCCTATCAGAATTCCAGAGCTCCTTCGCGAAGTACACGCGACATCCTGAAGCAGCACTTAGCTTCCGATGCAGTTTGGAAAGGTAGTGTGAGATATTTTGAGCATGAACGGACCTGCTTCACTCTACTTCTCTAGCTCTAGTCACTGTACAGGACTTTTATTAGAGAACCCTAATAATTTACGCGTTCCTTTACGGATTGCGAGGATCGCAAAAAACGCACTTTTGAGTAACCTAGCTCATGAGAACTTCCGAAAAGCTCGTCTCCAGTGCTTGCTCGACGCCAATGTGATGTTCCTGCGAGGACGTAAATGCGGTCTGAGGGGTATTCTGAGATTTCGTGAAGTGGAATGTGCAGTACGATTGGCATTATATTTATTCGCAACATATCCGTGACTTGGTCACACCGCGGGATCCTCAATAGCTTCAAAACGAGGATGGAAGGAAAGTTCTTGCTGAAAACCGCAACATGCAGCGGAAATGCGGAAACATCCGAGCTTGATAAGTGCCTACGGCTCTTAGTGCTCGTCTGTCGACGTTCTTTGGTTTCGCACTTCTCAACTTAGCTGCTCTCGTAGGAGCTGTTCTGCTGATGGCGGATGCTGTTCAGTCGATGCTCGCTCATTATCCTAGTAATGGCTACTGTCAACTTTGATCGCCAAATAGTGACGGAGATGTGCTTTGCTACTCATTAAAGGTGCGTTGATCCTGCCTAAATTTGTTCAACTTTCCTGATTGCTACATTGTATGTCGTTGGTGTCTTTCTCTGTTTGACCTAGTATCGAGTATGGGGCTTCTCAATGAACGGGAAGTATGTGGAGACATACTCCTGAAGTTCGCACGTACGCGAGTGTTTCTGCATAGTATACAGAACAACATTTTACTACGTTGAAGTTTCAATCAGAGAAGTTTCATCTTTGTGTTTTATACCAGTTATTAATTTACTTTCATACTTATTCATAAATCTTCTCTATCAACTCTCTTTCTCGCATTTCACAAGTGTATGTTCTCGCAGTACTGGCTCTGTCTGAACCGACCTTTTAGTGAGTAATTCCGTAAATAATCAATCTCCTAAGTTGTCATGGTAAAACAATACTAGTTCTCTTCGAGAGATGAAAAATTTGTCGAAATCAAATTACTATTTGGCCAGAAACATTGATGTCACTATGTGGATTCATGTATGCCTATATATGTAATTTAAATGTGAATCTACATGTCAGTCTGCATGTTTATCTACATTCAAATTCATATATACATGCACATTTATAGAGCTACAAGTATGTGTGTGCATCAATGAATGTTTCAATCTAGAGGTCTGCATATATACATTTGAATACACATTTTAAATCGTTGCTATTAATGAACGTTTTAATGTAGATTACTGCATACGTGTTGGTAAATACACCTGTATGTGTGCCATCTTGTAAGAAATGCATATAAGTCAATGTTAAGGTATCTAATCTGACATGTTCTAAGGTTGGTGTAACAAGTGAATGTAGGCACATGTATGTATGTGTGTGTGAAAATATACATGCATACATACATACACACGTACATGAAGATGAATCCTAGGAAATACAAAATCAAACTCAAATGGAAGTCTAACTATGCAAAACCTTATATACAAAACCTATAATGCATAAATACCATGGCAGTGAAGTGATAGGAAACTATCACGTTTAGAAAGTGATGAAAATCAGCCATAATTATTACTAACACGGGATTGAAACTAAAGATAAAAATTAAAATCAAAAGGCAATGCATGCTTGATAGAATGTATATGCCTATGAACTAGCCACCACTCATAGGAGGAATTCACAAGTGAAAATTGGATCTTTGCACGTACAACAAATGCGTATACCAAGATGGATTGAGTTAAACCTCAAATTCATCTTAGAATGAAAGCCCAACAATATGTACATGGTATTCAAACAAAGTATTATATAACTATTGGCCCCTTATGTGTCATGTTGACTATATATATATATATATATATATATATATATATATATATATATATATATATATATATATATATGTGTGTGTGTGTGTGTATATATATATATATATATATATATATATATATATATATATATATATATATATATATATACATATACATATACACACACATATACATACACACACACACACATATACATATATATATACATATATATATATATATATATATATATATATATATATATATATATATATATATATATATATATATGTGTGTGTGTGTGTGTGTATGTATATGTGTGTGTATGTACTTATCTCATATATATATATATATATATATATATATATATATATATATATATATATATATATATATATATATATATATATATATATATATATGAGATAAGTACACAATGCACATGCACACTGTTTGTCTATTGTTAGTGCTCCTACATGGTCGAATGTAATAGAAACATATGAGAAGGAAAAAGAGGGAAAGAGTAATTATTGTAATAAGTCTTAGAAAACTTTTGCAATGTATTTTTATGTCTTGTAGAAGAGATGAGCTTGCAAGCAATAGGCAACGACTTGCACAATTTCAATGTTTGATATAAGTAGCTCGAGGTGACCAAACTATTGATCGCTTAGGGTGGTCCATTAAAGCTGTCCTTTATATGTGTTGTGTGTTAACAATGAGCATTCAATCTCTTTTTCCTTAGTGGCTGTTTGTCTACCATGATCCAAATTGGCTAGAGTAATTCATTGCATATGGCTGTCCATAAACATCATCTGCATTTGCATTGTACTCAAGCACATGAGCTTGATGCTGTCTAGATTTCCTTGATGACTGCTTAGGTGCATATGTTGGTTTTACTTATTTCATATGTTGGCTTAGGTGCATTCATATATAGAAAATTTGAGGTTAAGAGCATAAGTGAATATTTGTAGCAGTTCTAGTGTGCAGATTTTGGAGTCTTGCTGTTGCTGCTGCCAAGTTTCTTTTTGAGATTTTGCTGTCCAGATTTTCTTGATGACTGCTTAGGTGCATATGTTGGTTTTACTTATTTCATATATTCAAATGGGTTCAAATATTGGTGGCAAAACATGTTGTAATATCATTTTCCTCTAGCACCGAGTCGACATTGAGTCATAACAGATTTTGTTATTTTGGCATGTGTGT
Organism: Ceratopteris richardii; assembly: GCA_020310875.1. Taxonomy (NCBI): domain Eukaryota; kingdom Viridiplantae; phylum Streptophyta; class Polypodiopsida; order Polypodiales; family Pteridaceae; genus Ceratopteris; species Ceratopteris richardii. Next base: position 119,178,843 of record CM035431.1, read on the forward strand.
GTGTGTATATAGCTTTGTGTGTGCATCTTTGTGTATTGCAATGCCGATGTGCAGTGCAATTTTCATATGTGCAACTTTGTGTCCATGTTATAACATTTTATATTGACAGACAATCATAACTACTATTCATGACTATCACAAAAAAACCTTCATCTAAAATGCATGTTGTCTGCTTTGAATCAACCCTCATCAGTAAATTTGAGAACTTAGTTGTGCAGAAGTTCTTATGAATGTACATCATTCTTGATGGTTGGCACAACAGTAGCAGTGGGTTCAAAAGGGACACCAATAGAAGCTGGACATCCAAGTAGCAGTTGAGCTTAGGTGCTTGTAGAAGTCAAGTACTACAGAATCAAACAACAAAGTTGGCATTTTTGAATGCCAAGTACTAACGATTACTGAACTACTATACCACAAAATAACTTATATATATATGTGTGTGTGTGTGTGTGAATGGATGTATGTATGGATGTGTGCATGTATGTATGTATGGATGCATTTATGCATGTACTGTAGTGTATATATACACTACAGTATATACATATGTATGTATGTGTATACATATGTATATACTATTTTATGTGTGCATGTATGTATGTATGGATGCAATGTATAAACTGTAGTGTATGTATACACTACAGTATATACATATACTGTAGTGTACATATACACTACAGTATATACATACACACACATATATATGTAGTATTCCTTCATAGTATTCCTTCATATATATATTCACAGCAGTATATATATATATCTTCATTGTTGTACACACACACATATATAAATACACATTGTTAGGTTTTTTAGGGTTAGGGTTAGGTTTTTCAGGGTTAGGGTTAGGTTTTTTAGGGTTAGGGTTAGGTTTTTCAAGGTTAGGGTTAGGTTTTTCAGGGCTAGGGTTAGGTTTTTCGGGGTTAGGGTTAGGTTTTTCAGGGCTAGGGTTAGGTCTAAAATTGAAGTTGGAGTTTAAAATTGAATGTCTAATGAACGTAGAGTCAGAGAGGTTCTGAGTTCGAGCCTCTGAGCTTTTCCAACCATATCAAAAAAGGACTTATAGATTCGAACTCAAGTTCGAGCCCGTGAGTCATATCAAGTTTAGGATTGTTGGCTCATATGATATGAGGCTCCAACTTAAGTTCGAGCCTCTCAAGTTTTTTGGTAAAAACAGGCTTCAACTTAAGTTCGAGCCTCTCAAGTTTTCTGGTAAAAACACTAATATTTTTAACTCAAATCTTCTTGCATCTACAAAAGCTAAGCCTCTTAATCATATGAGCTGAGTTATGAAGCTCAGACTTTTTCAGCTTTTCCAAAAGTGGTTATGAGCAAAAGAACAAAGAGGAGTTCGAGCCTCTCACCTTTTTCCAACCATATCAAGTTCAGGATTGTTGGATCACATGATATGAGCAAAAGGACAAAGAGGCTCGAACTTAAGTTCGAGCCTCTCAGCTTTTCCAACCATATCAAGTTTAGGATTGTTGTGTTTTATGTGCAAAAGAACAAAGAGGCTCGAACTTAAAATCGAGCCTTTGAACTTTTCCAACCATATCACGTTCAGGATTTGTTGGATCACATGATATGAGCTTCAACTTTTCCAGCCATATCAAGTTTAGGATTGTTGTGTCTTATGTGCAAAAGAACAAAGAGGCTCGAACTTAAGTTCGAGCCTCTGAGCTTTTCCAACCATATCAAGTTTAGGATTGTTGTGTCTTATGTGCAAAAGAATTAAGTTCGAGCCTCTGAGCTTTTCCAACTTAAGTTCGAGTCTCTGTGCTTTTCTAACCATATCAAGTTTAGGATTGTTTGGTTATATGATATGAGCAAAAGAACAAAGAGGCTCTGAGTTCGAGCCTGTGAGCTTTTCCAAACATATCAAGTTTAGAATTGTTGGGTCACGTGATATGAGCAAAAGAACAAAGAGGCTCGAACTTAAGTTCGAGCCTCTCAACTTTTCCAACCATATCAAGTTCAGGATGGTTGGATCACATGATATGAACAGAAGAACAAAGAGGCTCGAACTTAAGTTCGAGCCTCTGAGCTTTTCCAGCCATATCAAGTTTAGGTTTCTTGTGTCTTATGTGCAAAAGAACAAAGAGCCTCTGAGCTTTTCCAACCATATCAAGTTTAGGATTGTTGGATCACATGATATAAGCCTCAGCTTTTTCAGCCATGTCAAGTTTAGGATTGTTGTGTGTTAGGTGCAAAAGAACAAAGAGGCTCGAACTTAAGTTCATGTCTCTGAGCTTTTCCAGCCATATCAAGTTTAGGATTGTTGTGTCTTATGTGCAAAAGATTAAGTTTGAGCCTTTCAGCTTTTCCAACCATATCAAGTTTAGTATTGTTTGGTCACATGATATGAGGAAAAGAACAAAGAGGCTCGAACTTAAGTTCGAGCCTCTGAGCTTTTCCAGTCATATCAAGTTTGGGATTGTTGTGTGTTATGTGCAAAAGAACAAAGAAGAGTTCGAGCCTCTCAGCTTTTTCCAACCATATCAAGTTCAGGATTGTTGGATCACATGATATGAACTTCAGAAAACTTGAGAAACCCAAACTTAAATTTGTAAATAAGATAGGATTGAAATTCAAACTATGAACTTCAGTTTGAATTTCATTTCAACTTGGATAGAGAGAGTTTGAGCCTGTATTCAATTTGGAGCCTCTGAATCATATCAAGTTCGAGATTGTTTGGTCACATGATATGACGCTCAAACTTAAGTTCAAGCCTCTCTGCTTCTCCTAGAAATAGATTGAGCCTCTATTTAACTTTGGGGATCCTTTATACAATTTGGAGTCGCACTTAAGTTTGAGCCTCTATTTAACTTTGTCACGATAAGTTCAAATTTATAGTGAAAATCTCTATTCAACTTCAAGTCAGTGAAGGTGAACTTAAGTTTGGATATTGATTCAAGTTGGAGTTGAAGATTCTATTGACCTTGGAATCGAAGAGGCTGAACTTAAGTTCCAGTCTTTATTCAACTAAGAGTGAGAAAGGCTAAAACTTAAGTTCGAGCATGTTATGAGCAAAAGAACAAAGAGGAGTTCGAGCCTCTCACCTTTTTCCAACCATATCAAGTTCAGGATTGTGGGATCACATGATATGAGCAAAAGAACAAAGAGGCTCGAACTTAAGTTCGAGCCTCTCAGCTTTTCCAACCATATCAAGTTTAGGATTGTTGTGTCTTATGTGCAAAAGAACAAAAAGGCTCGAACTTAAGTTCGAGCCTTTGAACTTTTCCAACCATATCAAGTTCAGGATTTGTTGGATCACATGATATGAGCTTCAGCTTTTCTAGCCATATCAAGTTTAGGATTGTTGTGTCTTATGTGCAAAAGAACAAAGAGGCTCGAACTTAAGTTCGAGCCTCTGAGCTTTTCCAACCATATCAAGTTTAGGATTGTTGGATCACATGATATGAGCCTCAGCTTTTCCAACCATATCAAGTTTAGGATTGTTGTCTTATGTGCAAAAGAACAAAGAGGATCGAACTTAAGTTCGAGCCTCTGAGCTTTTCCAACCATATCAAGTTTAGGATTGTTGGATCACATGATATGAGCAAAAGAACAAAGAGCTTTTCCAACGATATCAAGTTTAGGATTGTTTGGTTACATGATATGAGCAAAAGGACAAAGAGGAGTTAGAGCCTCTGAGCTTTTCCAACCATATCAAGTTTAGAATTGTTGGATCACATGATATGAGCAAAATAACAAAGAGGCTCAAACTTAAGTTCGAGCCTCTCAGCTTTTCCAACCATATCAAGTTTAGGATTGTTGTGTCTTATGTGCAAAAGAACAAAGAGACTCGAACTTAAGTTCGGGCCTCTGAGCTTTTCCAACCATATCAAGTTCAGGATTTGTTGGATCACATGATATGAGCCTCAGCTTTTCCAGCCATATCAAGTTTAGGATTGTTGTGTCTGATGTGCAAAAGAATTAAGTTCGAGCCTCTGAGCTTTTCCAACTTAAGTTCGAGTTTCTGTGCTTTTCTAACCATATCAAGTTTAGGATTGTTTGGTTATATGATATGAGCAAAAGAACAAAGAGGTTCTGAGTTCGAGCCTCTAAGCTTTTCCAACCATATCAAGTTTAGAATTGTTGGGTCACGTGATATAAGCGAAAGAACAAAGAAGCTCGAACTTAAGTTCGAGCCTCTCAGCTTTTCCAACCATATCAAGTTCAGGATTGTTGGATCACATGATATGAACAAAAGAACAAAGAGGCTCGAACTTAAGTTCGAGCCTCTGAGCTTTTCCAGCCATATCAAGTTTATGTTTCTTGTGTCTTATGTGCAAAAGAACAAAGAGGCTCGAACTTAAGTTCATGTCTCTGAGCTTTTCCAGCCATATCAAGTTTAGGATTGTTGTGTCTTATGTGCAAAAGATTAAGTTCGAGCCTTTGAGCTTTTCCAACCATATCAAGTTTATTATTGTTTGGTCACATGATATAAGGAAAAGAACAAAGAGGCTCGAACTTAAGTTCGAGCCTCTGAGCTTTTCCAGTCATATCAAGTTTGGGATTGTTGTGTGTTATGTGCAAAAGAACAAAGAGGAGTTTGAGCCTCTCAGCTTTTTCCAACCATATCAAGTTCAGGATTGTTGGATCACATGATATGAACTTCAGAAAACTTGAGAAACCCAAACTTAAGTTTGTACATAAGATAGGGATATTGAAATTCAAACTATGAACTTCAGTTTGAATTTCATTTCAACTTGGATAGAGAGAGTTTGAGCCTGTATTCAATTTGGAGCCTCTGAATCATATCAAGTTCGAGATTGTTTGGTCACATGATATGACGCTCAAACTTAAGTTCGAGCCTCTCATATACAATTTGGAGTCGCACTTAAGTTTGAGCCTCTATTTAACTTTGTCACGATAAGTTCAAATTTATAGTGGAAACCTCTATTCAACTTCAAGTCAGTGAAGGTGAACTTAAGTTTGGATATTGATTCAAGTTGGAGTTTAAGATTCTATTGACCTTGGAATCGAAGAGGCTGAACTTAAGTTTCAGTCTTTATTCAACTAAGAGTGAGATGGAAACCTCTATTCAACTTCAAGTGAGTGAAGGTGAACTTAAGTTTGGATATTGATTCAAGTTGGAGTTTAAGATTCTATTGACCTTGGAATCGAAGAGGCTGAACTTAAGTTCCAGTCTTTATTCAACTAAGAGTGAGAAAGGCTAAAACTTAAGTTCGAGCATGTTAAGTTCAACACTCTCTTGGATCCAAAAGGACTTATAGATTCGAACTCAAGTTCGAGCCCATGAGTCATATCAAGTTTAGGATTGTTGGCTCATATGATATGAGGCTCCAACTTAGGTTCGAGCCTCTCAAGTTTTCCGGCAAAAACAGGCTTCAACTTAACTTCGAGCATCTCAAGTTTTCTGGTAAAAACACTAATATTTTTAACTCAAAATCTTCTTGCATCTTCAAAAGCTAAGCCTCTGAATCATATGAGTTGAATTATGAAGCTCATACTTTTTCAGCTTTTCCAAAAGTTGTTAGAAGTTAAGTTCGAGCCTCTTAACTCATGAATCCAAAAGAGCTAAGAGGCTCGAACTTAAAATTCGCACCTTTAGAATCATATCAAGTTTGAGTCTTCACGTGATATGAGACTCGAACTGAAGTTCGAGCCCATGAATTTTATGGTGTCACATAAATGAGGCTCGGACTGCTTTGAATCATGTCAAGTCTCAATTTGTTTAGTTACAAATGAGGCTCGAACTTAAGTTCGAGCCTCTAAGCTTTTTCAGCAAACATGATAATATTTTTAACTTGAATCTATTTTGAAATTTTAATAAAAGACGCTCGAACTTAAGTTTGAGCCTACTATTACGTTGAATACTCTCTTACATCCAAAAGAACTAACTGAAGGTGAAGCTTACGTTTGGATGTCGATTCAAGTTGGAGTTTAAAATTGAATGTCTGTTGAACGTAGAGTCGGCCCATGAATTTTATGTTGTCACACATACAAAGACATACATAATATCATTTCAAAGATGGTTTGAGTGCCTCTTAACATGCTAGCATCAAAATGAAGTTAGAGTTTTTTATTCTTGTAGTTTTATTGATTGGCTCAAACTCAAGTTTGAAGCTCCATTCAATGTGCAGTTTGAAAGGCTCGAACTTAAGTTTGAGCCTCTATTCAATTTAGAATAGAAGAAGCTCAAAATTAAGTGAGCCAAACATGATAGTATTGTACAACTAAAATACACACATACAAAGACATACATAATATCATTTCAGGGATGGTTTGATTGCCTCTTAACATGCTAGCATCAAAATGAAGTTAGAGATTTTTATTCTTGTAGTTTCCTTGATTTTTGACTAGACTCAAAGTTAAGTCCAATTAGTGAATGTCTGTATATGCAAATATGGATTATTTTTTGTGGAAATGATGGTTGTATCTAGTTTTAATTCAATTGATTATTTTTACAATAATTATTGAAAGAATGATCAATTGAATAGCATTGTTAATTTCTCATTTATTCTTTACAGGCAAAATCAAGATGGCAACAAAGCAAACTATATCTAGTCAACTTGAAGAAAGAGAAAAGTGGAAAGGAAAGAGAGTCATCTTGTTGGATCATGAAAAGCATGAAAGATATGCAACTGCTATTGTTTTATTGGTAAATCCATGGGATGCTATAAATTGCAAAGAGTTGGGAGAAAGTTGCCTAGGTGTTATTATGGATGAAACTGTGGATGCATCAACTTTGGATTCAACTTTGAAATTGGTCAGTTGGCCTATACTCCAAATCATTACAGAAGATGGTGAGCCTATGATACAAAAATTAGGCTTTAACTCACTGTATGACATTGAAGATGATCATTGCAATGGTATTGAGGATGTGGATCTTGAAGCTGGAGAGAATCCAAATTTTTGCTTTACGTCATCATACAACATCGATGATGATAATTGCAATGGTATTGAGGATGTAGATGTTGATAAGAATTATTCTCATGCAATTGATATTCAACATTGTTTTAATGATATACAAGTTGTTTCTCCTCTTCGAATGGAATCAGATCAACAAGAGGATTTTCATATGGAAAATAGTAACTGTGGATATTTTGAAGTGAACCAAAAAAAAAGAAGTTACATCCACAAGGTTAGAAAAAGTACTACATTGGCTCCTAATAAGAGATGCTCATTTGAGAGAATTCAGATGGTTTCAATGCATGATTGTTGTGAACAGAGATGTTGTCAAGTAGCTAGTAGGGCTAAAATACTGGAAGCAAGATTAAACTTTTGGGGACAATGCTATTCAGATAGTCAGCGCTCGAGTTTTAATTTCATGTTTGATGCAAAAGAAGTATGTATCAAGGCATGGTATTTAATTCATGGTATTGGAAAGAGCTCATTTTATAGGCTACGAGAAAAGTTTCTACTTGGTCAAAAGGTATCCATTCATGGGAATAATGGAATACTTAGAAAAAGTATCAAACATGTAGAAATGGCAAAAGCTTTGATACATGATTTCATTGATAATAATGCAGATCAAATGCCACACAAGTTGAGAATATGTACTGATGGTTCTCGTGAAACACAAAGAGTGCTTCCATCACATTATAAACAAGTGGATATTCTTCGAGAGGTGAATATGACATTAGAGAGTTTGGGATATAATAAATTATCTCAACCAACATTTTCAAGAATGTGGAATACAGAATTTAGAACAGTTTCTTTATCAAAGTCAAGTACATTCTCCAAATGTGACTTTTGTACAGGAATAAAAGCAAAGTTACAATCTACTAAAAACCATGAAGAACGTGCAAGATATTTAGCACAAAGAAGATCTCATATGCTACGTCAAATGAGTTGTAGAAATCTATATTATGCTTGGAGAGTTTCCTCAGAATTATTTCCAGATAAATATTTATGCATTATTCATGATAAAATGGATCAAAGTAAAACAGCTATACCACAGATTAGACCAGTTCCAAAATCTCTTAATGGCATTGAGAGATTACCAATATCTTTAACAGGAATGCTTACTCATGGACATGGACAATGTGCTTATGGTCATTTTGCTTTAGGATTATGGCCCGGTGATCCAAATTTCACAATTGCATCTATTTCAATGTGTTTAAGAAACTTAGAAAGAAAAGATAGTCAGTTGTATGGAGATTTGGGATTGAAGAGTTCTGGTGTGAATTACACAAAGAGTCTATTTGATTCTTTGTTGTGGCCTGATGCACTTTATCATCATATGGATGTATTAAAGGAGCAAATTTTATATGACAATGTAACACAATGTAATATTACATGCGAAAATCAAAGTAATTCATTCAAGGAATTACCTAGAACATTATTTTTGCAACTTGATAATTGTGGTTCAGAAAATAAGAATCGCTATGTCTTTGCATATTTGTCTTTGTTAGTTGCTAATGGGATATTTGATATGGTGCAACTTGGATTCCTTATGGTTGGACATACACATGAGGATATTGATGCTTTATTTAGTTACTTTTCAGAAAAGCTCAGAAAACAATCTATTTTTAGTTT
>CM035431.1:119192347-119307347 GCA_020310875.1 Ceratopteris richardii
TCTTTCTATGTATTGTTTGAACCATCTTCCTACAAGTCGCACTGTTTCTTGGGGTGTCTGCTTGAAGCTGTGGATCAAGGATGATGTGTTATGCCTGATACCACTCTTAGAAAATTCTACAATAAATTCTTCCAGCAATTGACCTATATCTCGATAGTTGCGACTGTTTAGTGGTTGAAACCAAGCTAAAGTGGTACCCTTGAGAGTCAATCCAAATGCCTCAAACTGGGTGAACAAGTCCTCAATGTGTTCAGCCCTTAACACTTGTTTGAACTCAGCCACATGATCATAAGGATCTCCTAACCCGTCAAAGTACTTCTTCATTCTCTTTACCATTTGAGAGGGTCTAAGGGTTCTTGGGTGTTCTCAGGGTCTAGGCAATGGAAAATCATGTTCATCCCTTTGATGCCTATGTGCTTGATGTCTCTCTCTTTCCTGTCTTTCACCTTCCAGTCTTGATCTGTCTCTACCCACATTGTGTGTAAAGCTTACCTCAGGTCTCTCTCTAGTTGTTTCCCTCTAGGCTTCATGAGCATGGGATAATCCTGCTCCTTGGAGGCCATGGGAAGCATTGGATCTTGGTGGAGGGAAAATCAATTCACTCTTCCAAGTATATGCATGTCTATCATGTTCTCTTACCAAGAACATTTTCTTTGATGTGTTGTCTAGGTAGACAACTTTGCCTAGTGTCTCCAGATCCTTGAACTTGTAGATGATGACTATGCCCAATTGGCTAGGTTGATCTAGCTTGAATCTCCAAAAGGCTTCTTCCGTTTCTCTATTTAAGAATAGTTCTATGCTTTTGTTGTCTTGAGGGATCCAATCTCGAGTGATCACTCTAGTCAGAACTGACTTACCTCTAGGAGTTTTGGGTTCCCGTCCTACATCTCCTTGCTCTAGGTCCCCTATCTCATTCTCAGGAATGACATTTCCAAACTCATCTATCCTGTCTGGTATGTTGGTGACCACATACATAGTTCCTTCCTTATCGATGTATGAACCCTCTTCGAACTTGACTATTGGGTATTCAAGTCCAAAGGGTTGATCTAGATTTTTCAGTTGGACCACTGGTCGCCTCAGGCCATCCTCATAGATGCAAGCACCTAATCGGTTGGTCCGAATATATTCCAACTCTGTCTTATACGGACCTTCTGGTGTTTGTAGGTAGGCAATGCCTGAGCCACCTGCAGGTTTCCCCATGCTAAAGGACATTTCTGAATCTAGCCTCAAAAGCTCTAATGCTTTGTCTATCCTTGCCTAGGTGTCTACCAGATCTCAGGTTCATAAGCTTTGTCTTTTGGTCCCAAAATTCCCCTTTGTATTTGCTAAAAATCCTTTGGAGTCCCCTTGGGTTCCTAATCCCATCTGAGGGTCAACTTCAAATTATCCTAGCTGAAAATCAACGTGTTATTCTTAAATCAGGTTCGTGGAGGTCAAAACAGGGAAACATGACCTTTTGAAAAAATCACAATTTTGTGTGAAAATCCCGATTTCGGGGGGTCTGAAAATCGCGATGCTGAGCTCTTGTGAAAATCGCAATTTTGAGGGATCATGAAAATCGCGATGCTGAGAGACCTCGTGAAAATTGCGATTTTGTAGCTCAGTGAAAATCGTGTTTTGAAAATCGTGAAAATCGTAATTTTTTGATGAAAGTCGTGCTTTCAAAAATCATGATTTTGTACCTTAGTGAAAATTCTGAAATTAGCGATTTTGGCTAAAAATCGTGATTCATGAAAATTGCGATTTTGAGCCAACTAAAAGTCATGTTTTCTCAAAATCATGTTTTTACTTGAAAATCACCATTTTGGCTGAAAATCGTGTTTTTGCTCAGAAACATGTTCTTCTGATATGAAAATCGCGATTTTGCCTCAGAATCGTGTTTTTGAGAATCGCTAAAAAATCACGCTTCTCAGAATGACAAGAGAATCGTGTTTTTGAGAAACTTAGAGAATCACGATTTTAAGCACAACCAGAGAATCGCGATTCTAAGAATGACCTCAAAATCGTGTTCTTTTTAGAAAGCTTTTAGGTAGGAAATTGAAAATTGCATTTTTTTTTTAATTTGAATTTTATGAAAATCGCGATTTTCAATCAAAATCGCGTTTTTTTGGCAGGAAATTCAAATTTTTGAGCGTAGAGCAAGGGTGAGCTCTATATGTGTAGAAAATCATGAAAAAACACATGTGCTTGCTCTCCCTTGCACTTCCTAGCTCCTTCTCGCATAATAATGCATGAAAAATGGTTTGAAAATGGTGAAAATGCCCTAAAAAACAAGAAATTTCTATGAAGATGAAGATGGACGAAGATGGTGATGATGATGAAAATGAAGAAGATAAGGAAATGAACAGAAATGATAGTTTTTTTTTACCTTCCAACGTTGCAAATCTACGATCTTACCATCACAACGCTCGTCCTCGAAGCTCTCTCCCCAGCAACGACGCCAAAATTTGGTGTAGCTCAAGCGTAAGCGCCACCTCCTTTACTTGTCAATCCACGGAGACGTGAGGACCGGTATGGAGACCGTGAGCAAGTGAAGGCACAAGTGCGTGAGTGAAAGCACACAAACATGCACACACATACACACACACATGCACAAGGTAAGATCAAAGAGAGGAACAATGGAAAGCTTTGATTACAAAAGAGTTCTCTTACAAAAGCTCAAATCTACAACAAGATAACCTCAAAAATGAGCTCTCTAGCTCTTTTTATAGTTTTTGGACTAGTTTTGGCCCTATCTAGACCTAGTGTCCGGCCTAGTTAAAAATTAGGTTCCAAGGCTTATTTGAGGGCTCAAATGGAGTCTAAAAATTATGACAATTGATAGGATGATACTTATAATGCTCCTCAAGCTCAAGGACTCCTTGGCTTGCAAAAAACAGAGCTACAAAAAGATGAAATGATATTTACAATGGTTTTTAGTGATGAAAATCACTATTTTATAGGGATTTCTTCTGAAAATTTGACATACACTTCTTGGAGCTCCTTATCTGCTCCTCCTTATTGTTTGTCCACTTCTTTGATGCACTCCCATGCTTTGTGCTTGACCTTGAGTTCCAACACCTCCCCTCTCCACCAAGCAATCCACGAGACTCAATCTGTAATTTATTCGTCCACCTTTGTAAATCTCGTGTTCACACCCACTCATGCACCAACCATCACAGCACTATTCACCATCACCACACTAGCCACCACGTCTAGTGACATGGACATTTCACCACCTACGGCACCACCAATTACATCCACTATTTCTCCACCACATCTAAGCACAACACACTTCTCAACGGTCACCACTGCATCCACCCTCCCATTCCCTTTCCCCTTCCCACTGCATCTACACCAACACTCACATCATCTTAACTCATTGCACCATTGTTATTATCAGCCAACTATGAATCAAAGAAGAGGTGTTGTGCCTGATCCCACTTTTAGAGAAGTTAGTGATGAATGATTCTAATAAGTGATGAATGTCTCTAAATTGTCTTTGTTGTAAAGGTTGGAACCAGGTTAAGGCAATGTTTTTTAATGTGAGTCCAAATGTAGTGTATTGAGTGAACATGTCATCGACTTGTTCGGCTCATAGCACTTGCTTGAACTCAACATCGTGGTCATAGGTCTCTCCATCCTATCTGGTTCTACTACTGATCGATCTCTTTTTACCATGTGGGCAAAGCTCAGTTTAGGTCTCTGCTTGCCTTTTTCTCTTTGGGAACCATGGGCCATATATGTTTCTGCCCCATGGTGTCCAATGGCAACATTAGCTCAAAGTGGGGGAAAAATCAATTCATCCCTCCATGTATACACATGTCTCCCATGTTCAGACACCACAAACACTTGTTCTGACGTATTGTCTAAATACACCACTTTTCGAGGTATCTCAGGGTCCTTGAACTCATAGATCGTGAGTGTTCCTACTTCGCTTGGTTGCTCAGACATATACCTCTAGAATGCCTCATTAGTATCCCTGTTTAAAAATAACTCAATACTTTTGTTATCTTGAGGGATCCATTTTGGGTTGAGCATCTGAGTCAATATTGATTTCCCTCTGGGTGTTCTAGGTTCAGCATCTACTAACTGTTCCTATTCTAAGTTGCCTCTCTCCGCTTCGAGAATTACTATTCTTAATTCATAGGTAAGGTGGGGTTGATGAGAAAGTATGTACACTCTTCTCTCCTTGTCGATATATGAGTCCCTCTCAAATTTAACTACAGGATGTTCCAATCCCATGATTTGATCTGGGTTTTTCAATTGAATGACTTATTTCCTCAAACCATCCTCATGGATATAAGCACCTAATTGGTTGGTTTGGATGTACTCTAACTAAGTTCTATATGGTCCTTCAGGTCCCTCTGGGTGTTCTTGGTTCACCATCTAACTGATCCTATTCTAAGTCGCCTCTCTCTGCTTCGAGAATTATTATTCCAAATTCATTGGTAAGGTGGGGTTGATGAGAAAGTATGTACATTGTTCCCTCCTTGTTGATATATGAGTCCCTCTCAAATTTAACCACGGGATGTTCCAATCCCATGACTTGATCTAGGTTTTTCAATTGAACGACCAATCTCCTCAAACCATCCTCATAGATACGAGCACCTAATTGGTTGGTTCGGATGTATTCTAACTAAGTTCTATATGGTCCTTCAGATCTTTCTAGGTAGGCTAAACTTGAACGGCCCTTTGGTCTCTCCATGTTGTAAGAAATTTTCGACTCACTTGTTTCTGAGCTTAGTTTGTAAGGATAACCACTCAGTTGTTGAGCCTAAGATCGTGCTGTGTTTCTAACATTCGCTTCAAACGACCTAACACTATGTCAATCGACCTTTCCTATGTGCTTCCCTCATCTGAGGTTCATGAATTTGTTTCCCTCAGGCACTATATGTGATTATCTTCACACAGATTCTTTGTTTCTTAATCACTTGGTTTGTTTTTACTCTCTTTGATCTCTTATCTTCACCAATTATGTATGTTAGGTATCGTTTTTTTTGTTGTGTGTTTAATTTATGAAACCATTGAAATTAAGTTCTTTTCCTCTTTAGGGTTTATCGCCTCAATATCTTAATTTGCACTTGAACTTGAGTAATTAAGGGTTTCTTGCACTTGTATTGTTCCTAATGTGACCCTAATTAATCAATGACATTAATCTCGCTTAGCTTGAACTAGCAATTGACTGAGGGGGTGTTGATTCTTCCAACCTCACTTTTGATGCCTCATTGATTGCTCTTATGCACAAGAAGATGTGCTTCCCAAGCCTTGCTTTGCTCCATGTCTCACCTTGCTCTGGATGCCCTTAATTGACCTGTAAAAATCTTAACTTTAGATCACTCTTTAATTGACAAGTAAACAGGGCCAGCTCTTTTTATAGAGTTTTTTGACTAGTTTTGGTCGATTTCAAACAATGTCTGGCCTAGTTAAAAAATAGGATCTAAGGGTCATTTGGAGGTCCAGATGAAGTCTAAAATTATAAAATTTGGTATGAGCATTCTACCTAAGCTCCTCAAGCTCGAGAACTCCTCGTCTTGCACAAAATGGAGCGGCTTGTTACAAGATTGGATTTTCTATATTACATATGTTACATGAGTGATTAAAATCACTGTTAATGGTTTGACCAAATGATAATGAAAACATCTTTCTTTGAAAAATAATGGGTCTGCTCCCCATACTTCTTGCATTTCCCTTTCACATGCTTCCTTTGCATTGATATCTATAGCTACTGTCGGTTACACTGCCAACATCACTACTATGGAGAATTCATTTCTTCAAGTACTTGAGCTTTGAGTACTTTTAAGTAATCAACAACATGAGCATTCTTATTGTTATTGTCCGTTAAAAAATAGGACCCTGGCACACATTTTTGAATGTACTTTTGAACGAAAATGCAGTGGCTTGGACATCCACACATTAGATTATGACCACTATTTATGAAGCCAAGATAATCATGTACTTCAAGTTTTGTTTCATTTCTATGATAATTTTGAAGGTCTATGCATATCATTGTGATAAGAAAAATCGTTACGTGATAAGTCTCATGATAAAAAAGGAGGGTTGAGCTCATGCCATTGGGTAAACAACAAGGTTTATTACTCACACCATCCCTCCAAATTGGTTGTGAGAAGCTTTTGAATTAGACAAAGTTAGCTTCGTTTACAAAAGAGAGATATTGCATTTACTTCTACCCATGAAGCTTATATTTCACATTAAGTGTAAATCTTCTTTAAAAAGTGTTCCGTCAATTCCCTCTTCACAATGATTTCTTCTTCTTCTTATGATACGATTGCAATATCAGGACCAACTATAGGGTTTTAATAGGTCTGGATGCACTATCTTTAAGCATAAAACAAGTTTTAGTATCCACATTGCCCCTCAAAATTTGTTTTGAGAAGCTTGTGAATTGTTTAAGCTCGGAAGCTTGTGATCCAAGAGGTGTAGTGTATACAGAACAGGATCGAATTCATCTCTTGTTCTCTTGCACCCATGGAACTGTTGTGAGAGAATTAGAAGTCATCATCCTAAACCAAAATCTCGGTCTTTATTTGGGACAAGCATTTGTGGGAATCCCATGGGACGTTCTAGAAAGCTGACTTAGATTGAACTTGAAGCTTTGATGAAGGAAATAACTTCTTGCCTTGTGGTAGTTGTGATCGTAGTTTAACCCAGCTATGTAAACCCCTGTTCTTGTGGGATAAGGGGGGTCCCATGGGTACTATGCCCTTCCTTGTAGGGTTGTAATTTCAAAGTTAAAGCCTGGAGGAGTAGGCTTTAACCGAACCTCCATAATAAAAAAAAACTTCCCTGCATAAGTGTTCCCCTATTATGCGAGTTTCAACGATTTTGGCTCTTTCGATGGTATGCAAAAGATGGTGTGTCTTCCTCCCATCAAGAGATGGGGATGCCATCAAGCAAGTATATACTCTCCTTGAAGCCATGAGCGTTCTAATGTTTAGAACTTTGTGTGTCCCCCATCAAGGGATGGGGAAGCCATCAAAGAACATATACTCTCCTTCAAGCCATGAGTGCTCTATTTTTCAGGAACCAAATACAATCATTCTCATGAGAAGATTGGCAGTCTAAAAACCCAGAAAATGAGCATGAAATTCATGAATGGACTCTAAAAACCCAGAAATGAGCATGAAATTCATCTATGCTTGCAAGCTTAAAGCATTGATGCACTCTAGAAACCCCAAAAAAGGGTGTGAAACTCATCAATAGACCCTAAAAAAACCCTAAGATGAACATGAAATTCATTGATGTTTGCAATCTTGAAGCATTACAATTCAATAATGGCATGTGTTTTACAGATAACACGCTCACACAAATATCGGAACCACAAATTTAGGAGTGCAAGCTCAAGGGTTTTTCGAGGTGTGTGTCCTTTGAAATCCGCTGAACATGTAATCAACGGATGTAATCATGAATTCCGACAAGGTCTGGCCGACGACTCCAGAGTGCTCTGCTAGATTGCCCTCCGTCGAGGAGTGGATATGGATGCTTAGTAGGAGTGGATATGGATGCTTAGTATGCTGCACTTGAAGAAATTCCATAGCTAAAGGCGACGGCAATCTCTGCGAATGATGCCTTGCTGAGGAGAGGAGAGAACGTTATGGACAGAGAACTTGACGAAGCCTGTTGAATATGCTTGGAAGAAGGCGTCGGTGTTGGTGCCGAAGGCGTTGACGATGGGCGCCGTAAGCGGGTTCCTTGCAACCTCTGCGTCTACCCTGAACAGGCCCCTGCCAGCCATGGCGTTCCTGAAGTACTGTGAATCAAAGCTCAGAGCCGTTAGATCGTTGGGAAAGATTGGACCCCCTTTTGGTCGTAAGGCGGTCCTCGCCGGGCACCTCAGCCTGAGTATGCTGTAGAAGAGTGGCCCAAGAGTTTGATCCCTCTGCGGGTAGAGCCTGTTCGTCACGCTCGCGCAATGTCCAACTCCGAGAGTATGAGAGCCTGCATGCAATCATTTAGATATGCTTCATCTGAACGCATTTTCTGTTCTAGATGGTCTGTGTGTCAAAACCTATATATTGCGATGTTCGTTTCTATCGATTCTTCAAGTTAATGCTATGAGCTTATGCGCATACACTTAATCAGGCCATTTTTCATCATATCTGCAGGGATTTCATGTTGCAAATGGTGTTGTATGATACATTTGCGGGTTCGCGAGAGTGACTGTTTTTCTCATATGCAGAAGACCTTGAACAGAAAATTAATCCATCTATCGGTTCTGTAAGTTAATCCTCTGAGCGTATGAGGATCAACCTGATCAGATTCACTTTCATCATGTCTGCATTGGTCTCGTATCGTAAACGATGTCATAAAATACGCAGTGAACTCGCTAGTATCTCCATATTTACCGTAAGCAGGAAACCTTGAACGATGAGTGCACAACCAGAAAACACAGAAATACCTGGTTTATTTATAGATATGAGTGTATGATCATGCTCTTAATCAGATCTATTTGCATCGCATACGTAGTCATTCATGTTTTGGGTGCTGTTACACTATAGGTACTGTAAATTCCCTAGATCTCCATCATTATCCTGCGCAGAAAACCTTGAGCAAGGAGTAGACAACAATAAAAGCAGGAACGTCCAGTGACTTAAAAGCTTCTAGTGATTTCTCAATGTATGGACGCCTAATGATCTTTGCATTTAGCGAAAATACAGAAATATTTTTGCGGTATACGCTTCTTTTACTTTTCAAAACCATCATATGAGCTTATAGCGTGCACTTAATCGAACTCGCATTCATATCCGTACGTGATCTTATGTAGTACATATTGCAAATTCCTTGAAGTCTTCATCTTCACTCTGTTGAGGAAAGCTTGAACAAACAGCGTACAACCAGAAATCACCCGACACCTTGTGATGTATTTTGCTATCGATTTTCCGAGGTCACGATACGATACGCAGAAGAATAGCATGATGCATGCAAATGATGATATGAAATGATCAACAAAATGAGCAGGAAGATGAAAAGATCTTGTTTTGATGTATGAATTCACTTCTTACCTAGCAGTGCTACACTTTCCTCTAACGTCAACCCCTTCGTCTGGAAGACTTGCAGAAAACCATCGAATCCCGTGTGGGCTGGCGGAAGCTCAGCCTGCGCACGTGCAGCACTCGCAGTCAAGGCATCCCTTCTTCCGAGTGGAACCTCGATGAAGGGCCCGCCTGCAATTCGTACAGCCTCCCTCGCAGCTAAAACTACTATGTCTGCACAAGAAACTGTGCCCGGACAGATGGCTTCTACCGACGATTTGATGGCATCGATGAATTCGAGCCTGCGAATGCCCAAGTTTGATGGAGCTTCCCTCTCCGACACAATACCATCTTGTGAATCGAGAAGAATCGACCCATCACAACCCTAAAAACGCAGAGAGGAGATCCTCGTCAGTATCAGATAGTCTTGAAACTTCTCTACGCAAGAATTAAACAGTTTTTATGCTCCCGACACCTGAACTTGACAATCATGGAAGAACAGCCTGAGAAACGCAGCAGGAGCAGTAGGATCATGGAGAAGACTCGCTGCAACATTCCCACGAACCGCATGTGCCAGCCTAGGGCATGTGGCTGCATAGAAGTCGTTTCTAAGTTGAGCCCCGCAGCTAATCACGAAGTTCAACAACAGGAAAACGTGCCAAAGAAAAGTACGCCAGATTACGGGCTGACACCTTGTTCCTGGAGCCGATGTAATAGAATCCTCCGCCATTGTTGCTTCTTGGAAGAACAGACCTACAGTTCTGCTATATAAACTGAAGAGTATCTTTGCCTGACAAGTGAAGCCTCCCTCCCTCTTTTATACAAGCTGCAAATACAAATATGCCCACCATGGAGCTAATCTATCACAGTACTCGTGTGATGCCTGATACAGTTGTAATGACTAAGGATGGTTGAATTACACATGGACCGTTAACCCTGATACCTTTAGCAGTTTGTTTGTCATGTCACATGGCGACATCCGCTAGGCTGTGATCAAACGGAAGGATTTAACTGACTGTTAGGTGAACAATGTAGCGGCTGCATTGAATTAAACTCGGCGAAGCAAATTGCTGCCATTATTCACGTTTTGATGGCTTGCACGGACAAGTTCTCCAGGGATCATTTGAAGGTAGTACAGAGCTTGAGGTCCGATGTTCTAACAGTAAATAACTCTACTCTTTCTTGCCATAGCTAAATAAATACTGAGTATCCAATCACGTGAAAAGCAACAATGTGGTTTTTCAGAACCTTGTAGTCAATGACAAGTCCATTCGGATGTCTTCATCCTGTCTATCGCCAACATTGATACATGGTGATCACTGATACTGCTTGCATCAGCGCCAAAGCTTTCAACCAACGCATTTTTAAGTTTGGCGGGCCCATGGATTAAAGCCTAAAGGTGATAGAGCGTTAACAATCAAGCTATTCAGATCGTGTTAAGCTGTAGAGCGTGTGTTATGTTCATTTACGTTGTAAGTTTATCATGTTCAATCTGTATCAGAATAGAGTATACCAACGATAGACTTTCAAAACGCATGCATACATTTCGAAAGATAATTATACACTAAGATTATACTTTGAGGTTTGGACATTGTTGAAGAAGGTAGAATGGATGGCTCTATGGAAGCACTAAGTGAGAATGGGGCCATAGCAATGCCCCATCACAAAACAAAAATGGAATCATCATTTATGCCACGTTTTCTATATGTAGTGTCACATAAATGACGCTTATAAAGAAAAAGTGGCCATCGCATAAGCGATGCAGAGCATCGCTTATGCAAGACTTTTAATAATGTCGTATCTTTTGACGATTGATCCAATAGTAATGCTACTATGAACACATAACTTTAAACTTTGTAGCTTGTTTGAGAAAAGTTCATGGATTGGAGATTCATTTCTTGGAACTTTATATTCCTAAATGAAAAGTTCATAGTTCGATTCATTTCTTTAGGAATTTGCACATTTTCTAAAGATGGATTGATAATTTTTCTTCATGAAGCTTCACTTAGCTTAAATGAAATAAAAACTTAACTCTCTAAAAGAGTTCTTTCAAGTTTCCATAATTGCTTAGCAAGTTGCATCATTACCAGAGATGCAATCATCATGGAACCTAACATCCTCTTATTGAACGCCAAAGTTCAATTGATGCTAAGGTTCAACCTTTGATTTCCATCACTCCTTGGGATAGAATTCAAAGTGAACTTTTCAAAAACTCTATGGTTTCTACAATTTTGGAACATATCAACTATCCTTTGAGCTGGAAAGCTTAATTGATTTTAGTTCCATTTAATTTTATTTGATTCTTATCACACCTTGGGATAGAATCAGATAAAAATTCCAAAGGAAACTTCATTAAAACTTCCAAAGGAAACTTCATCAACCTACTTGAATGCATGATTTCTCAAATCCAAGCTAACGACTACATCCAAGCTTGTCGTTAGGATTCTCTAAGTTTTCTCGTAAACTTAGAGTCATCATGGAAACTTTAAAGCAGCCATGTTGTTCTTTAGTCAATATTAACACGCAGATCAAGCAAAAATAATTGAGTAACGCGCAAGCTGATAGAGTTAAGAATCGAGCTACAATAGAAGGCCATCGACATTCAACTTGTCCCTTCTAATATTTGTTATTGGGACTTTTGCTGTGTGAGAAGTCTTCCTGATCTGAGTCAACACGAGTTGATTATTCCTCGTTGATTTGAGATCCCTCTTCTCTACTATAACCAATCTGAGAAGGCAAAGGATGGGCTAATCCAAGCATAGTCCAAGGAAGGTTTCATTTCTTCAAAGACGAGGACAAGAGAAAGCAACAGTCTTCAAGGCACTACAACATATCAAGGGTATACCCACGTTGGGCATACCGACGGTCACGCGTCGATGTCGGTATGACCGTCGAAAAATTTTGGAAAATCGACTAGCCAATGGACGCGTCGGTATAGCTGCGTCGGTATGAGCGTCGATATACGCGTCGGTAAATTACTCGAAACTACCGACGCTCATATAGACACCCTATTTTAACTGGGCTCGAGAGCAAAATTTCAACATTCGGGGCGTTTTGAAACTAGATCTTCTACTGTCGACTTTCTGCGCGTGAACAACATATCTCTGTTTGTCACTCTTTCTTTCTCTCTCTCTCTCTCTCTCTCTCTCTCTCTCTCCCTCTCCCTCTCTCTCTCTCTCCCTTCCTCTCTCTCTCTCTAAGCACACCTCTATTTCTCTAAATCTGAAGTTTTGGTAAGTATATCGCACATACTGTAGCACTCTTTTTTCTTTCTTTATGTATTTCCTTTTCTAGTACCTTCTCTCTTTATTTTTGCAAGAGATTTTGGGATCAAGTCTTTGGAAATTTGACGAAAGACAACTTCAAGTGGATTTTGATGACAACGATTCAAACAATTACATCGATGTAAGAGATTGTTTTGTTTTCGATTGACATAGAGAGAGACAGAGACATATACATATACATATACATATACATATACATATACATATACATATACATATACATATACATATACATATACATATACACTCACATATGTATAAACACACACATGCATATGCATACACACATACATGCATATGCATACACATATGCATATGCATACACATATGCATATGCATACACATATGCATATGCATACACATATGCATATGCATACACACATACATGCATATGCATACGCACATGCATATGCATACACACATGCATATGCATACATAAATGCATATGCATACACACATGCATATGCATACACACATACATGCATATGCATACAAACATGCATATGCATACACACATGCATATGCATACACACATGCATATGCATACACACATGCATATGCATACACACATGCATATTCAAACACACATGCAGATGCATACATAAATGCATATGCATACATAAATGCATATGCATACATAAATGCATATGCATACATAAATGCATATGCATACATAAATGCATATGCATACATAAATGCATATGCATACATAAATGCATATGCATACATAAATGCATATGCATATATGCATACATACATGCATATGCATACACACATACATGCTTATGCATACACACATACATGCATATGCATACACTCATGCATATGCATACAAACATGCATATGCATACACACATGCATATGCATACACACATGCATATGCATACACACATACATGCATATGCTTACACACATGCATAAGCATACACACATGCATATGCATACACACATATATACATATGCATACACACATGCATATGCATATGCATACACACATGCATATGCATACACATATACATATACATATACACATATACATATACACATATACACATATGCACATGCATATGCATACACACATACATGCATATGTATACACACATGCATATGCATACACATGTATTTTAAAATCTCCACATTAGATCAGATGGGATCTCCACGTACACCTTGGGGAGCGCATGACCATGATGACTCCAAGATATATCTCATACGTAATGGAGCTCCTGTCATGGATGCAACCAGAAAGTCCATGCGTCAGCGCATTCGACAACTTTGCTCCATAGCGTTTGGACATTATGTAATGTTAAAATGGAGCGAACAGGATAAGGATTTCAAAATTTATATCACACAATCGATATATGAAAAGTACCGGCCAACACTTGGGCATCCTATTGTGAGTTCGGAATGGATTCAGCATACAGCATGCGAGGTGATGTCTCATCAATGGTCCAAAGCTCGCGATGCTTTCAGAGCAGGCTTATTGAAGCCTGTATGGTTAGATGTTGAAGAGTGGGAATCGATTCAAGATGAGCAACAACATACTCATGATCGATATCGTCAACAACAAGATGTGGCGGCCACACGTTTAGATACGGTTGGAACATCGCATTTAGGTAGCGGCGGATACGATAATATGCACTACCGATTTGTAAGTATCATTTTAATTATTTTCATTGTTTATGTTAAGCACATCATGTATGTTCATCTAACATTTTGCATATTTATTATAGGAATTGGCAGTGGGTCGTCCTCCGACGCGAACCGAAGAAGCTTATGGATATCGTCATGTATTGGATGCACTCTTGCAGGACTTAGAGGGATGCGGTGCAATCATTTCATGGGAGAATCTAAGATTGGGTAAACTTATAGCTTGGTGTAAATGTTTTGATCCCCTTGCGTACATGTATGGTAGTGCTTTGCCACAATTTTGTATTACACTTCTATGTGGCAATGATGTACCTTAATTTTGTATTCGATTCCTATATGGAAGTGCTTTGTCACATTGCCACAATTTTATATTACACTCCTATGTGGCAATGATGTACCATAATTTTGTATTCGATTCCTATATGGAACTGCTTTGTCACATTTTGTATTCGGTTCCTATATGGAAGTGCTTTGTCACACTCTTGTACATCCTTCATTTATGGAATATACAACTTTTTGTACATGATTCATGGTTCAATTTTGCTCATATAAAATCATGTTTTGGTTGCCATTAGAGTACATAACACATGTACTCAGTTTAGAGTTGGGCAGAGTGTATTTTCTTTTGCTAAACAACATCATGCTGAAGCAAAAGACAACACACTCTTCCCAAAAATGTTTGTGCAGATATGATCGTCGGTATTAGCATCGGTACACCTAGCACAATCATCGGTATGGGCATCGATACACCCAGCAGAGTCGTCGGTATGGGCGTTGGTATAAGCGTCGGTATTACCGGCTTATACCGATGCCCATACCGAGGCCTATACTGACGGCTATACCGGCGTTATGTTTTCGATGCGCATACCAACTGCGACACTAACATAACGGAAAAATTATGCCCGTTAATTTTCCTCGGTAATAGCCTCGGTATACCCTCGATATATGTTGTAGTGAGGAGGAATATGTAATTCTTTCTCATGGACTAAAAGGATGGAGAATGGCTCTTCCTGAGGATCAATGGAAGGACATAGCTTAGTTGGGAGATAAGTATTTTCAAAGTTGATGTTTTCATTTCAATACTTGCTTTATTCGTTGCTTTCATGTAGCTCGCACATAAACATAATTGAATCATGGTAGTAGTCTTTATTTTTTAAGAATGATAGCAAATGCTACAAACTCGATGAAAGCTAAACAAATATAGAAATATTGGAAAATACATCAAGCACTTGCATGCATCTAGAAGGTCATGCCCAAAAAAGAAATGATTGTTGGTGCATCTCTCCTTTCAAAAGGATGTTTTCATGCACAAAACATGTTTTCTTTAAAGGAAGTTCGGCTTTAGCCTACTCTCCTGGACTTGTATTAAATAAAGAAAAAGAAAAGTACAAGTGACGGGGACTAGTGCCCACGGGACCCCCCAAGTCCCACAGAGCGGAGGTAGATCTTACAGAGTTTAGATGGCATTATGAAGAAGGTTAATCACCCTCTCATCGTCCTTATGTGGGGCCCACTTGGGTTTAAGCTTGTTGTTGATTAGGAGAAGCACAAAACACGTTTTCTTCTTGCTTGAAAAAGATAGTTAATGCTCAAGTTTATGCACATGAACGGTTATATCTTTTTCAAAAATCTAGCAAGAATATTTATGCATGGATGATTCGGAACATGCATTTTCAAGCTCAAGAATTGCTTGATTTACGTTTGGTGCATGAAAGGAGTATGGCAACACGTGCATGCACTCACATGCATTTGCATGCAAGAACAGACATTCACATATGCATAATTGTTTGTTAAGTAGTTGAATACTTAAACTTTTAATACCTATTTTTTCTAACTCGACTAAGGTAGCTAGGAAAAATAGCAAACTAGATAGTTGCAAGGCCCTTCACTGCCATGTAACTCAAGTAGCTAGAAAAGAATGTAATAAAGTAAGTCTATGATCTAAGGGTTAGGCCAGTTCCGACTGATTTGAAAATGGATACCGTTTGGTCACTCGTGTGAATGGCCAAAGATCTTGAGACTAGACTTAAGCATAAGTTCATGTGCTCTCTTAAACAAGTAATCCACTTAACCTAGTGGTTAAGTCTCAAGGTTGTGAAGGAGGGGGTTTTGGGTTCAACCTCCATGGGGAGCATGGGGAGAGAGTTTTTCCCAAGGAGCTCTAGAGCCTTCTAACTCAAGTTAACGTGAGTTAACTTGAGTCCAGTGGGACTTAACTTGAGAGGCGAGTACACCAACCATTTGAACGTCAAAGTTCAATTGATACTAAGGTTCAACCTTTGATTTCCATCAATCTTTGAGATAGAATTCAAAGTGAGAGCTTCAAAACTTCTATGGTGTTTTACAAATTTGGAACATCTCAACTATCTTTTTAACTTTAAGAGTTCAATTAGTCTAAGTTCCAATTGATTTTATTTGATTGCTATCACGTGTTGGGATAGAATCAAATAAAATCATTCCAAACCATCCTATTTGCAAGTAGTTCTATTTTCTTGCCATTCAAATGATCAAAAAAATTGAACGCTTGACTTTTAGTAGACCTACTTTTCCTAATCCAGACCCCTAATATGTGATACCTAAATATCACTTTTAGGAAAAAATGAACTAGCTACTTGAGTTGCATAGTGTTGGGTGTGTGTAGAAGTGCGAGAGACACACGAGAAGCACACACAAGGAGCACAAACGCAGCAAGACACACGGAGTAGACAATGGCTGGAATAGCTCTCTCTATTAACACTGAACTGAATTGAAGTAAGAGCTGAATAATATCCCTAAGTACAAAGTACCACCACATATGAGTGAATCATGTATGTGGTAACATGGGGAAAAAACCTCTAGCCAACACTAGAGTAAAAAGTGCCCATGTATAGGGAAAAGGTTCACATCAAAGCTAGTCGAGGAACGCATAAGTGTAACAAACCCCGAATGATGTGAACACATACAAGGAGTGACAGATCAGCCCCCACAAGGTAACAAGCCTAAAGCTTTGCGGAAAGCTTCAAACTTTTCCCGTGCAAGAGCTTTGGTGAATATGTCTGCCACCTTATCTTTTGTAGGCACATATACCAAATCAATATCTCCTACATGAAGGCACTCTCTCACATAGTGATAATGCACCTCAATATTTTTGGTCCGTGCATGAAACTCTGGGTTTCATGCAACAGCCAAAGCACTCTGACGATCAGTGAGAATATGCATAGAAGCATCAATCTCCATGCAAAGATCCATCAATAGGCGTCTCAACCATATACAATCCATTGTGGCTGTGAAAACTGCCCTGTACTCAGCTTCACAACTCGATGTCGCCACTCTAGGTTGCTTCTTACTCAACCAAGATATGCATGAGTCTCCAAGGAAAAAGAAATTACCACTAGTGGACACGCGAGTATGATGACAAGCAACCCAATCACTATCTGTAAAAGCATGCAAGCATGGCTGAATATCTCTACCATAAAAGAGACCTAAGCTCAAAGTGCCTCAGAGATATCTAAACACATGTTTCACCACTTGCCAATGCTTAGTGCCAGGGCTATGCATGAATCGACTCAACTGGGAAACTGCATACTTTATATCCCGCCTTGTGTTGCATGCATATATAAGACATCCCACAACTTGCTGATAAAGAGAAGTGGCAAATGCATCACTGGAATCCTCAACTGAGAACCTGAATCCTGTCTCAACTGGTGTGGAAACTGTCTTGCAATCCTCAAAGTCAAAATGCTGAAGTAGTTTTTCAACATATTTTGCTTGATGCATAACAATTCCCCCCTCAACGGATACAAACTAGATGCCAAGATACTAGCTCAAAAGACCAAGATAAGTGACATCAAAAGTATGCTGCAAATCAGCCATAAGAATTTCAAGTTTTCCATCACATGACCCAGTCAAGAGTATGTCATCGACATAAAGAACAAGCACTATAAGATCAGCCCCATTTTTGCGTACATCGAGTGTGCTTTCAATCGGACTACATGTGAAGCCAAGAGCAATCAAGTGCTTATGGATGTTGTCATACCATGCACGTGGATCTTGCTTGAGACCATACAAGGCTTTATGCAAACAACAAACCATATGCTCTTTCTCTTTCATAGCAAATCCAGGAGGTTTCTTCACATAAACCTCTTCTTGCAAATCACCACTCAAGAAGGCTGTTTTTATGTCCAACTGATGCACTTTCCAACCTCGATGGGCAACCAATGCAACCACGGTACGAATGGTAGTCATGCATGAAGTTGGTGCAAATGTTTCCTCATAATCAATGCCATATTGTTGCACATATCCTTTAGCAACCAATCTAGCTTTGTATAAGCGATCAATGCTACCATCATATTTTCTCTTAATCTTATAAACCCACTTTGTACCAATGGTATTCTTTCCTTTTGGCAATTCACATAACTCCCAAGTACCATTCCTATGTATGGAATCCATTTCTAATTGCATAGCACTCATCCATTGTGGATCGTCACATGCATCTTCAAAAGAAAGTGGCTCTTCATTACATGCTATAGCAATAAGAGAATTATCCAAAAAATTACTTGATGCATGGTGAGAGCTTGATCTTGTTCTACCAAGTAAAGGTGCACTCAATTTGTTGTCCTGCAAAGTTTGTTTCAACCACTTTGGCATAGTTTGTGCACTCTTGATAGACATGTGTTCATTATGTAAAACATCTTCAATATGTACATGATGCGTGGGCTGAATTTCATGCTCATTTTCAGCCATATTTTGATGAAAATGTTCAGCCATATATGGCTAGAAATTTCGAGCAGTTTTGACAATTTTTGGCTGAATTTTTTGAGCCATGTTTGGCTGGAAATTCTCTACATTTTCAGCCCTATTTGGCTGGAATTTCTCAGCCCTTTGAACCTTAGTTGGTTATTCTACATGGCCATAGTCAAGCGCACCATTTTGGAACAAAGCCATGAGTGTATCGAACACATCTTGTGAGCTAACTGTTGGCTGTTTTTTGCATTCAAGTAAAGGGAAAACTGAATTTTCAGCAAATACCACATCTCGACTCACAATAATTGTGTTCATCAATGGATGGTACAATTTATATCCCTTACTTTCAGCACTATAACCAACAAATATACATTTATTTGCCTTGTCATCAAGTTTGTGACGTTGTTGCAATGGCACAAGAGCATGTGCCAAACAACCAAACACATGCATATGACTAACCATAGGCTTATGACCATTCCAAGCCTCATAAGGAGTGATGACTCTCAATGCTTTTGTAGGGCCGCGATTCAACACATAGTTTGCACACATGACCGCTTCCATCCAAAACTTATCAGGAAGATGCTTTCCTTTAACCATACATCATGCCATTTCAAGTAGAGTTCTATTTTTACGCTCAACAACACCATTTTGTTGAGGTGTATATGGCACCGTACATTGGTGTGAAATACCTCTTTCACGAAGAAAAGCGTTAAACTCATGTGACATGTATTCACCACCACAATCCATGCATAGAGTCAAAAACTTTTGTGAAGAAAAATTTTCAACCATAGCTAAAAATGCTTTGAAGAAAGAAAATACCTCATTCTTTGGTTTCATAGGATACATCCATGTATGGTGAGTAGCATCATCAATGAAGGTAACAAAATATACATGCTTCCCAAAAGATGGAGTCCTGACGGGACCACATACATCACTATGAACAAGCTGCAATTTTTTTGTAGTGTGTGTGTCACTATCTTTTGCAAAAGAAGCGTGATGCATTTTTCCAAGAATGCAACCTTCACATGCATGCTTTTCAATGGACTCAAGTGTAGGCAAGCCAATAACCATGTCCTTCTTTTGCAAGTAAAGCAAACTATTGAAGTTCAAGTGACCAAAACGAACATGTCAAAGCTCCATTTCAGCCATGGAAGAAGTATGAGCTACCAAGGCATTCGAGGCAGCCCTCTTGTATGTATCCATGCGATACAAACCATTACATAATGTACCGGACATCATGATAACATCGCCATTGCTGAAATCATGAACCATACACTTATCATCGAAAAAGTGTACATGAAGTCCAGCTTTGGCAATCAACGAAAGTGAAATTAAGTTCTTCTTTATATCGGGCACATACAATGCATTTTTCAAGAGAATCACACCTCCATTTGTAGTCATAAGCTCAATTTCTCCTACTCCAATGATAGGATAAGAGGCATTGTTTGCACACACCACATGTCCTCCTTTGGGTGCATCTTTCAAAGAGGTAAAAAATCTTTTGCATTATGTTTTGTGCTTTGAAGCACCACTATCAAAGAACCAATCCGAATCAGCCTCACTCACAACCATACATTTAGAATGCAAAGAAGCATCATAATGATATGTAACAACACATGCCGAAAAATCTTGAGCCATGTTAGCTTCATCATTCTTTACATTTGTTGAATTTTCAACAATAGACATGCCGGATTCCTTCTTCTTTTCATTGTGTTTAGCAAGCTTTCTACACTCATCAATAGTATGAACAACTTTCCGGCAATATTTGCATCTCTTCTTCTTTTGCAAATCGCTATCATTCGAGGAATGAGTGGAAGAGGAAGCTTGAGGCTTTGGTTTTGATGAACCCAAAGCTGAACCATACTTGCTTTTCCCCTGTTGTGAGATAGCAAGTGCTTGCGTTCCCTCAATCAAACCACTCATGTTCAAATGCATACATATTAGGATTTCCTTTTGCAACCAAATGGAGTATAGTAGCAAAGCTTTGAAAGGATTCCAGTAATCCTTTCAACAATGTAGAAATGAGTGATGCATCCGGAATGATCTCATCTATGTTTGCCAATTGCTCTTTCAAGTCCTTGATGCGTGTCACATACACATCCACCGACTCATTTTCAGCCATACATACATCCTCAAGTTGCTTCCTCAAGTATGCAACACGTGCTTCATTACGCACGGCATACAAAGAAGCAAGAGTGTCCCATGCTTGTCGTGATGTAGAACATGATTGAATGGGTGGAACTATATGACACTTCACAGAAAGCGCAATCAAAGCATGAGCTTGAGCATCTTTTCCATCCCATCTAAGTTGCTCCTGTGTAGATGGAGAAGGAGAAACCATTGTACTCGAAGAAGAAGAAGCTCCATCTGTGACAGTAGACTGTGAAGTAGAAAAGAACCCGCGGGTCTTCGATCTACATCTGCCACTATGTTCCAAAGTTGTTTAGCAACAAGAACATGCTTCATCATGTAAGAACACATCGGATAGTTGGTCCCATCAAGCTTATCTTTAGCTTGAAGCATGCCAAACAAGGTCATTGTTGCCCGCCATTTCACTAAAGAACAAGAATGTGACAAAATCTTCACTTTGACGAAAGCTGAAATGAATGCTAAAATTTCAACTAACAAACGATCACTCTGATGGTGATTCTGACTACATGAATGGCTTCAAAATGGGGGTAAAACCCCAGCACACATGGTGGAAATGTCTCTTGGCTACTGAAATTCACAGTTCTATGCTCCGAAGTCGATTTGCACTGTTAAAAGTGTGTGCGCGCTGTGACGTGAAAAACCGAAACTTGAGAAGAAGCTGAACCTACTCTGATACCACTGTTGGGTGTGTGTAGAAGTGGGAGAGACACACGAGAAGCACACACAAGGAGAACAAACGTAGCAAGACACATGGAGTAGATGATGGCTGGAATAGCTCTCTCTATTAACAATGAACTGAACTGAAGTAAGAGCTGAATAATATCCCTAAGTACAAAGTACCACCACATATGAGTGAATCATGTATGTGGTAACATGGGGAAAAGACCTCTAGCCAACACTAGAGTAAAAAGTACCCATATATAGGGAAAAGGTTCACATCAAAGCTACTCGAGGAACACATAAGTGTAACACATAGCAGCTAAGAGATTTGCAACTAACTAGTTTGTCATTTTCCTAGCTGTCTAACTCGAGTTAGTGAAAGTAGGTGGCGATTAAGAAGTAAATTTGTTCAACTACTTAGCAAAAAATCAGCAAAAAACCATGCTTCATCATATACCAATGCATCTTCTTACATGCAAATGTGTGTGCGCGCATTCATGTGTTTGCATGTTCTTTCCTTTTCATGCACCAAACTTAAACCAAGCAGTTCTTGGTCTTGCTATACATGCACCCAAGCATCCATGCACAAACAATCTACTTGCTACCTTTCAAACATGTGCACAAACTTAAGTGCCTTATATACCCTTTTCAAGCAAGAAGAAAATATGTATTGTGCATGAAAACACTCTTTTGAAAGGAGAAATGCACCAACAATCATTTTTTTTTTTGGGCATGAACTTTTAGACGCATGCAAGTGCTTGATATATTTCCCAATACTTCTATGTCCATTTAGCTTTCATTGAATTCATAGCGTTTGCATAATCATTTTAAAAAATGAAGACTACTACCATGCTTCAATAATATTTAGGTGCAAGCTACATGAAAGCAATGAATAAAGCAAGTATTGAAATGAAAACATCGACTTAGAAAATACTTATCTCCGAATTAAGCTACATCCTTCGAATGATTCGCGGGAAGAGTCATTCTCCATCTTTGAGATCTCCATGTGCATGGCTTTCACTCACCCTTCCCTTTGGATTAGGAGAATATAGATGCAACATCTATATATGTAGCTCATGTGGATCGAGCAATAGTTTCTTCTAGCAAGAATTCATGTTCCAATCTTAAGTCCCTTCCCATTGACTGGAAAACACCTTGTTGGATCATGTAACACTATCTTTTTCCCATAACTTCCATAGCATATATGGATAGCCAACATCCATCTCATGATCTTGGTTCATCTGATCACCTACATCTTCCAATGTTCTGAGTTTGGGACTTGTCCACTAGCGTATAG
The DNA here is from genome assembly GCA_020310875.1 of Ceratopteris richardii. Lineage (NCBI taxonomy): Eukaryota > Viridiplantae > Streptophyta > Polypodiopsida > Polypodiales > Pteridaceae > Ceratopteris > Ceratopteris richardii. Next base: position 119,215,081 of record CM035431.1, read on the forward strand.
TGTGTCGGCATTTTTTTTCTTTTTCTTGTTTGAAACAGAGATTTAGAGCTCCAATCCCACCACTCTGTGAGGTTGCATCTTTGATTCTCTGGTTCTAGAGCTTTTGGATATTTGGTTATCACCAAGCATGGTAGCGTGGATATGACAATAATCTCTTTGAATGAGATTGTGGGTTCGAATTTGTGCGCAACATTTTGTAGCAACTAAAAATGTGGTTTTTTTTGTGTGGGTAGATTGATAGACAAAAAAAAGATTTTTAGAAAATTAGTATGACCGACTGTGTGCATATTGGTTGAAACACATAATCAGTTGCTCATGGATACGGGATCTATCCCCGAGTCTGCAATGGATACAGGAAACACTTTTTTATCTCTGATAATCAGAGGTTTTCCACAGACATAATATATATGTTTTGAATGTCTCGTATACGTTCGCGGAGTGGTTTATGGGAGCACTATGGTGCACAGAGATTTAGAGCTCAATTCTTATGTCCGCATGAGAGACTGTTTTCTTTTTGCGTAATTTGCAATATGCACTAGAATAAAAAATCATAGGTGATGATGCGTACATCGAAATGAACGTCTCAATGTGAAGAACATACGAGATGGATGATGAAGGTCTCCAGTTTGAATCCTCCATACACCCCGTTACAAACTACTTCCTTTTGCTATACTGAACAATTCAGGAAGGATAAAATATACAACCGAGAGGCTCGAAAAAAGAATTGTATGCAAGAATGAATGTGAAAATTATAGAGGACGGCTTGAGGATTGTGATGAGAGTTTATGAGAAAGATGATGAGCTATCAATGGTCTCCATAGGAGCTTTGCCTGGAGCTCTAATACCAATGCAAGAAACTAAGGATTACAATCACCACGTGCTAGAGGGATGACTCTCCTCCCAACCTTATGCCTATATAAAGCTGCTCGAATCAATGAGGATCACAAATGTAACTAGAGTCCACAAAGTGTCCTTTCATATTTTCCACTAGAGTCTACTAGTGGCTGAAGTGATCTCGATCACTGCTTTAGTACCATCCACTAAAGTCCACTAGTGGTTGGTATACTCGCCACTCGAGTTAAGTTTTGTTGGACTCAAGTTAACTCATGTTAACTTGAGTTTGAAGGCTCTAGAGCTCCTTGGGCAAAAATCTCTCCCCATGCTCCCCATGAGGATCGAACCCAAGAATCACCCTTCACAACCTTGAGACTTAACCACTAGGCTAAGTGGATCACTTGTTTAAGAGAGCACATGGACTTATGCTTAAGTCTATTCCTGAGATCTTTTGCCGTACACATGAGTGACCAAACGATGTCTGATTTCAGATCTATCTGAACTTGCCGGACCCTTAGATCATAGACTTACTTTGTTACATTCTTCCCTTCTTGGAAAAGATTTTCATCCTCAAAAATAAAGCTTTATATAATAACCATAGGCAACCCCCAAGCCTCATGTTCTTAAATTGGAAGAACATGATCTCTACGGTGGGATCCCTTCCCAAATAAAGCTATATACAATAACTGTTGGCAACCCCCAAGCCTCATGTCTCATCTCTATGGTGGGATCCTTTCCCAAATGATTCAAAATACCATCCAACTTTGTTCTTTGAGAAACTAGTCAAAGTACAAAGTAGTGAATGAATTATAAGGGTGGATCTAAAGAAGCATGGAGATTCATGGACTAAAGAATGGCTCCTCCTGAGGATCAATGGAAGGACGTAGCTTGAGTTAGAGCTAAGTACTTTACAAGTTGATGTTTTCATTTTAATATTTGCTTTGCTCTACGCTTTCATATAGAATGCACTGCTATTATCATTGAAGTAGGAAAGAAATCTTCAATTTTGAAAGAATTGTATGCAATTTAATGAAAGCAAGATAGGAGAGCATCGAAGTATGGAAACACTTATCAAACATAGGCATGCATCTAGGAAAGAATGTTGAGGCATTTCTCCTTTCGAAAGAATGTTTTCATGCATAAAACATGTTTCTTGCTTGAAAAAGATAGTTAATGCTTAAGTTTATGCAGATGAACAATAATATATCTTTTTCAAAAGCTAGCAAGAATGTTAATGCATGGATGATTGGGAACATGCATTTTCAAGCTCAAGAATTTCTTGATTTAAGTTTGGTGCATGAAAGGAGAATGGCAACACGTGCATGCACTCACATGCATTTGCATGAAAGAATAGGCATTCGCATATGCATGATTGTTTGTTAAGTAGTTGAATACTTAAACTTTCATTACCTCTTTTTTCTAACTTGACTAAGATAGCTAGGGAAATCGCAAACTAGATAGTTGCAAGGCTCTTGGCTGCCATGTAACTCAAGTAGCTAGTTTGTTTTTCCCAAATGTGATACTTAGGTATCACAAATTAGGAGTCTTGATTAGGAAAACTAGACCCTTTGAAACTCAAGTGTTCAATTTTCTTGATCATTGGAATGACAAGAAAATATGGTTGTTTGAAAGTTTCCGTGATGAATCTAAGTTTAGGAGAAAACTTAGAGAATCCTAAAGACAAGCCTAGATGTAGTTGTTAGCTTGGATTTGAGAAATCATGCATTCAAGTAGGTTGACAAAGTTTCCTTTGGAAGTTTTAACGAAGTTTCCTTTGGAATTTTTATCTGGTTCTATCCCAAGGCATGATAAGAATCAAATAAAATTAAATGGAACTAAAATCAATTGAGCTTTCAAGTTCAAAGGATAGTTCATATATTCCAAAATTGTAAAAACCATAGAGTTTTTGAAAATTTTACTTTGAATTCTATCTCAAGGAGTGATGGAAATCAAAGGTTGTACCTTAGCATCAATTGAACTTTGGCATTCAATAAGAGGATGTTAGGTTCCATGATGATTGCATCTCTGGTAATGATGCAACTTGCTAAGCAATTATGGAAGCTTGAAAGAACTCTTTTAGAGAGTTAAGATTTTATTTCATTTAAGCTAAGTGAAGCTTCGTGAGAAAACATTATCAATCGATCTTTAGGAAATGAGCAAATTCCTAAAGAAATGAATCAAACTATGAACTTTTCATTTAGGAATACAAAGTTTTTCCTAAACAAGCTACAAAGTTCAAAGTTATGTGTTCATAGTAGCATTACTATTGGATCAATCGTCAAAAGATGTTTAAAGTACTCTAGTAACATCTAAAAATTGTCCAATAATAATGAATCTTGTATCAAACTCAAGAACAGGAATCAATATCACATAAATGAAAGTTCAAGTCAAACTTTCATATTGGAATGGGAAACCATATCCTAAAGGTAATATTTATTCTCTAGTTTGATAGTCAAGAAATGTACACAACTGAATGAGTAAAGTTTCTGGATATTGTTTGAAAGAATTTCTTTCAAATATCCTCCTAGCATTGCAAAAGATTCCAAGATGAATCATATGCTCAAGTTATTTCATTCCCTAGAAGGAATCTCAAGTCCTTCAAGAATAACATTCTCCCAAGTAGTGAGAATGAAATTCTTCAAACTCATTAGATACCAAGTAGTTCCTAACAATTTCCAAACCACTAGTATTGGTACTTAAGTCCAAATATTGATATAAACAAAAGGTATATCAAAGATTCTTAGCTTTAGAATCTAAGAGGTATCAGTGTATGCTTGGACTTAAGTTGAGGGAAAGATCTCTAAAAATCCCATGGGTAAGCAAAGAAGCTTTTGATAGTTTCAGAGATCTTAAAAGATAAAGACTAAGTCTTTATTCTAGTCACAAGATCAACCACACTTGATCAAACTTGGCCATGATTGTCCAAGAACTTGCGATTGGGACTACTCTGAAGCTTGCCCAAGTATTGTCAATAAAATTCCTTTTGCGAATTATTCACTCAAGTTCCATTTATCCAATGGAAAATTGTGAAAAGAGTAAGATGTTCCAAGCCTGAACAGAGTAAGAAATTCCAAGAATGTAGCCTACAACTGTGAAGATGGTACTTAAGTCTGTGGAAGGTAAAAAATAATCTTTGTCTATCCTTAAAGGGATTTTGGTCCAAATCCAGAAAGCATGAGTGGATGCTTAGACTTACACAGTAGAGGGATTCTTGTGAAGTCTTGGCCAGGATAGGTACCTAAAGCATTAGTAAAAAAGGAATCTAAAGACAAGAAGTCAAAAGCTCTTGTCACTACAAATTGTTCAAGAATAACCAATTGAACTTGAATCTGTGAAAAATTCAAGTACTTGGAATTATAACTGGCTTTCATTTGAAAACCCGAGCAAAGAGAATATATATTCTATCAAGAGGTTTTCAAGTTCTCAAGGTAAAGCATGTGATTGTGAGACGATCATGTGAAGGAATCAAAACCTAGAATATCAAGTTAGAGGTAACACTTGCAACTTCAAAATTCTTTTAAAGAGTTAAAGTGAAAGGGTACTCTATCAAGATATGTTTAGACTTTGGGATAACTATCATCCACACATTAATGTGAATATAAAATAGGGTGGTATGGGAAACCAGATTTTATACTCAGATTGATTAGGAAAGATGGTATGAGACATCAGACTATAATAGCTTTTGAAGTTAGATTTGATCTTCAAGGGAATTAAAGCTTCTAAAGAGAAGTTTGAATTCAAGGAGGATAAAAGTATTATCTCAAGATACTTCAAGATTAAGTATGTATGAAGATACAAAGTAAGTAACTTCCAAGATCTTCTTGGAACACTTCAAGAAAAAGTGTTATTGATTCAGAAATATTCGATAAATTTATGAAGAAATTGGACTTTGACAGTGAAAAGATACTTTCAACTAAGGATTGGACTATTTAAGTCAAGCACAAAGTCCTAGTGTAACTCAGTAAATTCAATCCTTTGACTCGAAGAAATGCATAAGAACTGCATTCCCAGTAACGAGTCATTAAGATTGAATATAGGCATAAATTGAGTCTCAAGTGAAGCATTATTTTAGTAAAAAACTCATCAATAAAACCTCAGTGGGTCGACACACTGATGTTAGATACCACACTAATATCTTGTGGTTGAATGATGTTTTAGATTTGCTCTGAATCATTTTGAGAATCCAGTTTATTTCTCTTAAAGATAGTAAAACTGCTTCAATACTTTGTTGACATAGATCTTTGAAAAGTTAAAGTCTTTAGCCATCAAGTATCTGACTCATAGAAAGTTTACATATCTTTAAAGTTTGAATTGGTTGTATAGAGAGTTTTAGTTCTTTCTTTCCGCTTTCCAAATCTTCTGGATCTGATTGAGATATGGTATTTGATTCTTTTTATAAAAGTCGAGAGTTAGTCGGTTAGAGCCAAATAACTTAATAAAACATCCCAAATAGATGTTTTGTACAAGAACCTTTTCAATCTTCAAAAGATAATGAGTCTAAGTGGACTTATTTATTTGAGTTTGCTTCAAGTTATAGCATAAATGATTTCCTAGAGTCCAATATACTCTAGAATAGAGAAGTTAGGAATTGCTCATCAGATTGATAATTCTGAATAACTTGTAGCTCAAGTCTTTGAGAAAACTGTCCCAAGTTGGACCAGTTTTATTAAAGTTGTATTGGTCAAGTTATAGTACGGTTGACTCAAAGAAAATGGTAAACTTTCTCTCACAGTTTACATACGATTTTTAAACTCATCAGGACAAACTAGTCCTCTAGTCGAGAGAAAAAATCAAGTAACAGTTGGATAAGAGTAAACCATTGAACAAACATCCAAGTTAGATGTTTGGGACAACCAAACTTCAAGTTTTCCAACTCAAATTCAAATGAATCAAGAGTTCTCAAGGTCTTACAAGGGATAAGAATCTTTCTTTGTTACTAAGTCCATGCACCAGTCATGCTAAAAAATGGACTAGTAATTTGAATCCACCTAGTTCACATGTTGGTGCTTAGATCATGCCTAGTAAAAACTATGAATTGGCCAAGGATGATTTTTAGATCCACCCTTATTATTCGTTCACTACTTTGTACTTCGACCAGTTTATCAAAGTGCAAAGTGAGACAGTGTTTTGAATCATTTGGGTAGGGATGCCACCAGAGAGATGAGACATGTTCTTCCAGTTCTAGAACATGACCATGTTCTTCCAATTTTAGAACTTGGGGGTTTCCTGTAGTATATATAGCTCTAATGTTCAAGGAAGAAAATATTTTCCAAGGGGTGAAGAATGTAATAAAGTAAGTCTATGATCTAAGGGTCTGGCCAGTTCAGATGGATCTGAAATCGAACACTCTTTGGTCATCGGTGTGTATGACCAAAGATCTCGAATTTAGACTTACTAGGAGGTCTTGTGCTCTTGTGAACAAGTGATCCACTTAGCTTAGTGATTAAGTCTCATGGGTGTGAAGGAGGAGGTCTTGGGTTCAATCCCCATGGGGTACATGGGGAGAGTATTTTATCCAAAGAGATCTAGAGCCTTGTAGAAGCATCCATTGAATTAATTGGAGTTAACTAGAACACTTGGTGCACATGCAGTTACATGGTTGACACATGGACGATTAGTATCCACCTGCCCAAGAAGGCAGTCCCCTTGAGAAAGCTATATATAGAGGCATTTGCTTGGGAGGAGAGTCATCTCTCTAGCATGTGGTGGTCATAATCTTGCATTCAAGTCTAAGAATCTCTTTCAAATATCTTTCCACATTGCAAAAGATTCCAAGATGAATCATTTGCTCAAGTTATTTGATTCCCTAGAATGAATTTCAAGTCCTTGAAGAATAACTGCTCACAAGTAGTGAGAATGAAATTCTTCAAACTCATTAGACAACAAGTAGTTCCTTAGAAGTCCCAAACTACTAGAAATGGTACTTAAAGTCCAAAGGTTGATCTCACTTGGAAGTGTATCAAAGATTCTTAGCTTTAGAATATGAAAGGCATTAGAACATGCTATGGGGAAAGATCTCTAAAAATCTTGCAGGTAAGCCAAAAAGCTTAGAAAATTATGAGAGATCTTAAATGGTAAAGATAGTCTTTATTATTGTTGCAAGATCAATAAGATTTGATCCAACTTGGAAAATATTTATCCAAGCACTTGCAATTGGAACTACTTTGATGTTTGCCTAAGTATTGGCAATTGAGATAGTAAATTGTTCTAAGTTTGAACAGAGTGAAAAATTCCAAGTATGTAGTCTGCAACCATGATAATGGTAACTAAGTCTATGGAAGGTATAACATAAAGTTTACCTATCCTTGGGATTTCTTAAAGGTGAAATCCAAAAGCATGAGGGACTTAACCAATAGAGAGATTCCTATAAAGTCCCTGGGGTAGCTACTTAAAAGCTTTTGTTCAAAAGGAATCTAAAGACAAGTAGTAAACCACTCTTGTCGCTATAATTCAGCCCAGCATAACCAACTCGACTTGAATTGAAAAAATTTAAGTACTTGGAATTCTAAGTGGTTTTCTTTTGAAAACCCGAGAAAAGAAGAATTGATATTCTATCAATTGGTTTTCAAGTTCCCAAAGGAAAACATGAGATCATGAAACGATCATGTGAAGGGATCAAAACCTAGAATATCCAGTTAGAGATAATGCCTAAAACTTCAAAAATTCTATTATATATTTGAAGGGAAAAGGTAGTCTATCAACATATGTTTAGACTTTAGGATAAGTATCACTCACCCATCAATGTGAATATAAAATAGGGTGATATGGGACACCATATTTTATACTCAGATTGATGTAGGAAAGATGGTATGGGACATCGGACCATGGATGATAATTATCTTTTAGTCCTAGAATAAATCTTGAAGTTAGATTTGAGCTTCAAGGGAATTAAAACTTCCAAGGATAAGTTTTAATTCAGGGAAGATAAAAGTATGATCTCAAGATAATTCAAGATCAAGTTCGTAAGAAGATACGAAGTAAGTAACTTCCAAGATCTTCTTGAAACACTTCAAGCGAAAGTGTCGATGATTCAAAAATATTTGATAAATTTCTGAAAGAGTAAGACTTTGACTTTGAACTAAACCTTTCAACTAAGGAATAGGCTAACTAAGTTAAGCTACAAGTTCCTAGTGTAACTTGGTAAATTCAATCCTTTGACTCAAAGCAATGCACAAATGTTGCATTCCTAGTAAGGAGTCATAAAGATTGAATATAGGCATCAACTTAGTCTCAAGTGAAGCATTGTTTGAGTAAAAATTCATCAATAGAACTTCAGTGGGTCGACACACTAGTGTTGGATACCACACTAGTATCTTGTGGTTGGATGATGTTTAGATTTACTCTATGAATCTTTTTGAGAATCAAGCTTATTTTTGTTAAAGATAGAAAACATAAATGCTTCAATACCGTGTTGAAACAGATCGTTAACAAGTTAAAGTCTTGGGTCATCAAGTATTTGAATCATAGCAAGTTTATATCTTAAAAGTTGGAATTAGTTATACAGAGCTTTAGTTATTTTCTTCCACTTTCCAATTCTTTTGGAATTGACTCAGATATGGTATCTAATTCCTTTCGCAAAAGTCCACGCATAGTCGATTGGAACTAGATAACTAAATTAAACATCCTAGATAGATGTTCTATTTAAGAACTTATTCAATCTTCAAAAGATGACAAGTCCAAGATTGGCTTATTCATTTGAGTTTGCTTCAAGTTAGCGAGCAAAACTCTAATGAATTTCTAGAGTTCAGTAAACTCTAGAACAATAAAGTTAGAAATTGCTCATAAGATTGGCAATTCCCAAGAACTTTCAGCTAAAGTCTTTGAGAAAAATATCCTAAGTTGAACAATTTTCATTTTGAATTTGACTTGATCAAGATATAGTAAGGTTGATCCAAAGTAAATGGAAAAACTTTCTCCTATAGTTTACATAGGATTTTCAAGCCTATTAGGATCGAGTAGGCCTCAAGTCGAGTGAAGAAACCAATTAATTGTTGGTTGGGAGTTAGCCATTGTACAAACATCCAAGTCAGATGTTTGGATCAACTAAACTTCAAGTCTTGAGTGGGATACAAATCCCATTTTAGGTACTATGTTCCTGCACCAATGATGCCTAGAAATGAACTGGTACTTGGTATCCATCCATTTCATATTTTTGTGTCTAGATCACACCGAGAAATAATGAAGTGGTCGGGAATGTTTTTAGATCCACCCTTATAATTCATTCACTACTTTGTACTTTGACCAATTTATCAAAGTCCAAATCCAGACAGTGTTTTGAATTGTTTGGGTGGGGATCCCACCATAGAGATGAGACATGTTCTTCTAGTTTTAGAACATGACTATGTTTTTCCGGTTTAAGAACATGAGGCTCGGGGGTTGCCTATGCTTATTATATAGCTTTATTTTCAAGGATGAAAATCTTTTCCAAAGAGGGAAGCATGTATTTAAGTAAGTCTATGATCTAAGGGTAGCTGGTTTCAGAAAGATCTGAAATCAGACACCGTTTGGTCACTCATGTGTATGTCCAAAGATCTCGGGAATAGACTTAAGCTAAGTTCATGTGGTCTCTTAAACAAGTGATCCACTTAGCCTAGTGGTTAAGTCTCAAGGTTTTGAAGGGTGAGGTCTTGGGTTCAATCCCCATGGGGAGCATGGGGAGAGATTTTTGCCAAAGGAGCTCTAGAGCCTTCCAACTCAAGTTAACATGAGTCTAGTGAAACTTAACTCAAGTGGCGAGTTTACCAACCACTAGTGGACTAAAGAATGGAGGGAGGAGATTCATCTCTCTAGCACGTAGTGGTTGTGATTCTTAGTTTCTTACATTGGTATGAGTGCCTAAACAAGTTTTCATGGTGATCTCAATAACTCATCATCTTCCTCATTTTCTAAAATCTCATGTCCGATTAGTTTTTTCCTCCAAGATCTTGCATGCGATTAGTTATTCCCTCTGAATTTGTGTGCGATTAGCTTTTTGTCTGAGATTTTGTTTATTATAGCAATAAAGAAAACATTGTATAGTGTATTGCAAGGCTAGCATGGGAAGTGAGGCCAATGCATGTGTGTGCACCACAGCGCTATCGTAGCCGCTACACCCAACACGATTATGTTGTTTGTTCTCGTGATTTATTCATCGATAATAATGTTCACGGGCTGACTCGATCGTAGGTCCATCTTATTGCAGAGCTTCAGTGTATTCACAAGAACATAGCATGCTATATTTCTCAATCAAAGAAATAGAGCACTACAAAGATAAGTCTCCAAGGTGGAATAAGTTTTAGAGATCGAACCATGAACCTTTTGATTTGGGGGAATCTTCTTCTATCGATGACATCTAAGGCTTCGCTCGATGGCATCATCCTACTAATTATTGCTTATCCATCATGCTATCGAGTGCTCAGTTTTGGTGTTTGTATTAGATATTGTAATGGGTGATGCTCAATACAACGAATCAAAAAACGAATCATCCGTTTTAGAATGAGCCTCTGCCTAGAATCAAAATACACATCTATGTCTACACATAGCGCATGGGATTTGATCTCATGTGTAGCTGAAAGGAATGCTCTGCTTTCAACCAAAGAGCCCATTGATCGTGATGAAGTTACACATCGATAGATCCAAATTACAACCACCACATGCTAGAGAGCTGAATTTCCTCTCAACCTTATGCCTATATATATATCTGATCGAATCAACGAGGACCATAAATGTAACTAGAGTCCACAAGTGCATGTGCAATCTCCTCCACTCCTCTCATATCTTCCACTAGAGTCTACTAGTGGTTGGAGTGATCTCCACCACTGCTTTATTACCTTCCACTAGAGTCCACTAGTGGTTGGTATACTCTTCACTTGAGTTAAGTCTCGCTAGTCTCAAGTTAACTCATGTTAACTTGAGTTAGAAGGCTCTAGAGCTCCTTGCCATGGGCAAAAATCTCTCCCCATGCTCCCCATGGGGTTCAAACCCAAGACCTCCTCCTTCACAACCTTGAGACTTAACCATTAGGCTAAGTGGATCACTTTTTTAAGAGAGCACATGAACTTATACTTAAGAATAGTCTTGAGATCTTTGGACATACACACAAGTAATCAAACAGTGTCCGATTTTAGATCTGTCTGAACCGGCCAGACCCTTAGATCATATACTTACTTTATTACATTTAAATGCAAGAAACTAAGAATTACAACCACCACATGCTAGAGAGATGATTCTCACCCAACCATATGCCTGTATATATAGCTGCTCGAATCAACAAGGACCACAAATGTAACTAGAGTCCACAAGTGCATGTGCAATCTCCTCCACTCCTTTCATATCTTCCACTAGAGTCTACTAGTGGTTGGAGTGATCTCGACCACTGCTTTATTACCTTCCACTAGAGTCCACTAGTGGTTGGTATACTCTCCACTTGAGTTAAGTCCTCTCAAGTTAACTAATGTTAACTTGAGTTAGAAGGCTCTAGAGCTCCTTGGGCAAAACTCTCTTCCCATGCTCCCCATGGGGTTTGAACCCAAGACCTCGTCCTTCACAACCTTGAGACTTAACCACTAAGCTAAGTGGATCACTTGTTTAAGAGACTAGATGAACTTATGCTTAAGTCTAGTGTCGAGATCCTTGGCCATACACACGAGTGACCAAACGGTGTCTGATTTCAAATCTGTCTGAACTGGCTAGACCCTTACATCATAGACTTACTTTATTACATTTTTTTCCCCCTTGGGAAAGATTTTCATCCTCGAAAATAAAGCCTTATATAATAACCGTAGACAACCCCTGAGCCTCATGTTCTAAAATCAAAAGAACATGGTCATGTTCTAAAACTTGAAAAACATGTCTCATCTCTATGGTGGGATCCCTACCCAAATGATTCAAAACACTATCTCACTTTGCACTTTGATATACTAATCAAAGTACAAAGGAGTGAATGAATTATAAGGGTGGATCTATTAATATCCCTAGCCACTTCATTGTTTCTCGATGAGTGATCTAGGCACAAACATATAAAATGGATGCATTCCAATTACTAGTCCATTTCTAAGCATGACAGGTGCATGGACTTACTAACTAAGGTGGGATTCTTATCCCAATCAAGACTTTGAGAACTCTTGATTCACTTGAATTCGATTTGAAAAACTTGAACTTTGGTTGTCCCAAACATCTAACTTGGAGGTTTGTACAATGATTTACTCCCAACCAGTAGTTACTTGATTTTGTCACCCATTTGGAGGACTACTTTGTCATAATGGGCTTGAAAATACTATGTAAACTATAGGAGAAAGTTTTCCATTTACTTTGTTTCAACTTTACTATATCTTACTATATCTTGACCAAGTCAAATTCAAAATGAAAATTATCACGCACAAAGATTCAGAGAGAATATAAAACATCATCCACCCACAAGATTTACTTACTTCGTATCTTCATACATACTTGATCTTGAAGTATCTTGAGATCATACTTTTATCCTCCTTGAATTTAAACTTCTTCCTTGAAGTTTTCACTTCCCTTGAGGATCAAATCTAACTTCAAGATTTATTGTAGAACTTAAAGATAATTATCATCCACGGTCCGATGTCCCATACCATCTTTCCTACATCAATTTGAGTATAAAATCTGGTGTCCCATACCACCCTATTTTATATTCACATTAATGTGTGGGTGATACTTATCCTAAAGTCTAAACTTATCTTTATAGAGTACCTTTTCACTTCAACTCTTTTAAAGATTCAAGCATTACCTCTAACTTGATATTCTAGGTTTTGATTCCTTCACATGATCATTTCACAATCTTGCACTTTTACTATGAAAACTGGAAAACCTCTTGATAGAATATCTATTCTTCTTTGCTCGGTTTTTCAAATGAAAACCAGTTATAATTCCAAGTAATTGAATTTTTCACAGATTCAAGTTCAATTGGTTATTCTTGACCAATTTGTAGTGACAAGATCTTTTGAATTCTTGTCTTTAGATTCCTTCTTTATTAATGCTTTAGGTACCTAACTCATCCGAGACTTTACATGAATCTCTCTACTGCATAAGTCTAAGCATCTACTCATGCTTTCTGGTTTTGTACCAAAATCCCTTTAAGGAAAGGCAAACATTATGTTTTACCTTTCATAGACTTAAGTACCATCTTCACGATTGTAGACTACATTCTTGGAATTTCTCACTCTGTTCAATCTTGGAACAGATTACTTTTATCACAATTTTCCATTGAATAAATGGAACCTGAGTGAATAATTACCAAAAGGAATTTTATTTCCAATACTTAGGTAAACTTTAGAGTAGTTCCAATTGCAAGTGCTTGGATAAACATTGCCAAGCTTGATCAAATCTAGTGGATCTTACGACAAGGATAAATACTTAGTCTTCATCATTAAGATCTCTCAAGTTTTTCTAAGCTTTTTGGCTTACCTGCAAGTTTTTTAGAAATCTCTCCCCTACTCAAGTCCAAGCATGTACTAATGCCTTTCAGATTCTAAAGCTATGAATCTTTGATATGCTTTAAGGTGATATCAACCATTGGACTTTAAATACCACTTCTGGTGGTTTGGGACTTTTGGCTGGGAACTATATACTGTCTAATGAGTTTGAAGAATTTCATTCTCACTACTTGGGAGAATGTTATTCTTCAAGGACTTGAGATTCATTCTAGGGAATCAAATAACCTAAGAAAATGATTCATCTTGGAATCTTTTGCAATGATAAAAGGATATTTAAAAGAAATTCTTAGACTTTCAAACAATATCCAAAAGCTTGACTAATTCATTTGTGTTCATTTCTCAAGTATCAAACTAGAGAATAAAGATCACCTTTAGGATATGGTTTTCCATTCCACTATGAAAGTTTGACTTGAACTTTCATTTATGTGATATTGATTACTCTTCTTGAATTTGATACAAGATTCATTATTATTGGTCAATCTTTAGATGTTACTAGAGCTTCACTTAGCTAAAATGAAATAAAAACTTAACTCTCTAAAAGAGTTCTTTCAAGTTTCCATAATCTCTTAGCAAGTTGCATCATTACCAGAGATGCAATCATCATGGAACCTAACATCCTCTTATTGAATGCCAAAGTTCAATTGATGCTAAGGTTCAACCTTTGATTTCCATCACTCCTTGGGATAGAATTCAAAGTGAAATTTTCAAAAACTCTATGGGTTTTACCAATTCGGAACATCTCAACCATCTGTTGAACTTTAAAAGATCAATTAGTTTAAGTTCCAAATGATTTTATTTGATTGCTATCACATCTTGGGATAAAGTCAAATAAATGCATTCAAACCATCCTATTTGCAGGTAGTTCTATTTTCCTTTCATTCCAATGAGCAAGAAAATTGAACACTTGACTTTCAACCTACTTTTCCTAAACAAGACTCCTAATTTGTGATACCTAAATATCACTTTTGGGAAAAACAAACTAGCTACTTGAGTTACATGGCAGCCAGGAGCCTTGCAACTACCTAGTTTGCTACTTTTCCTAGTTATCTAAGTTGAGTTAGAAAAAGGAGGTAATGAAAGTTTAAGTATTTGACTACTTAATAGACAATCATGCATATGCAAATGCATGTTCTTGCATGCAAATGCATGTGAGTGCCTGCACATGTTGCTATTTGCCTTTCATGCATCAAACTTAAATCAAGAAATTCTTGAGCTTGAAAATGCATGTTCCCAATCATCCATCCATAAACATTTTTGTTAGGTTTTGAAAAAGATATAACGATTTGTTGATATATGTAAGTCGTGATGTGTGTGAACACACTAAGACCATCGCTGTAGTTTTTTCCCTCTTTAGGAGGTTTTCTTTCCCTAGCTTGTACATACGCCTATTCCCTTAATGGGCTACTTATCTTTGTACATTTTCTAGTAATACATTTAGTATTGTGTGTTGAGCTCCAAGCTTCTTCTTCTTGCTTGTGTTGTTTGCGTGCTTCCGTAGACATCTAACTCGAACAACTGGTATGAGAGCAGGTCGCCGCTTATCCAGGGCATCATCAACACCCCTCTGATCACAATCTCAGAATCGCACAAAATTTCATACATATAATCAAGGTGTTTTAGAGATCAAAACAGCTTCGCTATAAGGTGCCGAAATCATGATCTGAACTTGGTTAGGAATGAGGCTCGTGTTTCTTACCTCTAAAATAGTTGGAGAGTCAACACATAAATGAAGGTGATTCTATGGTCAATTTTCTAACAAAGATCAAAGAATTCAAGGAACAATTGATTTCTACTGATGAAGTTATACCAGATAGCTCACTTGTGCAAATCATTCTAAATGTTCTTCCTAATTCATATCAAAGTTTTGCTTCCACTCTTCGCTTGATGATGAAAGGAAATCCAAACGCCTTCTCATTTGAGGAGTTAGTCTCTATTCTGTTGCATGAAGATCAGTCCAGGCAGAAGATGTCCATTATGCGTGTTGCAGATCAAGCTTTCGTGGCTAGTTAGAAGGACAAAGGAAAATGGAGCTCTTCAACTACTAAGCAAAAATCTGCTAATTTTGCACATTTGAAGAAGGAAGACAAAGATGAGAAGAAATAAAAAAAGCATAATTGTTTTTGCAAGTATTGTAAAGGAAATGATCATATCATAAAGAATTGTCCTAAAGTGGTTGCAAAAGAGGCAAAGAAAAAAGAGGCTGGAATGGTTGTTGCAGAGGCCTCTACTCCAAAAATAGAGTTTGCTAACCTTGTGCAAGATGAAGAATGGGCATTTACTATTGTTTGTAGTTTTGACCCATCTTCTCGTGAGCAATGCATGTGTCCAGTAGACTCAGATGTTTGGTACTTTGATAGTGGGGTGACCAAACATATTACCTCGTAGTGCAGTTTCTTCTCTTCACTCGAGCATGCCCCTACAGGGAATATTGTCACATGCACCAACAACTCCTCTTATCCTATCATGGGAGTTGATAAGATCATTTTGAATACTACTGATGGTAGTTCTTTCACTTTGTTAGATGCTTTATTTGTGCCAGGGATGAAGAAAAATGTGTTATCAATTTCTGCATTAGCCAAGATTGGCTTGGTTGTGAAATTTGTTGATGACAGATTTACAGTTCATGATCTGTCAAATGGCGATGTTATTATTGCTTCTGGGCAATTTATGTCATGGGCTATATATGCTCATGGACTATGAAAAATCGGTGAATGATTTGGCATGTGCAGTACATGATTCTCAGGCTATGTCAGATGCAAATATTTGGCATGCATGCTTTGGTCATCTGATCTTTGCTAGTTTGCTATGCCTGTAGAAATTTGAAATGGTGTCCTCTTTGCCCAAACTTGAGGCACTCGGTAAACATGTATGTGAAAGCTGTATTTTGGGCAAAATGCAGCATTCCTCATTTCCAAAAGATGGTTCAGTTTGGGCTACTCAGAATTTGCAGCTTGTTCATAGTGATGTCTGTGGTCCTATGCAGACATCCTCTTTAAGAGAATAATCCACAAAATTACTTGATGCATGGTGAGAGCTTGATCTTGTTCCACCAAGTAAAGGTGCACTCAACTTGCTGTCCTGCAAAGTTTGTTTCAGCCACTTTGGCATAGATTCTTCACTCTTGATAGACATGTGTTCATTATGTAATACATCTTCAACATGTACATAATGCGTGGGCTGAATTTCATGCTCATTTTCAGCCATATTTGGATGAAAATGTTCAGCCATATGTGGCTGGAAATTTCTAGTAGTTTTGATAATTTTTTGTTGAAATTTTTCAGCCATGCTTGGCTAGAAATTCTCTGCATTTTCAGCTCTATTTGGCTGGAATTTTTTACCCCTTTGAGCCTCAGTTGGCTTATCTACATGGCCATATTCAAGCGCATCATTTTGGAACAAAGGCATGAGTGTATCGAACACATCTTGTGAGCTAACCGTTGGCTGTTTTTTGCATTCAAGTAGAGGAAAAACTGAATTTTCAGCAAATACTACATCTTGACTCACAATAATTGTGTTCGTCAATGGATGGTACAACTGATATCCCTTACTTTCAGCACTATAACGAACAAATATACATTTCTTTGCCTTGTCATCAAGTTTATGACGTTGTTGTGATGGCACAAGAGCATATGCCAAACAACCAAACACACGCATATGACTAACCATAGGCTTATGACCATTCCAAGCCTCATAAGGAGTGATGACTCTCAATGCTTTTGTAGGGTAACGATTCAACACATAGTTTGCACACATGACCGCTTCCATCCAAAACTTATCAGGAAGATGCTTTCCTTTAACCATACATCGTGCCATTTCAAGTAGAGTTCTATTTTTACGCTTGATAACACCATTTTGATGAGGTGTATATTAGTGGTTTCAAGAGATTCTATGGTAGTTGATTATGCTAGTGATGTTCATATCACTTTATCCTATGGTTCATCTCAGGATTCCTCTTGTTCATTGGATAGCACACATATGGCTTGGTTGCTTGATGCATTAGCCACTTTTCATATTACTCACATCATGAGTGGTTTTGTCCATTCTCAGGTGAGAGTCGTGGATGTGTGCACTTTCGTGATGGTACGACATATGACATTGAGGGTGCAGGAGATGTATGCCTTATGCTACCTAGTGAAGCATCACTTATGCTTAGACATGTACGCTATGTGCCTTCATTCCCTATGAGCTTGATTTCAGTTAGCCAATTATACGAGAGCAGATGTTATACATTCCTTGGTGAGAATCATTTTCAGTTGCAGTTGGGACAACTTATGCTTGTTGGAGGTGCTAGGATTGGGCACAGGTATCCACTGTAGGTACTTCATGTGAAAGACAGTCTCGTCTCAATGCGAGTTTAGTCTTATGTGCGATGTCAGACTCATCATGTCTCATTTTGTCTACCTACACATAGGTCTATTGACATTCATGATGCACATGTATGGCAGGATTCAGATGCTCAGATGGATGCACATGTAGAGCATGTTTTGGATGCTTATGTAGAGCATGTTTTTCTTGATCATATGGATGCTCATATGAAGCACACTTTGGATGATTAGTTGGGTGCTTTAGAGCACAATGTAAATGCTCATGTAGAGCATTGTGATGATACCCAGTTAGAGTTAGATCATCAGTTTGACCTTGGTATTGACTTTGTGCAGTTAGCTCATGTGGAGCATGATGATACACTTGATGTGGTAGAGCAAGATAGCTCTTATGATACACAGTGTATGTCAGAGCATACTAGTTCTCAGGGTGCACACCTAGACACATCCTTGGTTGAGAGGATGGCTTATTTGGATGCTGAGCAGTCAACAATCATGTAGTCATTCTTAGATTCACTCATGCCAGATGTTTACATAGATATGTCAGTACATCTTGGCCTTGATGATAGTTCTTTGGATGCCTTGGGTACAGGCATAGCTGATATACTTAGTTTAGCTAGGATAGCACATGTTTCATCAGCATCCGAGAGTTTGATGTACGAGTTCTTATGCTTGAGACCAGACATTGCAGTTGCTATTGGAGCATTTGCACTTGGAGTTCTCAGTCGTTCAATGATTGACACAGGCATAGAGCGAGTGTTAGCTTTGCAGGAACTTCATCAGTTCTTGCATCAGTCAGATATGAGCTCGACTCTTATCGATATGAGTTTAGAGCAGTTTGAGGTGCACAGATACACCTTGTTCGAGGCAGTTGGTGTAGGCTGATTCGTATGGGTTGAGATCCGGACTCTTCATGTACATTATTGTATAGTCCTACATCATTCTTTGTATATTATTCCACTTATGGTCACATTGACCCTTAAGTGGGAGAATGTTGGGGATGTAAGGGTCATGTGACCTTACCCCCATATTCATATGTATACATCATATATAGAGCATTGCCTCAAGAGATATCATTATGTGGGTTTTGAGGCTCCAACGCATCTGTGCGCATCTCTCTTCTCCTCTCTCCCTCCATCTCCTCCTTCCTCCTCTTGTTCTACACACCAAAGCCCTTCAAGTGATTCTTATCCTCAAATCTAAACATATCTTGATAGAGTAACTTTTTACTTCAACTCTTTAAGAGGATTTTGAAGTTTCAAGTATTACCTCTAACTTGATATTTTAGGTTTTAATTCTTTCACATGATCGTTTCACGATCTCATGTTTTTCATAGGAAACTTGAAAATCTCTTGATAGAATATCTATTCTTCTTTGCTCATGTTTTTTTTATAACAAAAACTAGTTATAATTCCAAGTACTTGAATTTTCACAATTTTCAAGTCAAATTGGTTATACTTGACCAATTTGTAGTGACAAGAGCTTTTCATGACTTCTTGTCTTTAGATTCCTTTAGGACTAAAGCTTTAAGTAGCTACCTTGAGGATTTTTTTAGGAATCTCTGTATTGCTTAAGTGTAAGCATCCGCTCATGATTTTGGATTTCCCCTTTAAGAAATCCCTTTAATGATAGGTAAACTTTATGTTTTACCTTCCATAGACTTAATTACCATCATCATGATTGTAGACTACATACTTGGAACTTTTTCACTCTATTCAGACTTGGAAAAGCCCACTTATTTCACACTTTCCATTGGATAAATGGATCTAGAGTGAAAATTTCCTAAAATGAATTTGATTGCCAATACTTGGGAAAATTCTAGAGTAGTTCCAATTGCAAGTTCTTTGACAATCATGGACAAGCTTGATCAATTCTGTTGATCTTGTGACATGAATAAATACTTATTCTTTATCTTTAAGATCTCTTGAACTATCAAAAGCTTCTTTGCTTACCCATGGGATTTGATACACCTCCAAGTGATATCAACCATTGGACTTTTAAATACCACTTCTAGTGGTTTGGGACTTCTGGGGAACTACTTGCTGTCAAAAGAGTTTGAAGAATTTTGTTCTCACTACTTGGTAGAATGTTATTCTTCAAGGACTTGAGATTCCTTCTTGGGAATCAAATAACCTGAGCAAATGATTCATCTTGGAATCTTTTGCAATATTAGAAGGACATTTGAAAGAAATTATGAGACTTTCAAACAATATCCAGAAGCTTTATTGATTCATTCATGTTCATTTCTTAAATATCAATCTACAGAACAAATATCACCTTTAGGATATGGTTTCCCATTCCATTATGAAATTTTTGACCTGAGCTTTCATTTATGTGATATCGATTCCTGTTCTCAAGTTTGATACAATATTCATTATTATTGTTCAATCTTTAGATGTTACTAGAGTACTTTAAACATATTTCATCAATCAAAATTATGTTTTAAAGTCCAAGCATCTTTTGGCGATTGATCCAATAATAATGCTACTATGAACACATAACTTTGAACTTTATAGCTTGTTTAGGAAAAGTTCATGGATTGGGGATCCATATCTTGGAAGTTTGTATTCCTAAATGAAAAGTTCACAAATGGATTCATGTCTTTAGGAACTCATCTCATTTCCTAAAGATCACTTGCTTTGGTTTCATCTTGAAGTTTCAATTAGCTTAAATGAAACCAAAAAATTAACAATCTAATCCTTCTAAAAGGAAGAGTTTCAGAAGCTCAACTTGTTTCCTTTGTCCCTCTTGAGAATAAGATAGGATTTAAAATTGGATACTGATGATTTGTGAGCCTTTCTAACTTACTAGATGGACTTTACAGACCTTGAGGAAGGTTGATGGGTCAATACCTGTCGGCTAAATCTTTGCAAAATGCTACCTTCTTTTATCTCTTTTACTCATAAGGATAATACAAAATTATACGTGCACTACCAAAGTGCTTTGCGATCATGGATAGAAGGGAAATGATCCCTTGAAGATGTTGTAGGTTTGATCCCTCACATCAACGAAGGAGGGATTGACTTCTACTTTTGGCAATCTCCAACTCTTGGAAGAAGATTTGATCAAACTAGAGCCTTATTGAAGAACAATGGCACTACACATTTGTGGCTGAAGCAATATATTTGCATTCACATAGTCCTGAGTTCAAATCTGGCATGCATCCCCCCTATTAAGATTGATGCCCCCTTTTCTTAGCTTTTGGCCAGTAAACACACTTGATTAGTCATGAACACACACCTAGCTCACCTGGTAAATGTGAAGCCCTCAACCTCGTGGTTAAAGGTTCAAAACCCGGTAGTTGCAATCTATGGATATTAAAAAATAGGTACAATTTTGCTTCATTTTAGTCTGTTATACACCTCAGACGTAGGGTTGCAAGAGGAAATAGTTGTGAGAGAAGCCATGAACACATCTCTCTCTTGGTTGCATTCAAATAAGAAGAAGAAGAAGTTCAATATTCTCTAAAAGAACCACTAACTAATGAGGATGATGAAGATCATGTGGAGGTCTCCATGGAAGCTTAAGAAGAAGGTGATAATCCCTCATAAGGTCTCCATGAAAGCTATCCTAGAGCTCTGATACCATATCAAATTCAAGTGAATCAAGAGTTCTCAAAGTCTTGATTGGGATAAGAATCCCACCTTAGTTACTAAGTCCATGCACCAGTCATGCCTAGAAATGGACTAGTAATTGGAATCCATCCATTTCATATGTTTGTGCCTAGATTGCACATCAATAAACAATGAAGTGGCTAGGGATGATTTTAGATCCACCCTTATAATTCATTCACTACTTTGTACTTTGACCAGTTTATCAAAGTGCAAAGCTAGATAGTTTTTTGAATCATTTGGGCAAGGATCCCACCATAGAGATGAGACATGTTCTTCTAGTTTTAGAGCACGACCATGTTCTTCCGGTTTTAGAACATGGGGCTCGGAGGTTACCTATGGTTATTATATATAGCTTTATTTTTTAGGATGAAAATCTTTCCCAAGGGGGCAAGAATGTAATAAAGTAAGTCTATGATCTAAGAATCCAACCAGTTTAGACAGATAAAAAATGAGACACTGTTTGGTCACTCAAGTGCATGGCCAAAGATCTTGAGACTAGACTTAAGCATAAGTGGCCTCTTAAACAAGTGATCCACTTAGCCTAGTGGTCAAGTCTCAAGGTTGTGAAGGAGGAGGTCTTGGGTTCAAACCCCATGGGGAGCATGGGGAGAGAGTTTTGCCCAAGGAGTTCTAGAGCCTTCTAACTCAAGTTAACATGAGTTAACTTGAGACTAGCGAGACTTAACTCGAGTGGAGAGTATACCAACCACTAGTGGACTCTAGTGGAAGGTAATAAAGTAGTGGTCGAGATCACTCCAACCACTAGTAGACTCTAGTGGATGATATGAAAGGAGTGGAGGAGATTGCACTTGTGGACTCTAGTTACATTTGTGGTCCTCGTTGATTGGAGCAGCTATATATACAGACATAAGGTTGGGAGAAGAGTGATCTCTCTAGCATGTGGTGGTTGTAATTCTTAGTTCCTTACATTGATTTCAGAGTGAAGTTTTGTCTCATTGTTTGATCTTGAGAAGAACGAAGCAAACCAAAGTGAAGTTGTGAAGATCGGGAGGTTTTTGCTACATGGTTATTCTAGTGCTCTCTACTAGAATCAAGTCCACTTCAAAGCACAAATCAATCAGGGAAGTTTTCGTGTGAATTTTATATATCATACCTTTGATTTTGTCACATACACCACTTACATTAGGGAATCCAAGTAAGTTTGTTAATGGATTGTGTGCGATGGAGGGGACTTCATGCCACATTACGTTGACGAGTAGTACTAGAACTTCGATGTATGTTTCAGTTCCCATTTTATCAACATCTTCATTTATGACTAGTCCAGTAGTAGTATGACATGCATTGCATACATCTTCACGAAATTCCTAGTCATGTGATTGATGCATCAAATGTAGATACGATGGCATTAAATTTAGATGTTGAGGGTACCACATTGCAAGGGGACATCAACATCACCTTAAACGAGATGAATGATTTTGAAGGTAGGCTGTTGAGAGTAGAATAGGGCCTTGGACATTTGTCCAATGTCCCGACACAAGTTGCAAAACTTCGTCAATCTTTTGACAGAATTCAAAGTCACCTTAAGGCTATTTTGGACTTACTCCAAAAGCCTAAGGAAGTAGGCAAGGCTACTCTTGATAACCATATGGATACGATTGCAACTTTGTTGATTTCTATTTTGCTGGAGAAGGATCTAGTTATATCCATTTCCCAAGCAGACTTATTTCCCCTAAATGGTAGCTTGAGTTGCCTTAGCTTGATGACTCGTACTGCTCCACTTTTTGCTAATACTTCAGGGCAAGTAGTAGGTCAAAGATGTCAAGTAGATCTTTCCTTAGGAAAAGATTTGTGTCCTCCTTACTTCTCGGGCAAAGATACAGATAGGAATAAGGATGCGATTTTGACGTTCTTAGAGAAGTGGTATGATGTCCACCAGCTCAAGAACACCCCCGAGCATGTATGAGTGGTAGACTTGAGTTTATCGCTAGGCCCTAAGGCTTATACATGGTGGATGAGTCTCTCTAACACTCATAAAAACCTTCAACCTAGGTTGCATTCACCCGTCTCTTTAAGAAAGAGTTTCTTCCTGAGAATGAGGAGGAACATAACTGGGAGGAGTGGGATAGAATTCAACAAAAAGGAAGATAATTACATTTCAGAGTATTGAGACGTTATTTTGAAATTAAAAAACCTTGATGACTTCCATCAGCTTCGTGGTTTTTTCTGAGGACTTAACCAACAAATCTGAAATGAGGTTAAGAGACACACACCTAAATCGCTTGATGAAGCGATTAAGGTTGCACAAATTTATGAGGATAAATCTCGTGTAGATGTCCCGCAGGAAAGTGGTCATTTCCAAAGAAATACCACTAAACGCAAGGGAAAAGGGCCAAGATCATCTGAACGCATGTCTAAGAATCCTAGTATTTTTAGACATGTATTTTCTCAGGAAGATCTTGTTAGAGCACAAAAGGAAAATTTGTGTTTTAAATGTTTCAAGCCAGGACATCGTAGCAGGAGCTGTCCAGTTGGAAGAGATAATAAGGCCTCTTTGACTGGCAAAGGTAAGGGGAAACAACAGATTTATCTAATACGAACTTTGAATTTGGATGAAAACTCAAGTGAAAAGAAGGTTCAGATCATGCACTGTGATAGTACCCATAAGTGCCAAGTTTCCAAACACGTGGCAACCTCAAGAATTTGGTCCACATGATTTGGTAACATTGCACGGGTTAGTCAAAGGTCACACCATTTGTCACTCTAGCACAATGGAAAGTACCAACGTGAGGAGATACACCTCATAAATGTCAATCTGTGGATACGTGAGGATTGGTATGAAGACCAAGAGCAAGTGAAAGCACAAGTGCATGAGTGAAGGTACACAAGCATGCACACACATACACACACACGCACAAGGCAAGAGCAAAGAGTGGAACAATGGAAGGACTTCGATTACAAAAGAAATCTATTGCAAGAGCTCAGATCTCTAACAAGCTAACCCAAAAATGAGCTCTCTATCTCTTTTTATAGTTTTTTGAGTGGTTTTGGCCCTGTCCAGACCTAATGTCTAGAGTAGTTAAAAATTAGGTTCCAGGCCTTATTTGGAGGTTCAAACAGAGTCTAAAAATTATGAAAATTGGTAAGATGATACTTCTAATACTCATCAAGCTTGAGGACTCCTCGGCTTGAAAAAAATGGAGATGCAAAAATGGAAAATGGTATTTACAATGGTTTTTAGTGATAAAAATCACTATTTTTATAGGGAATTCTTTTGAAAATTTGACATGTGCTTCTTGGAGCTCCCTACATGCTTCTTCTTCTTGTGTGTTCATTTCCTTCATGCTTCTTAGCTTAAGAATCTAAAAGGCATTAGTACATGCTTGGACTTGAGTAGGGGAGAGATCTCTAAAAATCTTGCAAGTAAGCCAAAAATCTTAGAAAAGCTTGAGAGATCTTAATGATAAAGACTAAGTCTTTATCCTTCTTGCAAGGTCCACCAGATTTGATTAATCTTGGCAATGTTTATCCAAGCACTTGTGATTGGAACTACTCTAAAGTTTTCCCAAGTATTGGCAATAAAATTCCTTTTGGGAATTATTACTCAGGTTCCATTTATCCAACAGAAAATTGTGAAAAGAGTAAGCTGTTTGAAGTCTGAACAGAGTGAAGAAATTCCAAGAATGTAGTCTGCAACTGTGAAGACAGTACTTAAGTCTGTGGAAGGTAAAATATAATGTTTGACTATCCTTAAAGGGATTTTTTGTACAAATCCAGAAAACATGAGTAGATGTTTAGACTTACATAGTAGAGCGATTCCTGTAAAGTCATGATAGAGGTAGATACCTAATGAATCAGTAAAAAAGGAATCTAAAGACAAGTAGTAAACCACTCTTGTCACTACAATTTGGTCCAGCATAACTGACCTGACTTGAATTGAGAAAATTCAAGTACTTGGAATTCTAAGTGGTCTTCTTTTGAAAACCGGAGCAAAGAAGAATCGATATTCTATCAATTGGTTTTCAAGTTCCCAAAGGAAAACAAGAGATCGTGAAACGATCATGTGAAGGGATCAAAACCTAGAATATCCAGTTAGAGGTAATGCTTGAAGCTTCAAGCATTCTTTTAAAGATTTGTTGATGGGAAAAAGGTACTCTATCAACAAATGTTTAGACTTTAGGATAAGTATCGCCCACACATTAATGTGAATATAAAATAGGGTGGTATGGGACACCAGACTTTATACTCAAATTGATGTAGGAAAGATGGTATGGGACATCGGACTGTGGAATGATAATTATGTTTTAGTCCTAGAATAAATCTTGAAGTTAGATTTGATCTTCAAGGGAATTAAAACTTCCAAGGATAATTTTTAATTCAAGAAGGATAAAAGTATGATCTCAAGATGCTTAAAGATCAAGTAAGTAACTTCCAAGATCTTCTTGGAACACTTCAAGATAAAGTGTTGTTGATTCGGAAATATTTCATAAACTTCTGAAGAAGTCAGACTTTGACTTTGATTTGATATTTTCAACCAAGGATTTGATTGACTAAGCCAAGCACCAAGTTCCTAGTGTAACTTGATAGATTCAATCTTTCAACTCAAAGCAATGCTCAAGAATTTCATTCCTAGTAAACAATAAAAAAGATTGAAGATGGCATAAACTTAGTCTTAAGTGAAGCATTATTTGAGTAGCAAACTCATCAATAGAACCTCAGTGGGTTGACAAAATGATGTTGGATACCACATTATTATCTTGTGGGTGGATGATGTTTAGATTTACTCTATGAATCTTTTTGAGAATCAAGCTTATTTCTCTTAAAGATAGAAAACATAAATGCTTCAATACCTTGTTGAAATAGATCATTAAGAACTTAAAGTCTTGGGTCATCAAGTATTTGACTCATACCAAGTTTATATCTCAAAAGTTTGAATTAGTTATATAGAGTTTTAGTTATTTCATTCCGCTTTCCAAATCTTTTGGAATTATGATTCCTTTTGCAAAATTCGAGGGTTAGCCGATTAGAACTAGATAACTAAATTAAAGATCCTAGATAGATGTTCTATACAAGAACTTATTCAATCTTCAAAAGATGACAAGTCCATAAACTTATCTAAAACATCTCATGTTGAATCTTCAATAGGATATAAAAACCGCTTAATTAATATCCCAACTATTTCACAATTCCTAAGATGTCTAGTTCTCCTATTTGCTATTGCTTCTAGTTCAAGCTAAAAAGTGGCATCTCCATTCAACTTAGTTTGTCCTACAAACTGTGATGAGCACTAGGAACATACTTTCTTAGTAATCCAACATGAAAAATTGGATGAACTTTAAAGGTGTTCGGCAAATCAAATAAATATGCAACAAAACTAACTTCTTTTTAAGATTTTAAAGGGATGAGCATAACATGGAGACAATCATTCATCTTTTACTAAAGCCACATTTGATTTAGAAGGGTTCACTTTTGAAAAACCTAGATCATTAGGGTCTCTTTTTGAGATCATGATATAACTTTTGATGTCTTTGTGCATCTTGAATGTTCTTCTTTACCTTTTATAGCTCCAAGTCCATGTTTTCAAGCATCTATTTAGATACTTCAGCCCGATTTTGTGCATTAAAAAGTGAATGTGGCACAAATAATTATAGCCATACATTAAATTTTTGTATATATACAAGTAGATAGATCAACTAAATGCTACAATATGTTGATATATGCATATCCATGAATCATAAACACCATGTGCATGTCAAAATCATAAGAGTAGACACATACATTACTCCTATAACCATAAATATAACCTTTATAACCATGCCCATAGCCTAGATAAGCATACCTCTGATGTTAACTATGCATGAGTCTAAACATAACCTATAGAAATATACCATAATTGTAATCATACAATTGGGCTACACATGTGAAACATAACCATAGCTTTCATGACCATAAACCTTCATAAAATCATAGTTTATAACTTGCATGAGAAAATACAAGGTCATAATTAGTGCTTTTATAACCATAATCATACATATCCATACCCATAATTACAATCTTGTGTAGATATCTCTATTGTTACACGTTCCACTTTCAGATCTTAAGTGATGTAAAAGTGTCACTTATATGAGACTTCTATCATTGCATTGGTTGAAGAAAGGCCAAATAACACACACACACACGTGTGTGTTTGAGTGTGCATATCTACGTTTGCACATACACACACAAAAGCTTTAGTAGTACTTTTTTAATGCTACTATTTATGTGCAAAATAAAGATAAGAAGTTTGTGATGATCATCTTATAACAAACCTATACTAATGAAATCGTTACGCCTTCGGGATGATGTCCAATAAGACCGTCAACACACTTATGTAGATGAATCCAAAGATTTTTTTTTTTAATTCTAGAACTAATGTGATTGCAAATAGTGTAGGAAACTTACTGGTAGGTTTAGTTTTCTTGGAAACATGAACATATCATGTAAGCATGCACATCTTAAAGTGCATCCCAAGAACCTTAGATTACCACTACTTGATGAAGGTGACATCTTCTCAAACCACATATAATACTAATATGAAGACTCCTCTTTTGGATTCTTGAAAGTGTGTTTCCTTGTTGTTGACACATTGATGTATTTACTATTGTTATAAAGTTGAACATAATGATAAAGGATAACATAGGAAGAGTCAAAAAGAACAACTTGGATGTGATATGAGAGAAAAAATAAGTTAGGAGTCCTTAACTCAACAATATTACTAAATTCACCGGTGATAAATCAAGCACAAACTAATTGAAAAGTTTCAAAGCTAATAGCTCTATCAAAGGATCCCAATGATATGAATGAAGCTAGTGTATGATGACCATGGGTGTGTGAAATAAATCACTCCACGTAATTCACAAGGGCACACTCCACAACTGCTCAAAGTGGGCCTCTCATATAGATTGT
Source organism: Ceratopteris richardii (assembly GCA_020310875.1). NCBI lineage: Eukaryota > Viridiplantae > Streptophyta > Polypodiopsida > Polypodiales > Pteridaceae > Ceratopteris > Ceratopteris richardii. Next base: position 119,243,194 of record CM035431.1, read on the forward strand.
ATCATCAACTCTAGCTCTATGTCTGTACATTCATCTATTTGTTAAGTGTTCATAAACCTCTGTTAAAATAGATAGAACCATTTCATGCATCTCTATTTGGTGATATTATTACAGATCAATATTTTGCATGATATGCCAAAAATTTTGCTAAAAAAAACAATATCACTAAATTCAATGGTGCTAAATCAAGCTCAAATTAATCAAAAATTTTCAAAGCTAGTAGCTCTCTCAAAGGACCCCAATGATATGAATGAAGCTAGTGTATGATGATCATGGGTAGGTGAAATAAAACACTCCATGTAATTCCCATAACTGCTCAAAGTGTGCATCTCACATAGATTGTATCTCAGCTCTAGCTCTATGTTTGTCTGTTCATCTATTTGTAAAGTGCTCACAAAATAGAACTATTTCATGCATCTGCATCTGCAACAAAGCTATGTACAAACTGACGTGCGGCTGGAAGGAGTCTAAGGGAAGACAAAATGACAAAATGGCTAGATCTGACTACTGGGAGCTCTTGCCTCTTTCTCTCCTTCTTTTGAATGTGCTCCCACTTCACTTATATAACCAATGAGCATGTGAAGAAGTTTGTGCCTCCTTCTTAACTCACCACTTTCTCCACTACATGCTACTAACTACAAGGCAAGATATTGTATCTCTTACTCATCATGAAGTTTTGACTATACTTTTTCTTTTATTATTTTTTCCTTTTTTTCTCTACTTTTCCTTTATCTTTATATTTGGTAAATTTATCCAAGCATGGCTCATATGAAAATGAGCTTGTACATTTGTCTTCAACAATCCCCCTCAAGCTCATTTGGGAGTTATCTTCATCCATGTCCTGCAAATTTATCACATCCTTGAAGCCTTTGAGTTTAGAAGCATCCAAGAACTTTGTAAACATATCTGCAACCTGCTCTTTGGTTCTGATGAACTTTATCTCCACATCTTTGCTCAACACCTTCTCCCTTACATAATGGTAGTGGACCTCTATGTGCTTGCTCCTTGCATGAAACATAGGATTGCTTGCCAAGTAGATACTTGACATGTTATCACCATATATAGGGATGATTCCAACTTGCACTCCAAGATCAGCCAAAAGCTTTTTAATCCACATTGCTTCACATGTGGCAAATAATAATCCTCTATATTCAGCCTCCATAGATGAAAGTGCAACAGTAGGTTGTTTCTTTGAGCTCCACGTGATAGGTTTGCTTCCTATCATGAACACATAACGTGAGGTTGATCTTCTATCTTCCTTTGAGCCTGCCCAATCAGCATCACTAAAGCCTTTGACCTGCAGTTCTTCATCAAACTTGTAAAACAAAGCATGATTAACTGTATGCTTTATGTATCTCAACACTCTCTTGGCTGAATTTAAGTGTTCACTTGTCGAGGCTTGCATAAACTGAGAAAGTACACCAACAACATAAGACAAATAAGGTCTTGTAATGTTTGCATAGATCAATGATCCTACAATGCTTCTGTATGTCGTTACATCTTCCAATGGTTCTCCATCATTTGAACAAATCTTTGTATTTTTGTCCATGGGTTGAGTGAGTGGTTTGCATTCACTCATTCCAAATCTGAAAAGAACATCCAACAAGTACTTCCTTTGCATCAAGTAGATGCCACTCTTTCCATAAACAACTTCAATTCCTAAAAAATATTTCAATTCTCCAAGATCTGAAATTTTAAACTCCTTACCAAGCTTCCTTTTGATATCTTTAATCCCTATAACATCATTTCCTGTTATGATGAGGTCATCGATGTATATGCAAATATATACCTCTCTATTTTCTTCCTTCTTCATGTACACCGAAGGATCTGCACTACTTGGGTTGTATCCACACTTAGTTAGATACTCTACCAATCTCTGATTCCATGCTCTTGGTGCTTGCTTCAAGCCATAAAGTGCCTTCTTCAACCTGCAAACAAAATCTGGATGGTTTTCATCTTCAAATCCAAGCGATAGACTCATGTATACCTCTTCTTGTAGTTCTCCATTGAGAAAGGCATTTTTGATGTCGAGTTGATATAATCGCCATCTTCTTGAAGCACCAATTGTTATTAAGGTTCTGATAGTTCCCATCTTTACAACGGGGCTGAAAACTTCATCATAATCTATGTCTTGTGTTTGTTTAAATCCTTTGGCAACTAATCTAGCTTTATATCTAGCTAGTGAACCATCAACATTCCTCTTTACTTTAAACACCCATTTGTTTGGAACAATCTTCATACCTTATTTCTTTGGGACTAGCTCCCATGTGTGATTATCTTTGAGACCTTTGATCTCCTCTTTCATAGCTTGCTTCCATTCCTTTTGTGTGCAAGCTTCTTCATATGTCTCAGGCTCTTTGTCTTTGATAACCTGCATCATGTATGCAAAATGTGTCGCCATAAAACTATCATAACTCAACCTTTGAGTTGGATACCTTGTCCTTGAAGATCTTCTTTCATTGCCTTTAGAAAGTTGCTTCTTTAACCTATTAAAATTTACCTTCAGAGTGATTACCTCTTCATATTCTTCTTCACTTGCATCTACCTCACTGTTTGGAGTAGCACTTGCTTCTTCGGCTCTACTATGAGCTGAATTTGGAGACAAGGAATGACTCCCCCTCCATGTTGAGCATTCTTCATTTGATGTAGATGCCTCTAGACCTGAAAGCTTTGTGCTTGATTGTTGAGCTTCTCTTTGATTTGTTCCTGCATAATCATCACAATCTTCTTCAAGAACCTTTTCCTTTCCTTTATCTTCATACCATGGTCTTAGTTCATCAAAGACCACATTTCGTGAGACTCTTAATTCCTTTGTTCTAGGGTTGTAACACTTGTATCCTTTTTGCTCCATCGAGTAGCCGATGAAAATGCATTTTTCTGACCTTGGTTCCATCTTTGTTCTAACTTCTTGTGGGATGTGAACAAAGCAAACACATCCAAACACTTTGAGGTGTGTAAGATCAGGTTTCTTACTGGAATATACCTCTTCTGGAGTCAAGTGATGTATTCCCGATGTTGTGCACCTATTCATCAAGTAAATGACGGTTGTGGTAGCTTCAGCCCAATAGTACAATGGTACCTTCATCTCGTTGAGCATGCATCTTGCAATTTCAGCAATTTGCCTATTTTTCCTCTCGGCTACTCCATTTTCTTGTGGTGTATACCTACAAGTGAATTGCCTTTTGATCCCATTCTCTTGTAGAAAATCTGAAAATTCTTTGGAGAAGTATTCTCCTCCACCATCGGATCTTAAGGTTTTGATAGACCTTCCTGTTTCCTTTTCAACTTCAACTTTGAATCTTTTGAATATAGAAAACACCTCTGATTTTTGCTTCATACAAAACATCCATACCTTTATTGAGTGATCATCAATGAAGGTGACAAAAAATCTATTACCAGCCATTGATGCCTCTTGGGTTGGTCCCCATACATCCTTATGTATCAAGTCCAAGACATTTGGAGCCACATAATTGCTCCTCTTGAATGGCCTCGTTTGCTTTCCTAGTTGACAAGCTTCACATAACTCATGTAGTCCAATGCTATTAAATTTTGGAAGACCTCTTACCACTTCATTTTTGCTCATGTCCTTCAGCTTTGGAATGTTGATGTGTCCTATTCTTTTGTGCCATAAGTCCAGCTCTGAAATCTTCTTGTTCCCACATTGAATGTACATGACCTTTCCATGTGGATGTTGGACGTCCAAAGTGAACATCCTTCCTTCTCTTCTACCTCGAGCAATGACCTTGAATTCTTCCTTTCGGTTCTTTATGAAGCACCCATTCTCATTGAATATGACATGATAACCCTTCTCTACCATTTGTCCTACTGAAATCAAGTTCTTTGAAATTATAGGAACATGAAGAACATTAGATAGTACCTTTGCTCTACTTCTATCTCCAAGCCTTATATCTCCAATATTTCAATCATGTGTTGAGTATCATCACCTGTTTCAACACATCCTTTTCCACTTGGTACCTGTAGATTAGTGAACAAACTTCCTTGGCATGACATATGGTTACTACAACTTGAATCAATGTACCATTTTTTGTCATCTTCACAAGAGCTTATATACTCATGTCTCATTGCAAGTAGTGTGTCCTTGCTTCCTTCACTTGAGGTGCTTGCATAGTTGCTTTGGTTCCTTTGATTGCCTCCATTTGGTCTTCCATGCTTCAACCAACAATCACTATCATAGTGTCCTACTTTACCACAATGATAGCATGTTATACCTTTATGATAATTGTAGGAGCTTCGGCCTCTTCCTCTACTTCTACCTCGACCTCTTCCTTGTGTGTTGGCATTTGATGCATCCTTGTTGTCTTCCAAATTGTTTTGATTGTAGTTGGAGTGGTTGTGACCTCTTCCTTTTCCTCTTGAGCCTCCTCTTGAGTTTCTTCCTTTACCTCGACCTGCATATAACATTTGGTTGTGGTTGTCCTTTCCTTTGGGACCCCCGAATCTAAGCTCTTTTGTGACAAGATGAGGGATTAGTTGTTCAAAATGTGGATATATATCTTTCAAGTTAATGGAAGTTATAAAAGGCTTCCATCTTTCATCTTCTCTCAAGCCATTGAGAGTATAACAAACAAGATCTTCGTCTTCAACTGTTGTGCCAATAGAAGCTAAAGCATCGCTTAGCTCCTTAATATTCAAAGCATATTCAGCTCTGGATTGACTCCAACTTTTCTTGGTTGTGTTCAACTCATTCTTGAGTTGAAGTTTCCTAGCTTTGGTATTTGTTGAAAACATCCTTTCAAGAGCTTCCCAAGCATCCTTAGCTTTCTCTAGATGTTGAATATGACCTACCATGGCATTAGTAATGACTTGCGAAATGAGGAAGATGACTCTCCTATTCCTCTCTTCCCATTCTTTTGCTTGCCTCCTTTGGAATTCGGTGGCCATAACTTGATTGAGTTGAGGTTGAGCATCATCGCCGCTCACAATACTCCATAAGCCTTTGCCCATTAGGTAGTTGGTCATTCTAAACCTCCACACGGGATAGTTATCCTTATCCAACTTCTCTGCTTGTTGACCCAAGTCAGCCATTGAAGAGTATCAAAGACTTTGAGAGTTACCTCAAATACTTATAGTCCTTTGCTCTTGCGTTTGTGGAGCTCCCTCTTATTTTGTAGCTCCTCTTTTGCTTTTCTTCAACTCCAGCTCTGATGATGAAGCTTCAGCACCAAGTTCGCTCTGATACCAACTGTGGAGAATGAGTTCTCCTATGTGCAATGGAAATGTGTAGTGAACCACCCTTGTATGTCGAGCACTTGGACAAATAGCTGCACCTTAGATAGCTTGCTGCTCTTAATACAAAACTCAAATGGACTTGAGACTTTAGTCAATTAAAGTAGACAAGAAAAGCTTTCTAACAAGCTATAAATAACTTAATTTGGACAAGTTTTGATTAGGAAACACAACTAACAGAGATGAACTACCTGTCCACACAGGTATGCTAAAGAACTGAGCTTCACTCTCGGACTGATAACTCTCTCAATATATATCCTTTGAGAAAGATATTTGGTATAGAAACTGGACACAAATAGCTTTCCAACAAGCTAAAAAACAAGTAATTTGGATGAGTTTTGGTCAGGGAACTCAACTGACCAAATCAGACCACCTGCACACATAAGTACACTATAAAACTGGACTTTACTCTCTGAGAGATATCTCACATAATATAAATGATCTCAATGAGATATTTGGGACAGTGAAAGTAGATGTCAAGAGATTTCCAGCAAGACAGAAATCATGCAATTTGGATATATTTTGATTGGGAAACTTAACCGACCAAAATAGACTAGCTATCTACACAGGTATACTAAAAAATTGGACTTCAATCTTTGATTGATATCTCACAAATTACATAAGCTTTCAAAGAGATATTTGATATGCAGAAGGAACACAAGATAAGTTTTCCAATGAATGTCTAAACGCACAAAATGGTTACATATGCACTGAGATATGAGCTCTGTAACAGAGATGTGTACAAACTGACGTGCGGCTGGAAGGAGTCTAAGGGAAGACAAAATGACAAAATGGCTAGATCCGACTACTGGGAGCTCTTGCCTCTTTCTCTCCTTCTTTTGAATGTATTCCCACTTCACTTTTATAACCAACGAGCATGTGAAGAAGTTTGTGCCTCCTTAACGCACCACTTTCTCCACTACATGCTACTAACTACAAGGCAAGATATTGTATCTCTTACTCATCATGAAGTTTTGAATAGACTTTTTCTTTTATTATTTTTTCCTTTTTTTCTCTACTTTTCCTTTATTTTTATATTTGGTAAATTTATCCAAGCATGACTCATATGAAAATGAGCTTGTACATTTATCTTCAACAATGGATGAGTCATATGCAATCACAAATGGATTCCATACATATGAATGCTACTTGGGAGTTATGTGAATTTCCAAAAGGAAAGAATGCCATTGGCACAAAGTGGATTTACAAGATTAAGAGAAAGTTTGATGGTAGCATTGATCGCCACAATCCTAGATTGGTTGCCAAAGGATATGCGCAAAAATATGGCATTGACTATGAGGAAACTTTTGCACCTACTTCACGCATGACTACCATTCGTACCCTGGTTTCATGGGCTGCCCATTGAGGCTAGAAAGTGCACCAGTTGGACATAAAAACAGCCTTCTTGAATGGTGATTTGCAAGAAGAGGTCTATGTGAAGCAACCTCTTGGATTTTCTATGAAAGGGAAAGAGCATATGGTTTGTCACTTGCATAAAGCCTTGTGTAATCTCAAGCAAGCTCCACGTGCATGGTATGACAAAATCCATAAGCACTTGATTGCTCTTGGCTTCATATGTAGTTCAATTGAAAGCACACTCTATGTACACAAAGATGGGGCTGATCTTACAGTGCTTGTTCTTTGTGTCGATCGCATACTCTTGATTGGGTCACGTAATGCAAAACTTGACATTCTTATGGCTAATTTGAAGCATACTTTTGATGTCACTTATATTGTTCTTTCGAGCTACTATGTTGGCATCTAGTTTGTATCGGTTGAGGGGGAATTGTTATGCATCAGGCAAAGTATCTTGAAAAGCTACTTCAGCATTTTGACTTTGAGGATTGCAAGCCAGTTTCCACACTAGTTGCGACAAGATTGAGGTTCTCAGTTGAGGATTCTAGTGATGCATTTGACACTTCTCTTTATCAGCAAGTTGTGGGATGTCTTATATATGCATGCAACACAAGGGTGTATATACAATATGCAGTTTCCTTGTTGAATCAATTCATGCATAGCCCTGACACTAAGCATTGGCAAGCGGTGAAATGTGTATTTAGATATCTCAGAGGCACTTTGAGCTTAGGTCGCTTTTATGGCAAAGATATTGAGCCATGCTTGCATGCTTTTACAGATAGTGATTGGGTTGGTTGTTATGATACTTGCATGTCCACTAGTGGTAATTGCTTTTTCCTTGGAGACTCATGCATATCTTGGTTGAGTAAGAAGCAACATATAGTGGTGACATCAAGTTGTGAAGCTGAGTATAGGGCAATTTTCACATCTACAGTGGAGTGTATATGGCTGAGATGCCTATTGATGGATCTTTGCATGGAGATTGATGCTTCTTTACATATTCTCAATAATCGTTAGAGTGCTTTGGCTATTGCACGAAACCCAATGTTTCATGCACGGACCAAACATATGGAGGTGGATTATCACTATGTGAGAGAGTGCCTTCATGCAAGAGATATTGATTTGGTATGGGTGCCTACACAAGATAATGTGGCAAACATATTCACCAAAGCTCTTCGATATGAAAAGTTTGAAGCTTTTCATAAGGCTTTAGGCTTATTACCTTGTGGGGGCTGATCTGTCACTTCGTGTATGTGTTCACATCATTCGCTCCATGGGGGGTTTGTTACACTTGTGTTCCCCGAGTAGCTTCGATGTGAACCTTTTCCCTATACATGGGCACTTTTTACTCTAGTGTTGGCTAGAGGTTTTTTACCCATGTTACCACATACTTGATACTCTCATATGTGGTGGTACTTTGTACCTAGGGATATTATTCAACTCTTACTTTAGTTCAGTTCATCTTCAATAGAGTGAGCTATTCCATCCATCCATCTTCCATCGTGTGTCTTACTGCATTTGTGCTCCTTATGTGTGCTTCTTGTGTATGTCTCACACTTCTTCACACACTCAACATTGAAGATGTCTAGTGGAGTGTATATGGCTGAGATGCCTATTGATGGATCTTTGCATGGAGATTGATGCTGCTATGCATATTCTCACTTATAGTTAGAGTGCTTTGGCTATTGCACGAAATCTAGTGTTTCATGCATGGAACAAACATATTGAGGTGGATTATCAATATGTGAGGGAATGCCTTCATGCAAGAGATATTGATTTGGTATAAGTGCGTACACAAGATAATGTGGCAAACATATTCACCAAAGCTCTTCCATAGGAAAAGTTTGAAGCCTTTCGCAAGGCTTTAGGCTTATTACCTTGTGGGGGCTGATCTTTCACTCCGTGTATGTGTTCACATCATTCGCTCCATGAGGGGTTTGTTGCACTTATGTGTTCCTCCAGTAACTTTGATGTGAACCTTCTCCCTATACATGGGCACTTTTTACTCTAGTGTTGGCTAGAGGTTTCACCATGTTACCACATACTTGATACTCTCATATGTGGTGGTACTTTGTACTTAGGGATATTATTCAACTCTTTCTTTTAGTTCAGTTCATCGTCAATAGAGTGAGCTATTCCATCCATCCATCTTCTTCATGTGTCTTATTGCGTTTGTGCTCCTTATGTGTGCTTCTTGTGTGTCTCTCGCACTTCTACACACACTCAACATTGAAGATGTCGATTCAATGTATGAAGGACAAATTCCTAAAAGAAAAGAATTGTTAAAGAGGGAGATGAGTCCTAAAGTTGTAAGAGGATTATTTTAGAAAAATCCGAAGAATTTTATCAAGCACAATTTCATCTATTTATAGCAAGCATACTAGTGTAAGATGTGTGTCTCTAAATCTTCAGGTGATGTTGTGGTTTCAATGGTTGATTTTGCAGAAAACTATACATTCAATGGGCAAAATGAAATACAATTTATGCATTGGTTGTCTGCACAGATAACTATTTTTGTGCATATCACATATTTTTGTTTGAAGGGCATTCCTAAAAAGTTAATCCACTTCTTCATATCCAATGACAAGAAGCATGAAACTCTTTTTGTGCAACATCATTTCCAATTACATTGAGAATGGTTGAGAGAGCTAAACCTTGACTTAAGCCAACATTGGGTATGGTTGTTGGAGTTAGATGTTTGCGGAAGCACACGAACAGCACAAGGAAGAAGAAGAAGCTTGGAGCACAACACACAAGACTGAATGTATTACTAGAGAATGTACAAAGATAAGTAGCCCATTAGGGAAATAGGCATATATACAAGCCGGGGGAAAAAAACCTCCTAAAGAGGGAAAAAAGAGCCCCGGTGATCCTAGTGTGTTCACACACATCACTACCTAAATATATCAACAAATCCCCCCTGGGAGTGATGCGGTGAACAAGGAGCTGGCACTCATGTATAAGGAAGTGCCAAGCTATGTGGAAATCACTCCACAAAAGGAAGTAAGCCCATGCCAAGCTGATCTCCCCAGCAGAGAACCTCTCCCTGACATAGTGATAATGCACCTCAATGTACTTAGTGCGAGCATAGAACACAGGGTTCCTCGCAACTACCAATGCGCTCTGACTGTCAGTGAAGATGGTGGTGGCAGAAGACTGGCCAACACCCAAATCAGCCATAAGTCGTCTAAGCCACACACGCTCAACAGTCGTTGTGAAAGCTACCCTATACTCAGCCTCACAATTGGAAGTGGCCACAGTAGGCTGCTTCTTGCTCAACCAAGATATACATGAGCTACCGAGCATGAAGCAAAAACCATTGGTGGACACACGAGTGTCATAGCAACCAGCCCAATCAGAGTTAGAAAAAGCATGCAAATCTGGTGGTAGTGATCCCCCCTTGGGATAAAACAACCCAAGTAGCCGAGTACCACTCAAGTGGCGAAAGATGCGCTTAACCGCCTGCCAATGCTTGACTCCTGGGCAATGCATAAATCTGCTCATCTGTGAGACAGCAAACTAAATATCTGGCCGAGTAATGCATAAGTAAATCAAGCATCCAACAGCTTGCTGATAGAGAACAACATCAAATGCATCTCCAGCATCATGAAGAATCACATGTAAATCCGTCTCTATAGGAGTGGCAATGGGCTTACAGCCTTCAAGGCCAAAATGCTGCAATAATGTGTCAATATATTTCGTTTGCCACAAAGCCATTCCACCATCAACTTGCATAAACTGAATGCCCAAATAGTGATGCAAATGCCCCAAATCAGACATCTCAAACGAGGCATGCAAATCAGCCTTGAAATCAGCAATATGCTTCTCAATACGACCAGTGAGCAACATGTCGTCAACATAGATAACAATGATCAGAAGCACATCATTAGCACGCTTCACATATAAGGTGCTTTCAGTTGGATTGTTCTCAAAACCATGTGCAACTAGATAGGCATGTATCTTCTCATACCAAGCACGTGGTGCTTGCTTTAAACCATATAATGCCTTCTTTAACCTGCACACCTGGTTTTCATGCCCTTTCTGCACAAAGCCAAGGGGTTGAAAAACATACACTTCTTCATGCAAGTCACCATTCAGAAATGTTGTTTTAATGTCCAACTGATGTACATTCCAACCATGATGGGTTGCAAGTGCGCAAATGCCCCAAACAGTAGTCATACGGCATGTAGGTGCAAAGGTCTCATCAAAATCAATGCCTCTTTCCTGCACATAACCTTTTGCAACAAGCCTAGCCTTATACCTGTCCACTGTACCATCAGGTTTACGCTTCAGCTTGTATACCCACTTAGTGCCAATGGCCTTTTTGTGAGGAGGCAAGTCACATAAAGACCAAGTACCATTCTTCATTATAGCATCATATTCAGATTGCATATCAACCATCCAATTTTCTGAATTTTGTGCTTCATCAAACGAAACAGGCTCATTCTCATCATAGAGACTAGATGCAGCCATAGCATAGCAATCTGATGCAAAAGAGGCACTATGAGAGCCTGAACGAGTACGATATGACAGAGGTGCATCTAATTTGCTATCACGCAAAGTCTGCACCAACCATTTTGGCATAGTTCTTGCCTGCTCAATATCAGCTCTCTCATCAATAAGTGCATCATGTACATCTGCATCAGAAATAGAATTATCTGCATCATCACATGAAACCTGTAAAGGCTGAGAAGTTGCCTCATTAGGACCAGCACTAGACTGTCCACCTATAAAAAGAGGCATCAAAGTATCATACATGTCTTTGGAGCTAATAGATGTCTCCTTGGTACATGAAAGCAATGGCTGAATAGCATCTTCCAAAAAAACAACATCACGGCTAACCAGAATGCATTTAGTCTATGGATGATACAGATGATAGCCTTTACTTTCAGAACTGTACCCAACAAAAATACATTTTACTGCCTTATCATCCAATTTTCTACGATGTTGTTCAGGTACTAATGCATATGCCAAACAACCAAAAACACGTAGATGAGCAACAGATGGCTTGCGGTCATGCCAAGCCTCATATGGAGTGATAGACTGCAGCGTTTTAGTGGGATACCTGTTAAGTACATATGTTGCACACATGATAGCCTCAAGCCAAAAACTATGTGGTAAAGCCTGACTCTTGACCATACACCTTGCCATCTCCATGAGTGACATGTTCTTTCGTTCAGCAACTCCATTCTGTTGAGGTGTATACGGCACTGTACACTGGTGTTTTATCCCATGTTCAGCCAGAAATGCATTAAAATCAGAAGACATATATTACCCCCCTCGATCAGAACGGAGGGTGCCCATTTTACATGCTGACAGATTTTCAGCCAAAACCAAAAACTGTTTGAAGCACAAAAACACTTCGGACTTTTCCTTCAATGGATATACCCATGCATGCCTGGAAAAATCATCAATGAAAGTCACGAAGTAAAGATAGTTTCCAAAAGAAGGTGTTTGCATAGGACCACAGACATCACTATGTACAAGCTGCAATTTCTGTGTAGCCCGAACTGAACCATCTTTTGGAAAGGAGGAACGCTGCATTTTGCCCAAAATACAGCCTTCACAAACATGTTTTCCAGGTGCCTCAAGCTTGGGCAAAGAAGACACCATATCAGATTTCTGTAGGCGTAGCAAACTAGCAAAATTCAGATGACCAAAGCATGCATGCCAAAGCTTTGCATCTGACATAGCCTGAGAATCATGAACTGCACATGCCGAATCATTCACAGATGTTTCATAGTCTATGAGCTTATACAGCCCATGACATAAAATGCCAGAAGTAATAATAACATCACCATTTGACAGATCATGAACTGTACATCTATCATCAACAAATTTCACAACCAAGCCAATCTTTGCTAATGCAGAAACTGATAACAGATTCTTCTTGATCCCTGGCACAAATAAAGCATCTGACAAGGTGAAAGGACTACCATCAGCAGTAGTCAAAATGATCTTACCAAATCCCATAACATGATAAGAGGAGTTGTTGGCGCATGTGACAGTACTCCCTGTAGGGGCAGGCTCGAGTGAAGAGAAGAAACTGCGCTGCGAGGTAATATGTTTGGTCGCCCCATTGTCAAAGTACTGGCAAACATCTGAGTCCATTACAGACATGCACTGCTCATGAGAAGATGGGTCAAAACTGCAAACAGTAGTAAACGCCCATTCTTCTTCCTGCACAAGATTAGCAGACTCTGTTTTTGGTGTAGAGGCTTCTGCAACAACCATTCCAGCCTCCTTTTTCTTTGCCTCTTTTGCAACGAGTTTTGAACAGCTCTTTATGATATGATCATTCCCTTTACAGTACTTGCAAAACAATTTCTGCTTTTCTGATTTCTTCTCATCTTTATCCTGGTTCTTCGAATGTGCAGCATTTGCAGATTTTTGCTTACTAGTAGAAGAGCTCCATTTTCCTCTGCCCTTCTGACTAGCCACGAAAGCTTGACCTGCAACATGCATAATGGACTTGTTATGCCTGGACTGATCTTCCTGCAACAGAACAGAGACTAACTCCTCAAATGATAAGGCATTCGGATTGCCTTTCATCATCAACCAAAGAGTAGAAGCAAAAATCTGATATGAATCAGGAAGACCATTCAGAACAGTCTGCACAAGTGAGCTATCTGGTATAACCTCATCAGTAGAAATCAACTGTTCCTTCAAATCTTTGATCTTCATTAGGAAACTGTCCATAGAATCACCTTCATTCATGTGCTCACTCTCCAATTGTTTTCGGAGGTAAGCAACATGAGCCTCATTCCTAGTTTGGTACAATGTGGTAAGTGTATCCCAAGCATCCCTAGCTATTCTGCAAGAGCGAATATGAGGAATAATGGCACGTTTGACAGACAAAGCTATCAATGCATGTGCTTGGGCATCTCTGCCATCCCAACGAATCTGCTCTACAATAGGTGCAGCAGAAATAGCAGCACGAATAGGAATCTGCACAATATCATCTTCGACACCATCTTCATAAGCTCCAGCACCTGTATTTGCAGTACCTGTTGTTACAGGTGTAACAGGACGTCTTTCATCACCCTGCACAATGTTCCACAATCCTTTTGCAACCAATACATGTCACATCATATAAGCCCATAATGGGTAGTTGGTACCATCCAACTTATTCTCAACAGCCAACATACGGAATACATCACTGCTTTCAGCCATGGCAAGTGACTAAAATACCTTGATGCAGAAAATTGATTGTATCTCAAAAAGCTGAACGAAACTGCCCAGACGAGTTCTGCTAAACTTGTAGCAGACTTCGAGACACTTATACTGGCGAACAAAAATAGGTATATACCTTTGGCACAAAAAGACAAAATAGCCTGCACAAGCGCTAGGATAGTGCGTTCGAAGGCCAAAACGAGCTTTGATCGCAATTTCGGCACCACACAGCGAAGCTGTTTTGATCTCTGAAACACCCTGAGTATGCTCACCAAATTTCATGCGAATTTGAGACTGCAAACAAAGGAGTGTCGACGGTGCCCTAGATGAAGCGACGACCTGCTCTAATACCAATTGTTGGAGTTAGATGTCTGCGGAAGCACACGAACAACACAAGGAAGAAGAAGAAGCTTGGAGCACAACACACAAGACTGAATGTATTACTAGAGAATGTACAAAGATAAGTAGCCCATTAGGGCAATAGGCATATATACAAGCTGGGGGAAAAAACCTCCTAAAGAGGGAAAAAAGTGCCCCGGTGGTCCTAGTGTGTTCACACAGATCACTACCTAAATATATCAACAATGGTTAGATGGTGTAGTTTCTAAATTTAAATCTAAGCATCCATTTTAATTTGTAGGAATGTATCCAAGGCTAATAGACATGACTATGACATGGAACTTCTTTGAGTGAGCACACGAGAAGCAAGAACATGATGGTGCAAGTGCAACTGTGAAAAGGACGCTAACCCATGAACAACTTAAACCTGATGGTGTAATGCTGAAGTGTGTTGTAGATGTTGTGGAATTTCTTAGAGGACATTTTTCATAGTCAAAAGGGAGAGATGTCACACGATTCTTCTAGGAAGTGAAGATTGATAAAATGAATAGGGAGAAGGCTTGATTGTAAGGGGATATCTCAAGTTCAATCCTTGCATTTTATTCGTGGCTACTCAAGGCTAGATGGACATTGCATTGTTGTGAAAGAACTAACATGTTATTGCTTTCATTATATCCAAGGTCAATGGAAAAGATGCATCAAGCAATGCCACGTTCAAAATTGGGTGTACCATACTTTGACTCCTATGAGTGAATCACATGAAGCAAAACACTCATCGATTTCCAATTTTACATTTGAAGGTGATGGCTATCTGATGCATTGGTAGTGGATGACAACTTTGCAATCAATGTAGAAGAGGACAATGAGAAGGTGCATGTTTCTATTAGGAACATATTATGTGGTGGGTTTATTTTATGAGAATCTGGAGGAAAATGTCTACAAGTTGTTAGAAACAAGACCACAAGCTTATCTATATTACCATCTTGTAAGATGCATTAAAATACCCATGTCACCAATCCACGATTGTACATACTTGTTTGCCATTAATGGTGATGTCTATTAGGATGATTACAATAGTATGCCCTAGAATTTGTAATACCCATATGATGATGGGAAATTTGTTTGTTTAGCACTATGTAGTACACGAATTGACTACTCGATAATTATAAACTAGTTTCTACACATTGTTTATCTTGTATGAGGGCCTTGACCTCCATGTTTTCCATCATGTATTATGACCTATGCTCTCTGGGAGAAGTTAGTTTTCAAATAAAAGTTTTGGCTTATGAAAATTGGTTCTTAATTTTATTGTTTTGAAGTATGATTTTTCATCCTTATTTTTCACTATGCATATTCATGGAGGTGCATGGAGTCTTTGACAATGTGGATGACTTTGTAGTCCCATGTGCTCTTGTCTAAATTTATAGGTCAATGATTTAGTTTGAAAAATAGGGAGTGTGCTGCCTTAGAATGTGAAAAAGGTGAGATCTCAGGCATATGGTGCGGCCAAGAAGATTTTAGAAGTTGTGAAATATGTTGTTTTTGAATTACATACTAACGGAATTTTTGAGACCGCTAAAAAATATTATTCTACATATGAGCTTGTTGGTGAAGAATGGACCCAAGCTCTTAGAACAAGGTTTTGAAATTTGCTTATGCGCTTGTAGGTTATGCATTTTGATGCTCCACCTACAGTTTTCTATGCTGAGAAGTTCAGTCAAGTGGTAGAGGGACTAAGAGGAAAAAAAGTACCACTCTCAAACTATATCTCTTTTGTCCTAGTGGATAAAGTGGAGAAATTTGTGAAGGTTGATAGTCCTTAAGGTTTAACAAGTTCATTCACATTC
Source organism: Ceratopteris richardii (assembly GCA_020310875.1). NCBI lineage: Eukaryota > Viridiplantae > Streptophyta > Polypodiopsida > Polypodiales > Pteridaceae > Ceratopteris > Ceratopteris richardii. The sequence continues at coordinate 119,259,156 of CM035431.1, forward strand.
CTTAGAAGAACGATTGCTTATTGCAACAATTCTGTTGTTCAGGCTTATTTGAATTTGGAGTGCTTATTTGTATTTGTTGAGGGCTTGCCCCTAGCATAGATTTTAACTCTTCTATATTAATATTCAATTTTTGTGTTCTCTAAAAAAAAAGTGTGGTAGATCACCCCCATCAGAACAAAACTTGCACCCTTGAAACATATGAAATTGATGGTTGTAAATGTTTTTTCTTTAAATCTAATGATCACTGTACTTTAGCATTTGAGTTCCTCTCAAACAAGTGTGAATCAAGAGGATAGATGCACGAGTTTGGAAGAAAATACCATTATGTACCAGCAAAATAGTTTGAATCCACCCATCAAGGTAAAGTAGTTAACGTGTAAATAGCTAATACTTGAACGATATAGCTAACAATTGGATAAAAGTAGCTAACAATCTTTATAAGTTTAAAGTATTTAACATAATTCTATAAGAATTTGATAAGGATAGAACATTATCTTTTGCAATGGTTGTGCATGGAACTTTGTTCTCCATCCAACATATAGCCAAACATCATTACAATCAATGACACTATTGAGCTATTAAATATGTACATGGTATATAATATGAAGCATAGACAACAAAAAAATTTAATGACACTGATACAAAATAGGCTGATTACAAAATGTGATGATAGCTAATAGATTTGGATGATGCCACATGTGGGGATAGTAACCATTACAAAGTTGATTGATGCAAGTGTTGGTGCAATTCAATCACCAATTGATGTTTTGGATGAAGACTTGAAGCCAAAGAATGAAGAAAAGATCAACAATTGAAGATTGAAGATAAAGCATGTTCAAGAAATATAGACTTGTATTCATATGTACATTAATTTATAGTTAGCTCACTTATACCTTTTGTATGGTCATGTGCTTGTACATATATTCCTATATATATACGAGTAAAAAGTTGGGGCAAGTATGAGAGAGAGCATGTGAAGAGACGAATTAGAAGTTAGAATAGTCATTAGACACTTTTTGAAGTGAAGAAATCTCTCTCATCATTCAGATGTAAAAATTTTTAGAGATGAGGAAATATTGCACCCGATCTTTTGCTGAGTACTCCTTTTGTGTTTAATCTTTTGTGAAATGCTTTTGTGGAAATCTAAGTCTATAGTTGACTGACCTCTCTATAAGTTTTCAGATCCTAATTGTGATCAGGCTGAGAGAATTGAGAGTAGGAACATTTACATGTGTAAATGTGAAGAAGTGAAGTTGCAATAGGTGCAAAATTTGATGCTAATGTTTTGGTCAGTTCTCCTTTGGCCGTGTAACGTTTTGAGCAAACAAGCACTCATTCTTTAAGTTGGAAGGTAAGCTATCTATGGCTAAAAGCATTTGAATAAATGGGTTGTAGTTTGAGAGAATCATGCTTTAAAAGTTACAGGTGTCAAAGTCGACTCTAGAAAAGTAGAGTTTTAGACATAGGTGAACTGTGAGGATCATTTCTCAAGATCTACTGAATATTTTGAGATGATTTAAATTGGAAAAGGTGCAGAATCTATATTTGACACTTCATGCAAAGTTTTATAAAAAACTTTACACATTTGATTAGTCAATGAGTGAATTATGTGCAGTAGACTTTTTGAGTATTAACTCTCTTCATAGTTTGTTCAAGATTTTAAGTTTTTCTTGATATAGAGCCGCTCTAACATCAAGTATAGCCTCCAAATTGGTAAAGGTTTTAAGTTTTTCTTGATATAGAGCTGCTCTAACATCAAGTATAGCTTTTTCTTTTGGAGATTAACACTCTCCATCAGTGGTATCAGAGCAAGAATCATCAAAATAGAAGGAAGAAGGACCCCGACTGCTGCAGTCAATCAAAAATCAACACTTGAAGGTTCAGATGATGAAAGTTTGAAGTGAAAGCTTGAGAAGGAGGCTTGAAGCTATCAAGAAGATCAAAAGGAACTTCATTCAAAGTAAAGGTACACTTATTCCTCATAAAGGTTGAAGAATTTAATACACAGGTGAAGAAAGGATGGGAGGTTCTCTTTAGATAGAGAAATTGGATAGAGAAAACTATCCAACATGGTCAATGAGGATGAATCTCATCTCATGGGCAAAGACTTGATAGGTTACATTACAGATTAAGAAGAAAAACCACAATTTCGAGATCCTAGTGTTCCAACTAGGGATGAACTTTCAGATTTGAAGACTTGGATGAAGGGAGATGCTCAAACAAGGAGCATTATCTACATGGGAGTCAATGACTACTTTCTACCTCATATTAGAGGTTGTGAAAGTGCAAGTGATATATGGAATGCTTTGGAGGAGCATTTCCAAAACACTCCAAAGTCAAGGAAGGCATCTTTGTGGGCAGAGTTTACCACATTCAAGAAGAAGGTCTAATTATGTAACAAGGATGAGGGACATCACAGATGCATTAGGAGCAGTTGATGAAGATATAGAGGAGGATAAATTGGTAAGGGAAATCCTCACAGGTTTGAGAGGAGATGAGAAATGGAAGCCATTCATTTTTTCTACTGAATTGTCACTAGATCATTTCACTCTTGATTTAAATCAGTTGCTAGGACACATGCTAACTTTAGAGCAGGATGTTAAAGGTGATGGTGATAAGAATTTATTGCACAGGTGAAGAAAGGATGGGAGATTTTCTATAGAGAAGGATAGAGAAAACTATCTTGCCTGGTCAATGAGGATGGAAGCTCATCTTATGAGCAAAGATCTGATAGGATACATCATGGTTGAAGAAGAGAAACCAGAATTTAGAGATCATAGTGTTCCAACTAGGGAAGAGCTCTTAGATTTGAACACATGGATGAAGAAGGATGCTCAAGCAAGGAGCATTATCTACATGGGAGTCAATGATTACTTGCTACCTCACATTAGAGGACTTGAAAGTACAAGTGACATATGGAATGCTTTGGAGGAGCATTTCCAAAACACTACAAAGTCAAGGAAGGCATCTTTATGGGCAGATTTCACCACATTCAAGAAGAAGGCTTCTCACTCCATTTCTGATTATGTAGCAAGGATGAAGGACATTGTAGATTCATTAGTATTAGTTGATGAAATATTGAAGAGGATAAATTGGTATGACAAATTCTCACAGGTTTGAGAGGACATGATAAGTGGAAGCCATTCATTCTATCCACTTAATTGTCAGTAGATCATTTTACTCGTGATTTGAATCAATTGCTAGGATATATGTTAACCTTTGAGCAGATTGCCTAATGTTGCAGGTCAACACATGACATACAGATGTGAAGCATGTCAATTAGGTAAGGCTCATAAGCAATCATATAATAAGCATGGTTTCATGTATTCAGAGAAGCTTGAATTGGTACATACATATGTGTGGAGACCATCAAAGGACTTTAGCATTAATGGTTCAAGATACTATGTGATTTATGTTGATGATGCTACCAGGTGGATCACTATATATGTGATCAAAGATAAATCAGAGGTGTTCAATACATTTAAACATTTTCATGTATATGCAGAAAGATTTAGAGGTCAAAAGTTCAAGAGACTAAGGTAAGATGGAGGGGGAGATCATTTCTCTAATGAGTTCAATGATTACTTATGGAATGTAGGTATAAAAAGAGAAGTTACTGGCAGGTACTTCCCTCAACAAAATGGTGTAGTAGAAAGGAGAAATAGAACTCTTATTGAGTTTGCAAGGTCAATGATGAAGGAGAAAAATTATGCTAATTATTTGTGGGCTGAGGCTCTAAATACAGTTACATACTTGGTTAATAGGCTACCATGTAAAGCTTTGCAAGGTATGACACCTTATGACGCATGGTGGGGTAAGAGACCTACCTTGGATCATTGCAAAGTGTTTGGATGTTTGGCTTATGCATATGTACCATCTCAATTGAGGCATGAATTGCAACCTAAAGATGAAAATTATGTGTTCATTGGTTATGATGATAAGCTGATGGGTTATAGATTTTGGAGTCCATCCACAAAGCAATTCCTTGTGTCAAAGGATGTTACATTTGATGAGCAAGGTACTTGGTATGCAGGTACAATTAATATTCATGCAGGTGATGAAGAAATATTGAACGAGAAGAAAGGTAAATCAAAGGTTCAAATATTTGATGAAGAAGAGAACAATAAAGCACTAGTTGAAGTTGAAGAAATGCCAAGGTTTGATGAACCAGAAACTTCAAGAAGTGGAGAACGCAAAAGATCATCAAGGCTCAAATGGCAACCTACAAGGTATAGTTATGATACTTCATTTTTCACCACTAAAGATTATGCTTATATGGTGAAAACAGAGGAAGACCCTTCTACATATGAAGAGGCAAAAGGTAAGGAAAATTGGAAGAAAGGTATGCAGGAGGAGTATGATGCATTGATGGAAAATGAGACTTGGGATTTGGTTCCTAAACCAAATAATCAGAAGATCATTAGATGCAAATGGGTCTACAAGACAAAGAGGTATGCAGATGGAAGTGTGCCTAGGTATAAAGCTAGACTTGTTGTGAAAGGTTATGCTCAGACATATGCTGTAGATTATGATCAGACTTCTAGTCCTCTAGCAAAGATGACAACTATAAGGACTCTCATAGCTATTGCTGCACGTAAAGGTTGGAAGCTATGTCAATTAGATGTGAAGAATGCTTTTCTAAATGGTTACATTTCATGTGATGTTTTAATGGAGCAACCAGAAGGTTTCAAGGATAAAAGGTATCCAGAGTATGTATGTAAGCTCAAGAGAGCTTTGTATGGTTTGAAGCAGGCCCCAAGGGCATGGAATTATAGACTTGTGAAGTTCTTGAAAGAACTTGGTTTCCAAGTGTCTAAGGCAGATAGAAGCTTGCTTGTTAAAGCAAGTGATAATGGGTTCATCTACATTTGCATACATGTTGATGACATAATTCTTACAGGTACTGATGAGAAGGGAATACAAAGTCTTAAGGTGAGCCCACATGGCATCAATCCAAAGACATATATGCCCCACTTAGTGGTTAAAGTCCTCTTTTTTGGTCTTTTGAAACTACTAGTACTTAATTTTAGATTGAAAATCCATCAGTTAAGATATGAATTTCCTTTCCTATGACCCTTTTTAACAAGTGTTCTATGATGGGGAGCAGATAGCTATCTCGTACCATTTTGGTACTAATTCTCATTAAGTTAACACACACACACACACACACACAATTCTCCACTTTCCTTGGGCACTACTACAATATGGCTTGCCCATTTCATATGTTCACCAAGATAAATCTTATTTTTAGCCTATCACTCTCATCGGTTATCTTGGTTGCATAGGTATCATTATAAGACATGGTCTCTATTTCATAATTTTTTACTCTAGATTCATGGGGATTCTATGGAAATATATCTATGGATCTACTCCTTTTTAGATCCTTGTAAATATAGTCAAAGACACCCCAATACTCTTGTAGTAGAGCTATCAATTCTTCTTCTAGGCTAAGGTCATCACCTATGTATGTGTACATTTCCTCTTGCTCCTAAATTTTCACTACAACTTTCTTTGTTTTGTCTTTGTTACCATAAGCATCTCTCACCGATCCTTCTCTCTTAAGCATCTGCAGTAAGATTTTCCTTTCATTGATTTCATGCTCTTTAAAGTTTTTTGGTAACTCAAATAGTGACTCATCCTCTTCTTATCTGAATTTCTTACTCTTCATCTTCTTCTTTTGACTACTTACTTCAAGAATTATGGTCTCAAAACTCTTAAATATATCTTCTTTTGGATCCTTGGCTCCTAGTACGTATGAGAATTCCTCTAGATTCGTGAAAGGTGCCCATAATAATGGATTTCTCCTCTTTCTCTTCATTCTCTTCTTCTACAAATGGTTCACACATGAATAGAGATACATCCTAACCATCTTCATCACAATGATATGTCCATTGCCCCTCATTGAAAACTATATCAATGGTTGGGAGTATTTCTATCTAAACAAGAGGTTCAAGTTCCTCATTTGAGATATCATTGGCACATAGGTTGGGTCTTCTAGATGTCTCATATTCATGGACTCGCTTGGTTCATTAGCTTCTAAATGTCTCATTTTCATTTCACCTACTTTGCATATCCATAGATGAATGTCTTCATGGATCCATGAGTGATCCAAAGTGTTCATAGAGTGTATCGACACTAAATCCTCATATATCTTGCGGATGGGATTCCATTGTAGCAATGGGACATCCTTGAATGAGTAACCCTTTAAGTTAACCTTGGCTGTAACACCTAAGTGTTGCAAGTATAAAGATTTGGTACCACAATCGTGCACTATTTGTAGCTAATGTAACAAGGGTCTTCCTAGTATCAATCGTATGTGTTGGTTTTTGCAAAATCACATATAGAAAAGGTATGTTTGAAATCCACACCACGAATTGTGAGAGTAATCCATTCTTGAAATCCTAATCAATGCTCTATATGACCACTAGCCATCCAAAGCTTCATTCTTTTACATCTCAAAGATATTTTCCCCCACCTTATCCATAATGATGTTCTAGTGATGGCAACATCTATGCTTGAATCTATGATTCTCCTAGTATTGTAACCCATGTAATGTTATGGGAAGATAGGTATTACCTTCCTCACCTTCACTCATTTCTCTTATCTTATCTAAAGGGAGATTTGGTACCTTTTGTTTCAAATGTGTTCTCAAATGTGTGGGTTCAAGCTCGGGTACTTGATTCATCACATGCTTCCAAATCTCTAGATTTACCTTTAAGAGTTCTTATAAGGTGAGATGGCATTGCACCTTAGTATTTTCGAGAGCACCCATGTTTCAAGGTATGATTGGATCCCGACTCGTAACCATTATTGTGGGTGCTCTCATGTTAATGGATGGAGCTTCCTTTTATGAAGTGAATTGGGGAAATTCATGCAAGGAGTTAGACTCGAATTCTAATGCTTTCTTTTGTTGATGGTCCATCTATTGTCCTTACAAAGATGGAATGTCTTGGGGAAATTGGTCATGTAGGTCATCTATCTCTTGAATGGATGGTTAGTTCCCTTGTTCTTTGGTTCATTTTTCTTCCTTGATTTCTCACAAGAGCTCTTGGGAGTACTTGCTGATGGAGGGAGGTATTCCAAAATCAATAGAGTTGAGAACACAAGATTCCTTCTGGTAGAAACTTCCTCTCTCTATTAAAGGAAGGAGATTTGTGTGTGGGATTGAAGCATCTTTTCTAGCCATCAACTCCTCTTATCACTCAAATACACCCTAAAAGCGTAGCTTTGTTTTGATGGAGAAAGAGATATTGAAAAGCTTTGCTGGCTTTGAGCATAGCCTGAGTTGGTTCAACCATCTTTAAACATATATTTCTTCTTTGAATATTTAAATCCCATTGTTGTTAGATCCTCTCTAAGTTTTCTACACTTGGTGCTACTTGAAGATGGGCCTAATAGGCCTTGAACATCATGAACAAGTCCTCTAGGGTAGGGTCAGTTTGTATTGATCTTGCTTTTGGAGTGGATGAAACAAAAGATACAATGTGGGGTGATGGGGTAGCTAGAGGATTTGAGGTTTTTGGAGATTGAGAGGAGACTTCTAAGTTTTTATCTTGGATTTTTTAAAATTTCCTTCTAACTCAATGAGTTTTTTGGTCCATTTTCTCTTAACTCTATCCCTAATTTCTTTCCAAGCTCTAGGCTTCTTCTTGCTAGATTCATCAACTTTTCTAGAGACTTTCTCTTTCTTGATCAGTGTTTTGGGGTTTTTTCAAAGCATATGCTCAGGTGAGTACTTGAACAGGGGTGATCTTTGTTAAGCCTCAATTGTCTCTATGTTCTATGCCTAATAAATTTATTGGAGCAACCTTCAAAGCATTGGTTGAGTTTCTAGGACAATCTCAAATGAGATGGTCATTACTACAATCTAGATGATATCCTTGAGTCATGAGGGATTATGGTTGGCTTGGGGGTGGGGGATGAGGGAAATCAAAAATGAAGTGATCTCCTTGGCATCTAAAGCAAGGAAATATTTGAGCCTATGGCCCACTTGTCTCATGCTTGGTTTAGGGTTTAAGTTAGCATAGACTACATTTGTGTACTCAGGATCCCATGTGGGTTCTTCTGAGGAGAATCATATTGATAAGCTTCTAATTTTTCAGGTGACTCCATGTAATAGGTGGGTACACCATTGCTATGCATTGAGTCAAAGATATTGAAATTTTGGTTATTTTATATAATCAATGGGGACATATGCAGTAAGGCTCGATCTTGCTTGTCTTCTACCACTACATATTTGACTAAAACTATATTGGCAAGTGTTGGTGGTTGTTGACCTAAAATTGGTTGATGTCTTTGGTGTCATTGGTACTACTATTGATAGCTTGATTGAGGTCTACAAAAGTATTGTTTTTTATATGCTCTAGTTACTTATTTTGGTATCTATAGGGTTTTGATATGGTTGCCTAACTACCTGCTTGTTTTAAGGACAACCTTGAGCTAGATGGTTGGTTTATCTCCTCTCAATGGTGTAGTAATAGAATCCTTGGCAAGACATGGCTCACGCATGCATGGTACAAGCATTTTGCATGTGATCTCCTCCACACATGTAGCAACAATTTACCATGGTTATGCACTAGGCCTGCCTATTCTCAAATTTTCCTCCTAGCTTTTGAGCTACTAATGTTTCTATCTCCTCCACTAACAAAGAGGTTTTGGAAATTATACTAGTCGAATAGTCAGATCCCTCATAAAGGTTCGAAGCCCTAATTCTTCTCCTAGCTTATCCTTGATATCTATACACATCATAGCACATTGTTCTAAAGTATCTAGCTCCACATATGACTTAATTTTTCCACTAAGCATTCCATCTATGAATAATGAGATGCTTTTCTTGGCTAGGTAACTCAAGGATGAGACATTGTTCAATATGATGCTTAAACCTATATCTTACTAATCTCACTATCTCTTGAGGGGTGTTCTTAAAGTTTTGAATGAAGGATGATGTGTTGTGTCTAATCCCACTCTTAGAGAAATCCGTGATGAAGGCTTCTAACAACTAATATATCTCATAGTAGTAACCTCTTTTCAGTGGCTGTGTACTTGAGCCAAGAAGACTCAAGGACTTCTGCCAATGAGACTGTACCTCAATTGCCACACAAGTGCATATAGTGGGTACTTACACACATCTAATTGTCAATCCGAAGGAACAACGTGCCAAGTGTATGAAGACGTGTGCACATGTGATGGAAAATGAAGTGGTTTAGCTAGCATGCATGAGAAAAGACTACTACCTCTCACACCCACTGTAATATTGAAAGTGTTTGCCGCAAGCCTCTTACAGCAGTTTTTAGTATTTTGAGGTTTTCTCCCAGCCCAAAACTCCGAATATAGGCAATAGAGTACTCATTTCGAAGCTCTCAACGAGACGCATGCAATGGTAGTAGTTTCACTCGATTCTGACCAGCCTGCTTCAAGTTATGGCAAAAACAGTGAATGACGGGAGACACCAACACCAGCGCCACAACTCCTCCTAGCTTGCACACGCACTACAGCAGCTCAAAACCAAGGGGAAGGGGTGGACAACATTCCTACACATGCATTTCAAGCATAACCCACACATACAAGAGTGAAATGAAGATCAAAATCAGCATGAAAGAGGCAAACTCGAAAATCTGTAGAGCTCCTTCTTCACAATGGCAAAAAAGGTCCTTTACAAAGAGTCACATTTGACTTATATACTAGTGCCCTAGAAATAGTCCTTTCACACAAAAGACCGGTACTTTATTCACTAAAAGACTAATTTCCTACTATTTTACATGGGTAAATCTCTAATCTTCTACGGGTATGCATCTAGAGGACTCCTCTAGTGCCTTTACAACGGGAAATATATTACAAGAATGATGATGATACAAAAGTATGATGTCCAAATCGGAAAAAATTTTGGGGCCCGTCGTTTTCTCTGCTTTGTGCTCTTTTCAGCTCTGCAACACTCTCCCCCTCTTCGTCTCTGTCGCCCCTTGACAGGCTTTAGCTTTTCGTCGGCTGATTACTTCTTTTCTCCGCATGCTACCCTTGGTCAGTTTTGTCTGTAGTTAAACGGACATGCAGCTTTGATGGCCTGTTCTTGATTCAAGCTCTACTACACTAGAGCCTGCTGCATTTGTCTTGCCTGTTGATTTGGGTTGCCACGCACGCCACCAGTGACTAGGAATGTGCTATTCTTAGTCACCCTCTTGAACTTTTCGGCCTCTACCCCTTTCTAACTTTTGGTCCTCTGATTTGTCCTGGTTGCACACATCTGACCCTGTTGTATTGCTTTGAGCCTGTTTGCTTTCTTCCACCGTGCAGGACCTGGATGTTTTGCATTGTTGCCTGATGCGTGCCCCTGCGGGGCTCTGTGCAGAGATGGGTGTTGCGCCCCTGCGGGGCTTCTTGCGGAGATATGTCTTCAAATATCATTGTTTTATTCTTTATTGAGTTGTTTTTGCCTTTGATCTTCTTCTTCTTCTTTTTTTGCTTGATTCCCCTTCTACACGTCCCTCCTCCTGAACTCTGTCGTCCTCGACAGGCTTTTTGTGGCGACGTGCGTATGTTTGTATGGCTTGTTGCTCTCTTTGATTTAGCAAATTCGCGTGACACAGCATGAATTCCTTCCATTGCTGAGACTTTACTCCGTCTTCTGGCGCCTGTCGATGATCAGCAAAGAAACTTGTTTCATAGGCCACCAGTCTTGCATTCAAATTGGAAGTCATTTTAACAAAAATCTCTGAATCAATTTCAAAGAAGCCTGTAAAGAATGCTTCTTCAAAAGTCTGCTGTAGCTCAGTGATGAGTAGCACCTCCTTTAATGTCAATCCGAGAAGACTTGAGGATGGTATGAAGACCTCGAGCAAGTGGCGGCACAAGTGCGTGAGTGAGAAGCACACAAACATGCACACACATACACACACACGCGCACACACGGCAAGACAAAGAGGGAGAATCAATGGAGTTCTTAGATTACTTTCAAAAAAGCTCTTACAAGTTTGTTTCAATTACAATCTAGCCCCAAAAATGAGCTCTCTAGCTCCTTTTATAGTTTGTGACTAGCTTTGGCCCTGTTCAGACCTAGTGTCCGGCCTAGTTAAAAATTAGGTTCCAAGGCTTATTTGAGGGCTCAAACGAGATCTAAAAAATACGAAAATTGGCAGGTAGATACTTCTAAAGCTCCTCAAACTCAAGGACTCCTTGGCTTGCACAAAATGGAGCTACAAAAAGATGAAATGGTATTTACAATGGTGTTTAGTGATGAGAATCACTTTTAATTGGTGTAGAGGTTTTGAAAAATTAAGGTTGCCTTAGTGCTAAATCTGCGTGAATGCTCATACGTACTTCTTCCTGAAGAAAATTATTGGCCTATTTGCCAGATCTTCGTTGACTCCCTTGTCTGCTTGTGCCTTCTCTCCCTTCTGACTCTCTTCTCTGACTGCCATGCCTCGTTAGTCCTTCAGTCCCTTGTCCGCTGCTAACACCCCCCCCTCTCTCGCGTCTGTCGTCCCTGACAGACCCTTGTTGTGTGGATTTTTGGATGTAGTACTCGACAACATCCTGCGCTAAGTGATGTTCGGCAATCCGCAATCCTTTGGCCAAATCTGTGAGTAGCGCATCCCAATCTACCGGCCCGGGAACCTCTGGATGTGGTATACGTAGCTTTTCGGAATGGAGAGCTTGTTCCACTGCAAACAACTGCAAGAGATGGGATGGTCTGGGAATGAATATCTCGGAGTGATATTCCCAGAATCCCGTGACAAACATCTCTTCAAACGTTTGTTTGAAGCAGGCCGGTAGATATTTGATGCGAGCGTGCCATGCATACACAACATTAATCGATGGGGTTGTGCTCATGTCGTATACAAGGTCCTGATTACCTTCATTAAATCCTAATGCTGAGAGATGCGGTTCCTTGACATTTTTGAAGGTCCTGAAGGTGACCAACATAAGTTCGAAAATCTTCAGGCACATCTGAGTCATGACATCAGGTACATTCTTGAACCGGACCCCCCAATGTCGAATCGTCGAAATCATATATCCAATCATAGGTGGGCCCTTCGGGGGTGCGAAGTACACATAATTGAGCCACTTCTCACATCCTTTAATCGTCAGCACTGTTTGCGTGTACTCCGGCCATGATCTCCTTCGAAATACAGGGCAATAACATGGGTTATATTTGATGTACAAGGGCATGTTGTTCCATGTTCTTACCATTTCCGGGTATGTTTCAAGCAGCCGAATTCTCCACATCGGTTGGCGAATATGTCCCTGCTTGGCACTTTCTGGGATGTCGTCAGGTGCAAATTGGGTGGCAGAGGTGGGTTCCCTTGATGTGTGGTGCTTGATCTCTGCATTATAATCCGCCATTAGCACGCAAAAAGGAACATACAGGTCATCCGATGGGCCGATCCACCTATGGTGTGAGAGATTCTGAAAATAATCGGATTTTATTACAACCTCTTCCAATTTTGACATCAATGCAATTTGGACTGCCACCCTGTCATCATGCGTCGTGGCTACTTTCTCCAATTTTTGCATCCATTCAGGTGCCTCAATTTCAATTGTGTCCATGCCCTGTTCTGTTCGCTTACCCCCGGGTGTTGGCATCGGAACATAGGGATCCTCGAATGTTTCTTCTACTTCAATTGGCACAAGATCGTCAGGCTCGGGCTCTACCAGAGGGGAGGGCTGACGCTCATATTCCATGACCTTGCTACGTAATTCCTCAAGTTCGGCCCGGAGTTTAGTGATCTCTTCTGATGTATCTTCTGCGGTTGTGCGTTTGCTGGGTGATGTCTGTCGGGTGGCCAACTGCCTTAGCAAATCATCTCTCTCTTTTTCTAAGGTGGCATGCGCCTCCATTAGATCTGCATGAGTTTCTAACACCACTTTCATATTCTCAGAGGGAATTGCCTTGAATCGTTCTGGGTCAATCTCCTGTGGGGAACCCTCCATGGCCGCCTCCAGATTTTCTTCATTCTGTTTCTGTAATCGTTTATTCTCCTCTAGCGTTGTAGACATATGCTTGCGTAGGAGGCCCAAGTTCCGTCGAAGCTTCAAGTTGTCCGTGATCTGAGAATGTAGCAACTCGTCCATGTGTCGTCGCTCTTCATCATCTGCTTGGGGTGGGTTGGCTACTAATTGTGCATATTGTTCCTGTAAGGTCACGTGCTGCTGTTGTAGTAGCTGCTTCTGCTCTTCAAGATCCCTACATCGTGCTTGGAGATCTTCGTGGCTTCGGAAAAGCCTTGTATGTTGGTTGTCAAGGTGTTGGTAATGTTGCTGAAGTTGGGACATGCATTGATACATATTATTAAATACATTATTAAGAGGAATGGTGGGAGAAATGGTGTTGAATGCAGAGGGGAAGGGGAAGGGAAAGGGAAGTGTGGATGCAGTACTAGAGAAGGTTGAGGGGGGAGGTGGGGGAATGGGGGATTGTGGGTAAATGGGGGGTGGGAGAGGTGCAGAGGTGGGTGACACCTCCATGGATTCAAAAGTGGAGGCCGTGGTGGGAGTGACTGTGAACATGGGGATTGTGGTTGCGGTGAGAGTTGTGAACGTGTATAGAGGGGTGTGTAATTGTGAACTCCCAGGAAGTGTGATCGGAGGAGTGGGGCTTACCGTGGTTGTGGTTAGACTTATGTTTCCCGTGGAAATAGAGTATGTGGGTTGACTGATGGTTTGTGTGTCAGTGTGTGTAGTGGGTTCGGAGGTGGTGACAGTAGAGGTTACAGTGGCAGGGGGAGGTGAAAGGGGCTGATGTGGGGGAGAGGGTGGCAAGGGAGGTGATGGAGGTGCACTCGATGTGTGGGCTTCCTCGGTGTCGTGAACAGTGTGTGCTGTGCCAGTGGTTGTGGGGGTGCCTTGTGGTCCTGATCCTAATACATTCATTCGTTTTCCTGTTCGTGGGGGGCGTCTTCCATATCTTTTCTCTGTCCTTCGTGATTGCGCTAGTGCAGTATGCACCGTTTCAGGTACTCCCAAAGCATCTGATATCATTTCCAGGGTGGCACGGTATTTGCTCGTCCACGCCTTCCTCCTCCAGAATCTGGTTCATGAGGGCTTTACCTGCAGCTAATGATAGCCTGTGTTGCTCTTGGACTCGGTTCATCGTATCGTAGAGCTTCTTTAATGCGTTAGTATAGGCGGGGGCACCTTCCAGTACTTGTAGGGCTTCCTGATCATACTCTTGTTCTTCTGCTTCTGATTGTCCACCCTGTGCCTCCTCATGTGCTTCTTCTTCATCGTCCACATTGACTACGTCCGGTTGGCCGGGCTGGGCTTGGTCTGGGGCAGTTTGCTGTCCACCAGCTTGCTCTGCTTCAACTTCCGCATTTACAGCGTCGATGATTCTAGCAACTTCTTCGTCCGTTAGATCCTCCAGAGTGAATCCATGCGGGAATTCCAGATCAGTCGGTACTGGTGGAAACACAAGGTTAGGGCCATCTGTGCTGTGCCTGGGTAACCTGATAGTAAATGGTTGCACTCGTCGGGGAAGTCTTGGGGTTGTTTCAGGCGTTAGGGTTGCAGCGCGAGCTTGTGCACAAGGCATCTGGACAGCACCTCTCATCTTCTTTGAGGGAGGCCCCACAGCTGACAATCTGCGTTGAAACTCCTGTGCTCTGGACCAAATGAGAGCCCTCTGCACCAGTACATCATATGCGAGACATCTGTATACAATTCTTGTAAGTGCACAGCAACCATACAACACAGACTTTTGCTTCTTATACCATCTCTGATGAGCCATATGAATCTGGTCGATAATCCAGTGGGGCATATTGATGGACAATTCAAAAGCATCCGCCAGGTAGAGGCTAAACCAGATCTTTTTGGGAGGCATTGTGAATCTCTCCTGCGCAGGGAATGCGAAATGTTGCATGACCATGCGTAAGTGAATGGCAATTGTAGGTGTCATCGCAACCATGTCCTTCAACTTCGTCAGATTCCTGTTCTTCATATTGTCTGGAACCATAGTCTCTTTCTCTGTTGGGATGTGCATACCTTTCATGTCGAGTGCTTCTCTTACCAAGTTGATAGTAAAGCGGAAACTCTTCAGCTCATTGCCCCTTGTGAGTGATGGGAGCACAAAGGAGCTGTATCCTTTCTTGTCTTTGCTGGGAGTGAGGGTACTAATTAAGTATGAGCACCTTAGAAAATCTGGCTTTGGTAGTTGGAACTTGAAGTAATCATAAAGCCCCGCCTTCTTCCATATCGACTTCAGTCCTTCATCGTTCTGTAGCTTTTCAAATTCCCTGGTAAAGAAATGGTATCTGCCCCAACGTCCATTGAATTCTACCTCGGACTCCCACATATATGTGCCTTCACCCAGAGGTCCAACAACGTCACTGAACCAGTGTGAAGCTTTGCCCACCGGCATTGTATGACCCTGTGGAGGATTCTGAATTGGTATGGCATGTAATGCCCATAATCCTACTGGTCTTTCCTTTAATTCCTCCTCGACCGGAAGGCTTTCGATGTCCACCACTTGGGGGCTGGTGCCTGCCTGGGAGCTAGTTCCAACCGTATCTGCCATGTTACTTCTTGCTACCTGTCTCTGTGAGAATATACCAATACGTGTTAATATTGTACAGGACAAGGGAGGATCGTTGTTGTTCCCATTACAATATTAACATGAGGGTCGGGAGCGAATAATGGGTTAGTAAGTGCTCGGTGCAAGTGTGTGTGTGGTTAGTCGTTCGGTAGACCTAAGAGTTAAGTGGAATGATGTAAAGTGATAGTGATGTGGTTAGTAAGTTATCATGGATTTACAAAATGGGGTCTGGGGGTTTGTTACAAGTCTGAGGCTACTGAATGCAGTGTATGGGTTTTGCTTTTGGTTTCGTAGAGACTCTAGAGAGTTTTATCGGTGTCTCGGTTTGAAAATGAGGCCTTTTAGGGACCCATTTACAAGTGATTATGTGCGTGCGCATGGGCCTTGGTGTGTTCTTGAGTGTTGAAAACGAGTGAATGCTGGCTGTGCGAGTGAATGGGTTACACTGTGTAGGTTGTGGCCTCGGCGTAGCCATTTGCGCCCGCAAGCAAGCCTTAGGCACCCAAATTTGTCTTGATTGTGGGCTAGCCTTCATCGACTTCTTGGGCACCCAAATAGCTTTCACGTTAGCAGGAGAATTTCTGCAAGACTTCTTATTAATGTCGTGTTGTTGGTTACTAATAAGAGACTTAGCCCGTGTAGTTGGCGGGAGTGCAACCGGGTGTTCGCCTTTCCGTACCCACACTTGTTTCACTTGCTGGGACATTTTGCTGCGCAGGTACTTTTGATCTCGGACATAGGTAGTACTCTGCTTCTTCTGCCTTTGATCCACCTTTGGTTGCTGCCTCCTTCTGGCCTTTGGAAAAGAAGGGAGTTCCTTTGCATCCCTGACTCCTTTTTTGCGAATATCATTCCTCTGCAACACATAGTTTTGGACAAGAACAACATGGTCATCTTCATGTGTATTCCTGGAAGGACCAGGAGTCTGTGCCTTTCCTAGTTCCTTGGGTGCTCCATTATCCAACTCTACTGTAATTCGACTATGATTGACCCAAACCTGAAGAAACCCACTTCTTAGGTTTAAGTTGACTGCTTGGTCATAGATCCAGTCTTGACCCAAGACAAGAGGTTCAGTGAGATCCTCGTCTTGACACACTAGTACTTTAACTGTCATAGCCTCATCATGAATGTAGAGGGGAAGTTCCACCTCGCCCATGCAAGGGGTTTCCACGCCTCCCAATCCTATGAGATATGCTTCCACAGGATTGACAGTTAACTGCAACTCTTGACAGTAAGACATTCTAACAGCACTAGTGGCTGCACCTGAGTCAATCAAGGCTCTTACGGTCCTTGCACTCTTTCCTTGTCCTATATCTAAGGTTACGAAAGGACGTCGATCAGTTATCCTATGTGAGCTTGTTCCTGCGATTGCACACCTTGCCATATGATATCCTTGATCTGCATAGTCATTTGTTCTAGGCTGACCTCTACCTTGCCTTCGTAATTTCATTTTCCGTATGCGCTCTAGGGCTTCTGCTTGAGCTTCTTCTCGAATTCGCTTTTCTTCCTCTTTGCGTTTCTTAGCAATGTTGAGTTGACTTAGCATTTCCTCTGTGAGAGGTTCCTGATACAACTTAACTCTGCATCCGCTAATATAGTTTGGGAGAACATCGCCTTCTAATGTGGCTAGTTGCACAGCACCACTTGTCGAGATCCTATTGATGATCACAGGTCCATAGCCTCTCTTTTCTAGTTTCCTTGCGTGTTGTTTCAGGGTGTAGACTAAAACTAGATCTCCTGCTTTCAAGCCTTTATCCTTCACATGGGCATCAAAGTATGCCTTCTGCCTCTTCTTAGCTGCATAGATTCCTGCAGCTGCTCTCACTCTTGTTTCTCCTAATCGTTCAAGGTCAAAGATCCTAGAGGAGAGCTCATGACCTGTCCATTCGTTCTCTTGTGCTATTTTCAATGTAGGTATCAAAAAGTCTAAAGGTAGCACCGCGTTTTGGCCAAATACCATCTGAAAGGGGGTGGCTTGGAGTACCATTTTATAGGCGACTCGGTATGCCCAAACAGCATGGTGTAGCTGTTTATCCCAATCAGAGCGTTTAGTGTTCACTAATTTTGTCAGTACATTGCATAAGATCTTGTTGGTGCTTTCGGCTTGTCCATTAGCTTGAGGGTGATAGGGGGCAGACTTCTTATGTATTACCAAGAATTCTTGGAGCAGATTTTCAATAACTTCATTTAAGAAGTGAGTGCCTCTATCACTTACAAGCTCTATAGGTAGCCCATATCTTGTGAACACATTCTCAAACAAGAATTTAGCAGTTGTTTGAGCATCGTTCTTTATCGTAGCCTTTACCTCTACCCACTTAGTTAGATAGTCTGTCGCAATAATGATGTATTCTGCATGAGAACCCTTAGCTGGGGGATTAATAGGACCTACGAAGTCTATTCCCCACTTAGAGAACGCACGTCCACCCATCATAGGTTTCAATGGCATCTCATCTTTTCGTATAGGATACTGAGTTCTCTGACATACATCACACCGTTTCACATAGGTATGTGCATCCATGTGAAGGGTAGGCCACCAGAAGCCCGCAAATAGTACTGGCTTGATCACCCGATCTGGTCCAAAGTGTCCTCCTGCTACACCTTGGTGAGCAGTTTCCAAGATCTTAAGATATTCACTCTCATGGACACACAGTCTCAGGTAACCATCTTTACCGCGTTTGTATAGATTATCACCAATGAGTGAGTAATCCAGGGCTTCTTGTTCTAAACTCCTTTTCCTAGCCAGAGTCATGTCTGGAGGGAATGTGTTTGTCCTCAGGAAGGATACTAGAGGTTCGCTCCAATCTGGCACAATGGATACTTGATACAGAGTAGCGTGTTCCACAGGTGGTTTAGTGCAACAGATTGGGCATTCCTTGCACAACTTTTGGACATCAGCTTCCATAGTTGGCCAATGCACTCCGAGTCTCTTTAGAGTCTGTAAAGTTCGTTGCTTTGAGTAGTGTTGCTCTAATGCACCTACATGTGCTAATTGCAACCATTTAGCGTACTCATCCTCTTCTACGCAACAAGCCAAGATCCCTTGATCTGTGTGCTTGTACATGCTTCCTGCCATGATGTGGTACTTTTGGGCTCTCACAACCTCCCTATTCCGTGTGTTCACCACTGGATGATTAGGCCCGTACGTCAATACTGGTACCAATGACTTAGCCCACTGCGGTACAACTTCCAAGTTAAACAAGTAAGCATCAGGGAGGTCATCTGACACTCCTTGTGGGGCTTCTCCAGATGTGAGCCTAGAGAGATGATCTGCTCTCAAATGAGTTCTTCCTTTTCTTACCACAACCTCAAAGTCATATTCCATTAGTAAGAGAAACCATCTTACTAATCTTCCTGTATTGCATGGCTTGTTCACGAGATATAACAATGCTTGGTGATCAGTAAAAAATTTAAACTTATTTGCAAGCAAATAGTGTCTAAATTTCTTGACTGCATATACCATGCCTAAGCCTTCTCTCTCTGTAGTGGTATAATTTCGTTCAGCTGCATTCAATTGTCTACTGGCATAGGCAATTGGAAGATCCATATTACTTTCACCAGTAGGTTGAGCAAGCACACATCCAATGGCATAATTGGATGCATCCACATGAACATGGAATGGCTTATTCCAATCTGGTGTGGTCAAGATTGGTGCTGAAAAAATCGTCGTTTAAGCTCCTGGAAGGAATTCTCACATTCATCAGTCCACTCAAAGTTAGTCAGAAGTCCGTACATGGGCTTTGCAATGACAGCATACATGTGTATAAATCGTCGGTAATAACCACAATGCCCCATGAAAGCTTGTACTTCCTTGACATTTTTTGGCCTAGGTAGCTCTGCTATGGCTCTCACTTTCTCTTCGTCAGTAGATATGCCATTCTTTGACACTATGTGCCCTAGGATCTTGCCTTGCCTGACCATAAAAATGCATTTTTCTGGGTTCAGGCAGACCTGATATTCTCTACATTTGTCAAAGATTTGTCTGAGTTCAGGAATATGGGTTTGTCTAATATTGGAATGAGCACAAAGATCATCAACATAGACTTCTAAATTCTTCCTCAGGAACTCCTTAAACACATGGCACATTAATCTCTGGAAGGTAGCTGGTGCATTGGTAAGCCCAAATGGCATTACTCTGAAGGCGAAAATGCCCCATTCTGTGGCAAAGGCTGTCTTATGCTGATCTTCTGGAGCTATGGCTACTTGATTGTAGCCTGAAAATCCATCGAGGAAGCTGTACACTTCCTTTCCTGCTACTCATTCTAGGAGATGTTCTGTGATGGGAAGCGGATAGTTATCTCGAATTGTGGCTGCATTGACCTTCTTCAAGTTAATGCATACACGCAATTTTCCATTCTTCTTGGGCACCACCACAATGGGGGATACCCATTCAGTGTGCTCAATTTCATAGATAAATCCAGCTTCAACTAGTCTATCTATCTCTTCCTTGATCTTGGCAGCGTAGTTATCGTTATATGTATAAGGCTTTTGCTTAGAGGGTTTAGCATCTGAGGTCATGGGGATAGTGTGTGAACATATGTCAGGGTCAACACCTTTCAAATCCTTGTAACTCCAAGCGAACACATCTCTGTATTCTCTTAGCAATGCTATTAGCGCATGCTCTTCTTCCTCTGTTAGGTCATGACCTATGTATGTGCATCTTTCTTCTCCTTCCTCGATGGCGACAACTATTTTCTTGGTAGTTTCCTTGCTATCATAGGCTTCTCCTGCTTGTGCCTCACGTTTAGGCATTCTTATCATGACCCTCCTATCATCTATCTCATATTTTTAAAAATTTTCTGGGACCTCAAACAAAGATTCTTCCTCTTTTGGTGAGACTTCTCTCTTCTTTCGTTTCTTTCCTTCTTCCTTCGGGTTCACATGTGTTGCTAATCTTACATCATTTGTGAGTTCTCCATGCCTCTGGGGTTGAAATTCTACTTCATAGAAGTATTCTTCATCTGATGCAAATGGTGGGTCCATGATGATTGACTCTAGGTCGGAGTCACTTGCATCCTCAAAGGCATCAAGGCTAGGTTCGCATTCTTCTAGAACTGCCTCTCCCATGATTGGCTCTATGGAGAAGACTGAAATATCATAGCCATCCTCATCATAGTGAGGTGTCCATTGTTCTTCATTGATGGCTACGTCCATTGTTGCTAGGATTTCTGCCCAGCCATGGGGTTCAAATTCCTCATCAGGAAAAATTACAGGTGCATAGGCTGGGTCTTGAATTGATCTATGTGTTTCTTTTGCACCTACCTCTCTGGCTTTCTCTCTCTTCTCTTCTTCTACTGCAACCTTGCACATCCATAAATGAGTGTCTTCATGCATCCATGAGGATCCAGACCCTATGGAATGCACAGATTCCGTGTCATCTTTGGCTCTATGGATGGGATTCCATTGGATAGGAGGGACATCTCTATGAGAGTAATCCTTGAGATTGACTTTGGTCGTAACACCTAAGTGTTGCAGGAACAAGGAATTAGTTCCCCAATCCTCTACCACTTGCAACTGTCGCATGAATGGTCGTCCCAAAATCATCTCATAGGCATGATTTTTGCTAAAGTCACATATAGCAAAGGTATGTTCAAACTCGACACCACAAGTGGTGAGAGTTATTCCTTCTAGCAATCCTAGGGGTCTCTCTATGTGACCATCGGCCATCTGCAATTTCATTCTCGTTGGCCTGAGTGCCGGCTTGCCCCAACGCTTCCATAGGGAGGTGGTGGCAATTGCAACTCCTGCACCTGAGTCCAAAATTGCCTTGGTGGTGTACTCCTGATAAGTAATGGGAAGATAGGTGTTCCCTTCTTCACCTTCACACATATCTCCTATCTTATCCAAGGGTATCTCTGGCACTGTCCTATGTGATCCTACCTGGGAATGAGATTTTGCTATCTCAGGTACTTGTTTGGTTACATGTTTCCACGATTCAGGTCTAACCTTGAGTAGCTCTTCTAACTTGAGATTGCACTGCACGTTAGTGTTCTTCACTACCTCTGTGTTCCTAGGTATGACTGAATCTTCGTTTCTTACCATGACTGTGGGTGCTCTCATACACGTGGACTTGGCTTCCCATGGGCCCGTGAAGTGGGGTAATTCCTGTAAAGAATTAGACTCGAAGTCTAATCTTTCTTGAGATTGGGTGCTCTCATGTTCCCCGTAAATAGATGGGATGTCTTGTGGGAATTGGTCGTGTGCATCATCCACAAGTTCAAAGGGAGGGGCGGCTTCACTTTCGTTATCCCATTTATCTTCTTGAATTTTTCGTAGGAAGTCTGGTGCAAACCGATTCATAGAAGAAGCAGTGTCTGGCTCCGTAGAATTAGGCACATAAGCAACCTGGGAAGGAGGGCTTATTCTATCATTGGCTCTTTCCTCGCTTTCATAGATGTTTGGAGCACAAGCTTCTTGGGGAGGATTACTTATTCTATTACTTTTCCGAACAGGCTCATATGCTCCTTGAGAAGGAATGTAGGCAACCTGTGGAGGTACGTGAGCTTTCGAGGGAGGCTCATCTGCCTTTTGGGGGGAAAGATAAGCTTCTTGAGGAGGCACATGGGCTTCCTGAAGAGGCTGGCTTATCCGTTCTCTTGCCCTTTCCTTTCTTTGAGGGGCAGGTTCGTTTTCTGATTGTGCAATTAGCCTCTCTATTCTTTCTAGCAGTCCATCAAAATGTAACTGCATCTTAGCTGAGCTAGAGATGTTAAAGAGGCGACTAGCTTCAAACATGGTCTGAGCCAATTCCACCATTTTGGCACAAATTTTAGCTCGTTCAAGCTCTAGCTCGGCTCTAGGGTAGCATTTTTCATGATCGGTTATGGTTGGCCCTTCTTGGATTCTGGCCTGATATGCTTTAAGCATCATATTAAGGTCCTCGGGAGTGGGATCTGCTAGGACTGATCCTACTCTTGGGGGTGGTGGGTTTAGGTGAGGCGGGTTGGAAAGTGACTGGTCGGATGGCGATGGGAAAGGTGGTGGTGGGGTAGTGTGAGAGGGAGTTTGAGATGTGAGTTCAGTTATCCTGGCTTTGGTTTCTCTTATGCTTTCCTCAAGTTCACTCATCTTTTTAGCCCATTGTCTTTTCATTCTTTCTCGACTATCTTTCCACGCTCTAGTCCTTTTCTTGGTTATGCTCTCAGTTTCACTAGCTGTTGGGCTCTTTTCCTGGTCTACCCCTTGGTTTTGCTGCAATGCTTGAACTCTAGTGACTACCTGTACCGGAGCAGTGGAAGTGACACTTCCTGTGGAGTTTACCACTAATCCAATAACGTTGATAGGCGTGATTTTTGGCATATTATTGGGGTTCTTTGGGCAATCTCGTAAGAGATGCTCTTTTCCACAATCTTGGCAAAAGCCTTGGATCGTCACTGACTGGGGTTGTGTAGGTGGAGGTAAGGGGCAATCACGAATGAAGTGATCTCCTTGGCATCTGTAGCACGGTCCTCTTGGGAATGGAGGTCTTACCTGCCTAGGTTGAGGCCTAGGGTTGGGGTTTGCGTACATGACATTTGCGTAATCCGATTCCCAACTAGATTCATTTGGCTCTTCACTATAGTAAGACTCACCATGTTCAGGAGACTGCATGAAGTAAGCCTGGGGACTCTCAACATGCGTAGAATCGAAGCTATGGTCACTGGGATCACTTTCTGAAAGCAATGGTGTTACTATAGCTCGGTTTAGGTTTTCTTCTGCTGCTGCATACTTTACAGGGATCAAGTTGGATGGAGCTGGAGGTTGTTGGGCTAACACAGGCTGAGGTCTTTGTTGGGCTTGGTATTGTGGTTGGTAGGTTTGTTGAGGTCTAGCGTACTGTTGTGGTGGGTATTGGTTTTGGTATCTGCCTTGTTGAGGGTATGGCTGAGGGTAGGCTTGCCTAACTGCTTGCTTGTTGTATGGGCAGTCTTGTGCGGTGTGATTTGTGTATCTTCGTTCGATAGTGCAGTACTGGCTACTAGGGTTTACTTGGGGTTGAGCCATAATGGGACATACATTCGCCATGTGGTCGCCACCACAAGTGTAGCATCTCTTCACAGGGGCAAATCTCGGAATTTGTTTGCTAGAGACGCCTAGTTTTTGGGCCACTTTCTCTGCGAGTTCCTCAATTGATGTAGATTGCGTGGAAGAGTGACTAGATGCACTATCTGAATCTTTGTAGATTTTGGAAAGCTCTAGTTCTTCCCCTAGGTTATCTTCAATGTCAATGCACATGCGTACACACTCTTCTATAGTCCTAGGGTCCTTCAGATACACATAGGATCTCCATTTCGTACTCAACAATCCATCCAAGAATAAGGCTACTTGTTTAGTTGGTGTAGGTAGCTCCGAAACAGGACATCTTTCAAGATATTGCCTAAATCTTCTTCCTGCAAGTCTCACGGTCTCTTGAGGGGTTTGCTTGAAGTTGTGAATCAGTGAGGAGGTATTGTGTCTTATGCCACTCTTAGAGAACTCTACGATGAAAGCCTCTAGGAGTTGGTCTATGCTCCTGAACTGTCGCTCATCCAATGGCTGAAACCATGTAAGTGCTGTGTTCCTAAGGGTTAGACCGAAGGCATTGTATTGCGTGAATAGATCCTCCACTTGTTCAGCTCTCAAGACTTGCTTGAACTCCGCCACATGATCATAGGGATCTCCTGTGCCATCAAAGTAATTCTTCATGGACTTAACTAGCTGGGTTGGTCTCAGAGTTCTTGTGTGCTCTCTAGGTCTCGGCAGAGGGAATCCATCCACATTTCTCTGATTCCTGTGAGCTCTAAGTATCTCAGGTTCTACTATATTTGTTTCCGTCCTCGTTCTTTCTCTGCCCACTGGGTTGGCAAAGCTTACTTCTGGTCTATCTCTACTTCTGTCTCTTTGCATTCCATGAGCTTGGGATGTTCCAGCTCCAGGGTGACCATAGGATACATTCGATCTTGGTTGGGGAAAAATGAATTCACCCTTCCAAGTGTAAGCATGCCTATCATTTTCTGTCACCACAAAGATCCTTTCCGAAGTGTGATCTAAGTAGGTCACTCTACCTGGGCTATCCGGATCCTTAAACTCATAGATCATGGCAGTTCCTATATCAGTTGGCTGATTAGATTTATATCTCCAAAAGGCTTCATCAGTTTCTCGATTGAGGAGCAACTCTATGCTCTTGTTGTCTTGGGGAACCCACTCAGGCGTGATAATCCTAGTGAGAACAGATTTGCCTCGAGGGGTTCTAGGCTCTGCACCCATGTTTCCTTGTTCCAGGTCACCTAAGTCCGCTTCAGAGATTACATTTCCAAATTCATCTGTCCTATCTGGGTGACTGGTGACCACGTATATGGTTCCTTCCTTGTCCAGGTATGCACCGTTTTCAAATTTGACTGCTGGGTGCTCTAATCCAATGGATTGATCAGGATTCTTAATCTGTACCACAGATCTTCCTAAGCCGTCCTCATAGATGCTAGCACCTAATCGGTTGGTCCTAAGGTATTCCAGCTATGTTTTGTAAGGGCCTTCTACCCTGTGCAAGTATGGCACTCCTGAACTTCTTATAGGTCTCTCCATACCTTGAGACATCTCCGATTCACTGGTCTCAGAGCTAGGGTAGTACGAGTGGTGGCTCAACTGCTGGGCCCAAGACCTAGCAGTGTGGTTAACACTAGCCTCTGAAGACCTAAGGCTTTGTCTCTCCCTTACAAGATGTCATCCTGATCTGAGGTTCATATGCCTATCTAAGTAGCCCAATTCTTTGCCCAGAGTACAACCTCGTTGCTGGTTACTTTATATTAGTCACTTGACTCTTTTTATTTATTTCTCGTGTTTACGGTCTTGTCTGATTTTACGTCGTCAGGAATACTTGAATGTTCTTCGTGCTTTCAGGTTGATCGTTCCACGTTAGGTTCTTTTCCTTTATGTTATCGACAGTACAGAGATTAGGTTTTTAGCTTGGACTTGAGTTTTTAGGTAGTCTTCAACTTGATACCTGCCTATCGTCGCCCTGACTTACTCCTACCTCTCGTCGTTCTTAGCCTAAACTATGAATTGACAGAGGGGGTTAAAGGTTTTCGACCTTTTGTTTCCTGCTTGGTTGCCCTTGAGTGCCCAGGAAGTGTGTTCCCAAGCTTACACTTACACTTGCTTAGAACGCCTTGCGATGCTCTCAAAGGATCTGTAAAAGTTCCAAAGTTAGCTTAAAGATTTAAATTCCAAAGCCAGAACAAGTATTTTCATTCATCTAGCACAAACACAAACTTGCATAGTGATTTTTTAAGAAAACAATTCTAAAGACCCCTGACTTTGATCCCCCTAGGTATGGTCAACTTCAAAATACCCTATCTGAAAATCAACGCATTATCTTTATAAAAAACAGTTGAGGGCGTGTAGTAGATGCCACGAGCTTTCCAACAAGCCCTAGAGCTCAAAAATTTGATTTTGTATGAAGAAGTTATGACTGTTCAGGGTTTAAGGGGTTAGGACAGGATTCAATCTGGCTGACGAATCCTATGATTTTCTCCCAAAACACAAGTGTATGAACCTCCAATTATGCCAATGGATTGACTATTTGCCCCAGAATTTATCCCAAAGTTTGAACAAAAGCTAACCCTAATTTTTGGCCGAAAAGCCTGTCAATCGCGATCGACAGGTCTGTCAATCGTGATTGACAGAGGTGTCCGTCGAGGCTGTCAGTCGCGATCGACAGTGTCAATCACGATCGACAGAGTCGATCGTGGCTGTCAATCGCGATCAATAGTATCAATCGCGATCGACACGTTTTCCGGATTTTTCGCCAAAATTTCAGTCAATCGGGGGCCTATCAGTCGCGATGGACACGTGGCTACGCGTAAAAGTCAATCAGTCGTTGAATTTCAGTCGGTCGCGATCGACGGTGTCAATCGCGACTGACAGAGGTGTCGGTCCTGGCTGTCGATCGCGATCGACGGTATCAATCGCGATTGACAGGGTCCTACGTGGCAGTCTGTCAGTCGTGAGGTCTGTCGATCGCGATTGACAGGGTCTGTCGGTCGCGATTGACAGGGTCTGTCGGTCGCGATTGACAGAGGCTGTCGGTCGCGATTGACAGAAAACCTCGGAGTTTTTCTACTGTTTTTAGTGTTTTAGGATGTGCTCCTTGTGCTTGTTCTAGTGGTGCACTCAATTTTGTGAAAAACCAAAAATTTCTGTCAGTCGCGATCGACAGAAGCCTGCGACCGCGAGACAGTTTCGACAAGTTCCGTACCTGCGCAGGAAGCTGGGGATGGTGATTCAGCAAGGTCCTGCGAAAAGCTCAAGAAACATGCAAGAAAACACACACGCAATATTGCTCTCTCGCTCTCTCTCACAAGTGGAATGAGGGAAATGAGGTGGAGATGGTGATATGATAAAAAAAAAAACTGAAATTTTCACGATGATGGAGATGGAGGTGGGAGATGGTGATGATGATGATGGTGATGAAGGTGGTGAAGAAAGTAAAAGAAAATCGATGAGAGTGAAGAAAATACCTACAACTCCAACGCGTCAACTCTACGTCTTACCACCACACGCTCGTCCTCAAAGCTCGATCCCCGGCAACGGCGCCAAAATTTGGTGTAGCTCAGTGATGAGTAGCACCTCCTTTAATGTCAATCCGGGAAGACGTGAGGATGGTATGAAGACCTCGAGCAAGTGGCGGCACAAGTGCGTGAGTGAGAAGCACACAAACATGCACACACATACACACACACGCGCACACACGGCAAGACAAAGAGGGAGAATCAATGGAGTTCTTAGATTACTTTCAAAAAAGCTCTTACAAGTTTGTTTCAATTACAATCTAGCCCCAAAAATGAGCTCTTTAGCTCCTTTTATAGTTTGTGACTAGCTTTGGCCCTGTTCAGACCTAGTGTCCGGCCTAGTTAAAAATTAGGTTCCAGGGCTTATTTGAGGGCTCAAACGAGATCTAAAAAATACGAAAATTGGCAGGTAGATACTTCTAAAGCTCCTCAAACTCAAGGACTCCTTGGCTTGCACAAAATGGAGCTACAAAAAGATGAAATGGTATTTACAATGGTGTTTAGTGATGAGAATCACTTTTAATTGGTGTAGAGGTTTTGAAAAATTAAGGTTGCATTAGTGCTAAATCTGCGTGAATGCTCATACGTACTTCTTCCTGAAGAAAATTATTGGCCTATTTGCCAGATCTTCGTTGACTCCCTTGTCTGCTTGTGCCTTCTCTCCCTTCTGACTCTCTTCTCTGACTGCCATGCCTCGTTAGTCCTTCAGTCCCTTGTCCGCTGCTAACATCTGCATATATGTCGATGGCAAAAACATGAGGCGAGAATAATATGCCATAATAGTTAGTCGGTTGGGAATAGTAGATAAATAAAAAATTAAGGCTTCTGAACCTTGCGTAATGCCAATGAAATTCAAAAATGTGTATTTGGCATGTTTGAAAACCTTTATCACTGTCAATAGCATGCTGAATATTTTGTTAGTCATTTTGACTGCTAAATCTGGCATTGTAGCATATCTGGCAATCCAAAATTCCATTGTCTTGACCATGCATTCTTCGGTTGGTAGATAATTATGTGGCGGACTAGGTAGTAGAGGGTAGTTTAGCCACTGATTATTGATATTACCTTGGCGCTGTCCCTCCCAAAATTGCGTCCAAGATCATCTACAGGGTACAGGACAAAAAGATGGATTGACTTGAAGTGCATATGGTGATGCTTCCCACTGTACCCGCAAAGTTGGATGCTTTTCCAAAATTTTTCGTCGCCATATTGGATCCGCCTTCTCGAACTCCTCTTGAGTGTAATTGAAAGTGTCATTCCCGAATTGAAGGTTGTGGTCCGGATCTTTATTCGTTGCAGACTTTATATAATACCGAGTTTGTTCTTTAAGTAGTCCGTATGGTACATTAAAGGGCTTCAAAATTTGTTCTAATTGTTTATTTTCTATTTAAGCTTCTTTCATGATCCTGATGATCTGATCTTCGAATTCTGCCGTAAGTTGGGACACCAGTAGTGCCCTTGCTGGTCTGCTCAGTTCTACAATTTCCCGTGAGTTAGGTTCAATGTGAACCTCCTTTTCCTCCTTTACCGGTGAATGATATGAGGGGAAAGATAGAGGACATACCTCTGTCTCCACAGTAGCCTCTGCAGAAGTTGGAACTACTGGTGTCCCCTCTTTTCCTTTTTGTTCTAGCCGTTCCTGAAGTTCCTTAATACTTTCATTCTTCTGTTTGAGTTCTTCAATGGCCTTGGCAATCATATCTTTGTGTTTTAGAAGCTCTTGTACTACAATGTCCATCTGATCTATATCTTCTTTACACTGTCGCAGATAGTCATTCTCAGCTTTCTTCCATTTGGCTCTCAAGGCAGCCGTGTCGTCCATGTATTTTTTTTTCCATTCAGCAATAGTGTCTTGCTCCTTTTTGAGCTGATCTTCATACATAATCACTTTCTCTTCTAATCCTTTGAGGTCTCTTTCCGGTTGGGCTTGCACTTCAACTGGTTGATCATTTAAAAGAGCGGCCATAAGCTCTTTGTTCCGTTGTCTTAATGCCTCTGCGTCATCCATGTACCCTTTAATCTGTGATTCCAGGATTTTGCTTCTTGATGTCATGCGTGCCTTTTCAGCCTCATTTGCTTGTAGTTTTTTGGTGACGTCTTGTAGTTGTTCTTTTAATTGCTCATTTTCTGTCTCTAGCAGGCTGTATTTGCTTTTGATTTCTTTCAGTTCAGTTTCTTTTTCTACTACCTGTTCTTTTACTGTCTCTAACTCAGTAGAGAGATTCTTACCCCATTTTTGAAGTTCGATTTTGTCCTGCATGGCTTGGTCATAATCTTCATCCGCATCCAGCATTAATTGCTATGTGTCTAGTGCTGTTCTGATCATGTCCTGCACCACAGGCTTGAGCTGAGCTATATCTACATTCAGCCATGTCTTTGGTATATCTGGGGTTTCTCCTGTTTGTACATCTTTTCCTTTTTCGCTATGGATCGTTTCATTGTGTGGTTGTCTGATTTGTAAGTGCACTTGCGGTTCTGCTTCGTCTTCGTCCACATCAATAACCTTAGTGGCACTCCCTTGAAATGTAACATCCATGGGAGACGGTTCTGCCACAACCCTTATGGGTGTAAAGGGTTCTTTGTCTTCCTTTTGTGTTTCCTGACATTCCTTCTTTGGGATCTTCATGCGTATTTTTTGGGGTGGTGTGGCCTCCTTGATTTGGATGTTGGAACTTTCATTAAGTTTTAAAGTATGCAGACCTTCCATTTTTGCTTCCTTGTTCCTAATACTTTGATCGACGCTCGTTGTGGGACCCTCCTGCTTGAGGTCTTTTTGTTCTTTGTTATAATTTACTTCGTTTAATTCCTCCCATTGGCCGTCATCTTTTGATTCGCTTTGAATATCTACATCCAATAACGAGGTATTGGGCTCCTCTTGGCCGTCTGATCCAGAACTAGAGTTATCTAGCCCTGTTTCCCGATATCTATGTACTTTTGTGAGTTTGCTCTTTGTTTCCCTTGCTTGTTCTGACTGCTGATAATGATGACTCTGGACCAGTAAGTTGACTTGTCCTTCTGTATATCGATGGGTCTCTTCCAGAGCATCTGTCAAGTCTTTTGCCGTTATTTCTTTCCTTACTTCAATAGTAGTTTTGGGGAGTACATGGATTCTCTTGGTAGTTGGTGTGTCTTCTTCATGTAGCTTGGCTTCCCGGAGTCTTTTGGTTCCTCTCATTCTAGGTTGAGAGCTCGTTTCTGCCACTTCCACAATATTTGCTCCTTTCTTTTTCTTAGGAACGGTCGCGACTTTGGCATATTGAGCCAGGACGGTTGATGATGGCATCTCTTGTAAATGTTCCCTTATCCCTAGGGCATGATAGATCAGGATGGTTAGGGCCACACTGCCATTTAGGAACTTTTTATTCTTCCATTGCTTCTTGGCCTCGAACAATCTTTCTTGAACATATGGAGTCAAATTGATTTGATTCCCAATTTGCTTAATGGCATGGGACAATAATTGCACAATGATCTTTTGTGGAGCTGTGTATCTGTGCATATTCGGGAAACAGAAGTGTTGGTGGATCAATCTGACCTCATCCTCTATGTCCACACGGTTGATGTCGATGAAGGTTCGGGTCTTTGCACCTTTACTTTCTTCTTTCACTATTGTGACCCCATCCTTCTCCCATCCAAAGGCTTCCTTGATTAGCTCATGTGTGAATTGAATAATCACCCATTTGCCTGCTTTATCCATTACTCTAGCTTCCGGCACCAACGGATCATGTAGTGCTGGCTGTAGTGTATTCATGGCTTGAGTGCATCTTTGAAAATCAGGCTTATAGATTGGCAGTTCAAAATATTTATGTATGCCTGCTTTCTTCATGGTTTCTTCAACAGAAGGAAGTGTATGTTGCACTCAAAAATCCTGGGACATTATTGGAAACAGATGATCTGTGTCCATGATTTTGATTGTTGCAAGGAACAGGTAGTCCCCTGCAGGCTGGTCTTCGCGGAACCAGTGTCCCTTGGCCTTTGTGATACTCTGGGGAGGAAAATCCATCATTTCCTCCTGTACGGTTTCTTCAGAATCTTCGGAAGCCATCTGCACTTTGTACGTAAAAGTGCATTAGCGTCACATAACTATATACAACGATGTAGTGCATTATAGTGATTATTGTCGTCATCACTCCGTCTCCCCATTAATCCATGAGTGAGATCTCTTACCATACATTTTTTCAATTTGGTTTTTTTTGTTGCTGAAAGAAAATAAAAGTCAGTGTAGCCGAAGCATTTATTTATATACATAGTAGGTCCATTCCTATTTAAAATGAAGCTAAGATCTACTCTTGTTTGGAGAATGTGCACCACTAGTTGGGTAAGGTACATCTTGTGCCGAATGTTTGGCCTGGTATGGTGGCCCTATCATGCTTACTTGAGGTGCATTAGAAACTTCATGAGTGCAATGGGAAGCTTTATCTCTTCGATCCTCCGCTCCTCGTGGTTGCTTTGGTTTCCAAGTCCATTTCGTGAACACTAAGAGAGATCGTTTCGTTTCCTTTGTCCTTACAGCTTCTTATGTTCTGTTGGCTTCCTCCATTGTCCGAGTGAAATTGACATGGCTTTTCCAGTTTCCCGGATGACTCTTATGTGTTGTTGGCTTTCGCCTTGTCTGATGTAGTACCTCTTCCTTTGTTTTTAAAGCCTGTTTAGCTGCTTGTGTGAGCTTTTTGGGAATCCATACCTGAAGTCGCGATCTTTGAGCTTCAAGCAAGGTCTTAGGGATCCATACTGGCACTGATTCTTCTGGTATGTACTTTTGTGAAGTTGGTTTGGTGATTCTAGTTTCCTTCTTAAGAGTGGGTGCGTACGTTTTTCGACTCTGCTTTTGATCCCTGCGTACCCACTTATATTTGGGTGGGCCTTGATCTGAGTATCTGCTTGTTGGTTTCCAATAGTGCGATCTTTTGATGTTTGGAGTAGGTGTAGAAGAGCAAGTCTCCTTAATGGTTGGCTTTCTTTCAACTGCATTGGATGACTTCGATTCTACTGCTGACGTCGCTAGGATTGAAGTTTCAGCTTCTATGCATTTGGTTTCAGAATTTTGAGGATTGTTGATACTTTCTAAAGTCGTTTTCTGAACTCCCGCTGAATTTTGTATTATATTTGTTTGAATACAAGGTTTCTCTTCAAGTAAGCTGAAAATCTCCTTATGCCCTATCTTAGTCGAAATATAGCCTTGAGCTAGATGGATACATGCCTCTGTCTCAATGATCCAGTCGTGTCCTAGAATGAAATCTTCTATCAAATCTTCATCCTCGCACACTAGAACTCTTTGTTCCATTGAGGAATTTCCTAGGTGGAGGGATACATTCGTGGTTCCAATACATTCTAGGGTGTGACCTCCAATTCCTATTAGTCGGGCTCTTGTGGGATTCAATCTAATTGCAGCTCTTTTGCTATTGTCTTTCGCATGCAGCTAAGTCCTGCTCCTGAGTCTATCAATGCATCTATCAATTGGTACTCTGTCTTGCCAATCCCTAGGTTTAGGTAAGGTTGCGTTTTACACATACCCATTGTATCATGTTTTCGACTTGGTAATTTGCCATAGGGATGGGTCTTTCTCCTTGGAGATAGCGTTCATCTCTTTGTCTCATCCATTCTTTCCGTTTCCTAATGCGCTCTAGTGCTTCTTGTCTAGCTTCCTCTCTAATTCGCTCTTCCTCCTTCTTCCTATTTTGGGCACCTACCAATCGTGCTAGCATTTGAACTGTCAAGGGCTCCATGAATCGTCTCACTCTACATCCACTGATGTAGTTGGGAAGAATGTCTCCGTCTAGCGTGGCGAGATTGACTGCACCACTAGTAGATATTCGGTTTATGATCAAGGGTCCGTATCCGCGTTTTTGTAACTTCTTGGCATGTTGTTTCAAGGTGTACACTAGGACTAAGTCTCCTTCTTTAAGTCCCTTGTCTTTTATATGTGCATCATAATATGCCTTTTGTCTCCGTTTAGCAGCATAAATGCCTGCTACTGCTTGTAATCTAGTCTCATGTAACTTCTCAATTTGATCTAGTTGTTGGGATAATTCATGACCGTTCCATTCATATTGCTGGGCCACTTTCAATGTAGGCACTAAGAAGTCAATTGGCAAAATTGCATTTTGCCCATACACTAAATTGAAAGGTGTAGTTCCAATGGCCGTTTTATATGCAACTCGGAATGCCCAAATTGCATGATGCAATTGTTTGTCCCAATCAGACTTTCCGTTATTGACAAGCTTAGTCAACACCGTGCACAGTAATTTGTTAGAGCTTTCAGCTTGTCCATTGGCTTGGGGATGGTATGGTGCTGATTTTTTATGAATCACTAAGAACTCCTTCATTAATGACTCGATTACCTCATTGAGGAAGTGCGTTCCCCGATCGCTGACAATCTCAATGGGCAAGCCAAAGCGGGTGAAGACATGCTCAAAGAGGAATTTTGCGGTGGTTTGAGCATCATTCTTTCTAGTGGCTTTTGCTTCTACCCATTTAGTCAAGTAGTCAGTGGCTACTATGATGTACTCCGCATGTGATCCTTTGGCAGGTGGATTGATAGGTCCAATGAAGTCTATACCCCATTTTATGAAGGCTCTCGTGCATATCATGGGTCTTAATGGCATTTCATCTCTCCGGATTGGATATTTAGTTCTCTGACAAGTCTCACAACTTTGTACATACGTTTCCGCATCCATATGTAGAGTTGGCCACCACAAGCCCGCAAAGAGAATCATTTTAACAGTTCTTTCAGCCGAAAAATGACCTCCTGCAGCACCTGCATGTGCCATTTCTAATATGGGTAGATATTCTCCTTCATGCACACATAATCGGAGTTGGTTGTCTTTCCCTTGTTTGAACAATTGTTTTCCCATGAGAATGTAGTCCTTGCTCATTTCCTCTAAGGATCGCTTTCTTGCTAAACTAGTTCCTAACTCATGTTCTTGAGTTTTTAAGAATTTCACTAATGTTTTACTCCAATTGGGTGCTATGGTCGAAAAAGGTAGAGACATATGATCTTCGGGAATCATCTCTCGGCATTCTGCACAATTACTTACGTGGTCGTGAACATTCTTGGGCATATCAGGCCAATACACTCCTAATCTTTTCAGTTCTCGGATTGTTCCATGAGTCCCTTGGTGTGTTCTCCACTTGTTCACATGTGCTTGCTCAATTAGTTGCGTTTGTTCATCCTCATCAACACATCTGAGTAACACTCCGTTGGGTTCCTTGTAGTATACACTACCTGACACAATGTGTAAGTTCCTCGATTGAAGAATTTCTTTCTTGCTATTCCTATTGATTGAGTGTTGAGGGCCATGGGTGAGTATAGGGATCAATTTCTCTGCCCACTTTGGGCAAACTTCTAGATTGAACAAATAAGCATCTGGTAGATCATCGGGTACTCCACTCGGTGGCTCTCCGTGTGTTAGCCTCGAAAGGTGGTCTGCTCTCACATGTGTGTTTCCCTTTTTCACTATTACTTCAAAATCGAACTCCATTAGTAGTAGAAACCATCGTATCAACCTTCCCGTGTTACAAGGCTTATTGACTAAGTACAACAAAGCTTGATGGTCTATGAAGAATTTGAACTTGTTGGATAAAAGATAATGTCTGAATTTCTTCACTGCGTATACCATTCCTAAGCCTTCTCGTTCCGTAGTGGTATAATTTCTTTCTGCTTGATTCAGTTGTCTACTTGCATAAGCAATTGGATGATCCAGCTTGCCTTCATCAGCCGGCTGGGCTAAGATGCATCCAATGGCATAGTTAGAAGCGTCGACATGAATATGAAAAGGCTTGCTCCAGTTGGGTGATTTCAGAATTGGGGTTGTACTAAGTCTCCTTTTCAACTCGGTGAATGCCTTTTCGCACTCTTCTGTCCAAGTAAATTGAGTCAAGAGACCATACAAGGATTTTGCTATTATGGCATACATGTGAATGAACCTACGGTAGTATCCACAATGTCCCATAAAGGCTTGCACTTCCTTTGCATTCTTGGGTCTTGGTAAGTCTAGAATGACTTTAATCTTGTCCTCATCCGTAGATATTCCATTTCTTGAAACTATGTGTCCTAGAATTTTCCCTTGCCTTACCATGAAGACACATTTCTCTGGGTTTAAGCAGACTCTGTACTGTCTACACTTGTTGAATATCTTCCTCAACTCGGGAATGTGATCGGGTCTTTGATTGGAGTACGTGCAAAGGTCATCTACATATACTTCCATGCTTTTTTTCAGAAATTCCTTGAAAACATGACACATCAATCTCTGGAAGGTGGCTGGAGCATTAGTGAGTCCAAAGGGCATCACTCTGAATGCATACACTCCCCATTCAGTGGCGAATGCTGTCTTATGTTGATCCTCGGTCGCAATAGCTACCTGATTGTATCCGGAGAATCCATCTAGGAAACTATAGACCTCCTTTCCTGCTACTCTCTCTAATAAATGGTCCGTGATAGGTAGTGGGTAGCTGTCACGTATAGTGGCTGCATTCACTTTCTTCAAATTTATACACACTCTCAATTTTCCATTTTTCTTAGGCACTACTACTAGTGGCGATACCCACTCGGTATGTTCTATCTCATATATGAATCCTGCCGCTAGTAGTTTGTCTATTTCTTCCTTAATCTTTGCCGCGTAGACTTCATTGTATGTATAAGGACGTTGTTTGGAGGGTTTTGCATCTACTGTCATTGGTATTCGATGGGAACAAATAGTGGGTTCTACTCCTTTGAGATCCTTGTAGGTCCATGCGAATACATCTCGGTACTCCCGAATAAGGTATATGAGTTCTTCTTCCTCTGCTTCAGACACATCTTTACCAATATAGGTGCATCTTTCTTCTCCTTCCTCAACTGTCACGACAATTTTTTTCGTTTGTTCCTTGTTGTCATACACTTCTCCGTCTCGGGCCTCTCGTCGAGGCATTTGAATAGCCACTTTTCTTTCCTCCACTTCGTATTTTTTAAAGTGTTCAAGAACTTCGAAAAGATCTGGGTCCGGCCCTACCTTACTGCTGTTCTCCTCCTGCCTGTGTATTGCCGTAGCAGTTTCAATTGCTAAGATCTTTGTTGGTTCCTGTTCCTTCTAGTCCTGAATAGTATTTGAGGAGCTTTCTTCGGAATCAATTTCAGGTTCCATCTCTATACTTTCATATTCCTCTTTCCATTCTTTTTCCAGGGTTTCCCCTTCTTCTACTTCTTGAAGAACAACCATATAGAAGTCCACATCGTAACCTTCCTCATCTATGCATTCATTCACCATCAAAACTTCCTCGTTTACACATACATCTAGGGTTGCCAATATTTCCATCCATCCATGTGGCTCAAAGATCTCATCAGAAAAAATTTGAGGTGTGTAAGTGGGGTCCTCTACGGATCTATGGTTAGGATGTCCTATCGGCCATGGTTGCCTTTTGCTCTCTTCTCTCTTAGCTTCCTTACACATCCACAACTGGGCATCTTCATGCATCCAAGTTTGATCACTTGATCCCGCACTGTGAATGGATACGTCATCTTCTTCTCGGTGTACTGGATTCCATTGTAGTGGAGGGACATCTCGATAAGCAAATGTGTGCAAATTTATTTTGGTGGTGTTTCCTTGATGTTGCAGGTATAACGAATCTCTTCCCCAATCCTGTACTACCCGCATTTGTCTCATGAAGGGTCGTCCTAATATCATCTCGTAGTTGTTTGCTTTCTCGAATTTACAGATGGCTAGGGTGTGTTCGAATTCTACACCACAAGTGGTTAGTTTGATCCTTTCCAATATTCCTAAGGGTTTTTCTACATGACCATCTACTAATTGGAGTTTCATGCATGTGGGTCGTAAGGCAGGTTTTCCCCATTTTTCCCAGATTTCCTTGGTGGCAATCCCTACCCCAGCTCTCGTATCTAGAATAGCCTTGGTCATGTACCCATTGTGTGTGACTGGTAGACAAGTGTTACCCTCATCCCCTTCACTAAACTCTCCCACTTTATCCACAGGAACTTGTATTGTGGAGTTATTTTCCTTCCCCTTTTCTGTCGGTACTCCAATCTGTGGTTGTGATTCTAGTTGGTTTGCCATTTGCTTCCATAATTGTGGTTTAAGTCGAAGCAATTCTTCCACCGTCAATTTGCATCGTACTTTTGTTTTCTTTAATTCTGTTAGATTATGTGAACTCTCTTCTACCTTTTCCTTTCCCTTTCCATGCACTGTGGGTGCTCGTATTATTACTGACTCCCTTTCGTATTCTCCCATGTAATTAGGCAATGTTGAAATACTTATGGTTTCCTCTCTTCCTCTGTCAAGTCTTGATACTTCTTCGTACACTTCCTCCAAGTTGGGGTGAAGTTGACAATCTTCCCCATCTATTTCTTCAATAGGAGGTGTATTATCTCCGTTCTTCTTCCATTGCTCCTCTCGTATTCTGTTCCATAAGTCTTTTGGCCAATCTGCCTCTAAATCTGGGATTATTGACGTCGATTCCTCTTGGGTTGTTATCTGGCCGCTTTGGTCATCTTCTTTCCTAGGTTCTTTGTTATTGGACTTTAAGCATTCTTCATACAGGCTAGGTGCAATCCTGGTCTCTGGTAGAATTGGGATAGGCTTTTCTAGGGTTGCTTGTGCTACTTCTATGAGTTTCCTGCATATGGTCAGTCTTTCTTTTTCTAATTCCCCTTTAGGGTAGATTTTTCATGTTGTTCCATGCTTGGGCCCATCTTGATTCTAGCTTGGTAGGCTTTTAACCACATGTCTAAGTCGTCTGGCTTTGGGTCTGCTAGAATTGATCCTGGCTTCTCCTTATCTGAGCTAGGCCGGGGTAGCTCAGGGGTCTCCTTAGGATTCCCTTGTTCCTCGTCCTTATTCTGGTTTTTGGTTTGCTTTTTACTATTTATAGTCTTGTTTTTTGCCGATTTGTCCTTGAGTTTCTCTCGTCTTTCCTTCCATTTCTGAACTTTCGTGTTCCGGGAATTTTCACATGGGTCCTCAGAATCTTCCACTATCTGAATTGAAGGGCTTATTTTTTTTTTGCTTTTCTGTTCCTCTTCCGGGTACTATTCTTTTTGTTGCTTCGTTTGGGCTCTCGTAATGGCCTTTAGTGGCACCGTGTATTCCTTATCACTTCCGGATCCTTCAATGACCTCAATCACATTGATAGGTGCGGTGTCTTGGGATTTGGCTGGGTTCTTAGGGAAATCTCTAAAAAGGTGTTCCTTTCCACAATCACTGCAATACCCTTCCCAAACTCTGGGTGGTGGTGGATTATAAGGTCGAGGGCATTCCCTAATGAAGTGATCCCCTCCGCATCTATAGCATGGTCCTCTCTGCACTGGTGGTCTAACAAGAGGTCTCATGGGTTGTTGTGCTTTAGGAGCCGTATACATTAAGGTGGCTGTTTCTACTCCATATGTCTGATCGTAGCCCTCATAACCACTATAAGCCGTGTCATATGTTGGTTCATATTCCATCATGCTGGCTTCATATGGATAGTACTCTCCTAGTGGAGGTTCATACCCTGGGTTGGTTGATTCCACATTGGTCCTTATTGATGCTGGTACTATGGCTCTCTCTAAGTTTTCTTCTATTTGAGCATACTTCACTGGTACCACTTGTTGAGGTTGTGATAGTTGGGGTCCCAGTACTGGTTGTGGTGGTGGGTACGGTGCTTGCTCATATTGTCTTGGTGCTCCTATTGGTGTTGGATAAGGATTGTATCTAGGCATCTCCCTACCAGGCTCTCTCTGTTGATATCCATATGGTCGGTATTGAGGTGGCTGGATAGGTCGTGCTTGCCTATTAAAGGGATAGTTTTCAGTTGTGTGATTGGTATATTTTTGCTCGATGTGACAGTATGAAGAAGTCCCTTGTGGTTGCGGTCTATAGTATGGATACGTAGGTTGTGCACCGGTCCCTCCTCGGACACACAAGTGTGTGGGGTGCTCTCCTCCACATAAATTACATCTTCGTAGCACAGGCACTCTTTGTGCTGGGTTTTGGTAAGCTCTCTGTCCCTGGACTCCTAGTTTCTTTGCTAATAATTCTGCTAATTCTTCCATGTTACTGGAGTTGGACGTGATAGTACTCCTTAAATCTTCTGTTTTAGTGAGGTCGGTTGTACCTTTGAGATCCTCGGCGAGGTTGTCTTCCAAATCAATGCACTCTTGAAGACACTCACTCAGTGTTTGTAATCTCTTCACATACACCAGTGTTCTTAGGGTTCCGTTGGTGAGTCCATCTAGAAATAGTGAAATCATCTTTTGTTGAGTGGGTCTCTCAGCTACTGGGCATCTATCCACATATTGATTGAATCTTCGGGCAGCAGTCTTCACGGTTTCATTAGGGTTTTGTTTAAAGCTATGGATTAAAGATGCAGAATTGTGTTTAATCCCTCTCTTTGTGAATTCTCCAATGAATTCTTGAAAGAATTGTTCCATGTTTCCAAATTGATTGGGATCTAAAGGTTGGAACCAAGTTAGAGCAGTCCCTGTGAGGGTGAGCCCAAAAGACTCATACTGCACAAAGAAGTCCTCTACTTGCTCCGCTCTTAGAACTTGTTTAAATTCTGCGATATGATCATAGGGCTCTCCCAGCCCATCATAATGGTTTCTTACACATTTAGCTACTTGGATAGGTCTCAGCCTTCTCATTGGTTCAGGTGGCCTGGGCATCACAGGGAAGACTGGGATAGCTGGTCGTAATGGTGGTACTCCAGGCTGTCTTCCCACCGGTGGTTGTGGTCTTGCTGGTGGTCGGTACTGGTTCCCTATCCCTGCGTGGGTCTGATTGTGTGTGTGCACTCCTGGAGTTACAAACTGTACATGAGTATGGTTGGGCACACTTCGTTGATTGGTCTGGCCTGATGTGGTCTGCTCCGTTTCATGTTGATTCCCAAAAGGATTTTGTGAAGTAGTTGCCTGATCTCTCTGAGGAAATACATGCGTACCCATGTATCTCAACCGAGCCCTATCTAGGGCACTCACAGGCCAATATCTCCTTTGATCCTTATCCAAGTAAGTAAGTCTAGTTTCATCATCTGGGTCTTTCAACTCATAAAATGTCATGGGGCTTTCTTCTCTCCCTAGAGCCGGTAAGTCGGTTTGAAGCAACAGGTCTGATCCATGGATCATATAGACTTCCAACAGGTAATCATCTTGAGGTATCAAATCTCCTCTCAAAACCCGTGACACTTGAGACCTGCCCCTCGGGGTAGACACAGACTCTTCAGGGTGTGTTCTTTCGGAGTTGTTGGGGTCCACAAACTCTCCTCTTTCATTGATCCTCTCGGGAAATTCAGTCACAATATAGATATGACCAATCTTGTCTACATATGCTCCACCTTCGTACTTGACAGCAGGTCGGGGCACAATTGTGGCATTCTGGGAAGTTACCATCCTCGCAACGGATCTGTTTAACCCATCCAGGTAGATTGGGATCTCCTGGGCATTGGTGGACACATATTGTAAGGAGGTACGGTAATCCCCTTCAACAGTAGACATGAAATTCCTATTTGGTGTTGGACCTTGCATGTCTTCCGAAGCCATGTGTAATTCCCCTTCCGAATCACTAGAGGTTTCTGAGTAGATGGAGTGGTGACTAGCCTGGGTAGCGCTTCCTACCGAAGATATGACACTTCTTCTACTACTTAGCACTCTTGCTGATCTCAAGTTCATTCACCCCCCCAAGTCTCTCTCTATGCCTCAGAGGTTCTCCTTGGGTAGCTCTCCTTATGACTTAAAGTGCCTGACAAAAAGAAAGGGTCAATCTGGACGATACCACTTCCTGACGATACTGCTCTCGGCGATACGGCTTTGATCACGATACGATACCAGAGGTCCCAACGATACGATACCAATCTGGTGTTGCGATACTACCTCGGAGAGCAGACGATACGATACTAGGATTATCACGATACGATCTCAAAAGTTTCAGGCGATACGATACTGGAATATATGACGATACGATATCAGTGTGGTATCGCGATACCGATCTTGAGGAGAAGGCGATACGATACCACGTGTGTGAGACGATACGATACTAATGACAGTATCGCGATACTGTCCTGAAAAGCAGACGATATGATACTGGACACCTGCACGATACCGATACCAGTACCCTTGCGATACAATACCCAGTGTGGTGTCGCGATACTTCACAAGGAAGTGACACGATACGATACCAGTGGGATCAGATGATACGATACGGCGATTCAAGGCGATACGATATCAAAGAAGGACACGATACGATACTGCTAGTACGATACGATACCAACTTAGCAAGGTGAGATCGCGATACCAACTTAGCGATACGATACCAAAATGGTTTCGCGATACCAAGTAAGGTACCCGGCGATACGATACCTTGGAAGATTGCACGATCGCGATACCAACTCGGGGTCACGATACCAAAATGGTATCGCGATACCAAGACCGGTATCAAGCGATACGATACCTCGGCGAGTATCGCGATACAAGGGAGTTTTGGTATCGCGATACCAAACCTCAACCGATCGCGATACTCGAGCCAAAATGCAAGATTTTTTCAAAATTTTTATAACCCCTTGCTCTCCTCTCTCCCCT
This sequence comes from Ceratopteris richardii, assembly GCA_020310875.1. Taxonomy (NCBI): domain Eukaryota; kingdom Viridiplantae; phylum Streptophyta; class Polypodiopsida; order Polypodiales; family Pteridaceae; genus Ceratopteris; species Ceratopteris richardii. The sequence goes on from CM035431.1 coordinate 119,300,743, forward strand.
CTTCTCTCCTAGGCCTCTGTATCACACAAAAGTTCTCTAATGATATCAGTTTTTCCCCCCCGCGATACTGCGCATGCCTTTAATCATGTGTTTATGCCTGTTTAGTGAGTTTTATGTAAATATTCTTGGTAGAATCTCACCTCTATCTACTCTTGCTTGCACTTGGAGCTCAATCTCTAGCTGGGAAGGTCTGAAGCACCCGATACCAAGTCCACGATACTGATCGCTGTCGCAGACGATACCAAACTTCAGTGAAGTGTCAAATGAGCCAATTTTTTTGGTTTTTATACTTTTTTGGACAGAACTTGAATTTTGCTTTTTTTTTTTTTTTTGGGATCTTTTTTGGTGATTTTTTCCTATTCCAACTTCTCCTCTCCTCACTACTCCTCTACTTCTAACCTAACCCTAACTCCTCCTTCTCTTCCCTCCTCCTAAACCTAAACCTAAAACTTATCACACACACCTTAGAGATGTGAAGTAACAAGTGCTGAAGTGACTGACTACTTGCCACCAGACAATTTTACCTCTACAAGTACGATTCTATCACACTCGATCTATAACCATCACGAAGGCACCTTGGTTGAGTGTTCCCCGGCAACGGCGCCAAAAACGTGTGTACTTGAACCAAGAAGACTCAAGGACTTGTGCCAATGAGACTGTACCTCAATTGCCACACAAGTGCATATAGTGGGTACTTACACACATCTAATTGTCAATCCGAAGGAACGACGTGCCAAGTGTATGAAGACGTGTGCACATGTGATGGAAAATGAAGTGGTTTAGCTAGCATGCATGAGAAAAGACTACTACCTCTCACACCCACTGTAATACTGAAAGTGTTTGCCGCAAGCCTCTTACAGTAGTTTTTAGTATTTTGAGGTTTTCTTTCAGCCCAGAACTTCGAATATAGGCAATAGGGTACTCGTTTCGAAGCTCTCGACAAGACGCATCCAATGGTGGTGGTTTCACTCCATTCTGACTAGTCTGCTTCAAGTTATGGCAAAAACAGTGAATGACGAGAGACACCAACACCAGCGCCACAACTCCTCCTAGCTTGCACACGCACTACAGCAGCTCAAAACCAAGGGGAAGGGGTGGACAACAGTCCTACACATGCATTTCAAGCATAACACACACATACAAGAGCGAAATGAAGATCAAAATCAGCATGAAAGAGGCAAACTCGAAAATCTGTAGAGCTCCTTCTTCACAATGGCAAAAAAGGTCCTTTACAAAGAGTCACATTTGACTTATATACTAATGCCGTAGAAATGGTCTTTTCACACAAAAGACCGGCACTTTATTCACTAAAAGACTAATTTCCTACTATTTTACATGGGTAAATCTCTAATCTTCTGCGGGTATGCATCTAGAGGACTCCTCTAGTGCCTTTACAACGGGAAATATATTACAAGAATGATGATGATACAAAAGTATGATGTCCAAATCAGAAAAAATTTTGGGGCCCGTCGTTTTCTCTGCTTTGTGCTCTTTTCAGCTCTGCAACAGTGGCTAAAACCAAGCATGAGTGGTATCTTTCAAGGTTAATCCAAAAGCCTCAAACTAAGTAAATTAAGCCCTCTACCTACTCAGTTCGAAGAACTTGTTTGAACTTCACCACATGATCGTATGGATCTCTTGTAACATTGAAGTAATATTTTATAGATTTTACAACTTGAGAAGGTCTCAATGTCCTCAAGTGATCTCTTAGTCTAGGCAAGAGGAATCTATCAGCATCTCTGTGTCCTACTCCCTGTATGTCTTCCACTTTCAAGTATACTAGTGCCTTGCTTTGATCTTCCTTTGCTTAGGTTGAGAGCAAAGCTTACTTGAATGGGAACTTTAGAGTTATCTTTATGAGAACCTAATGAATTGAGGATCCAACACCCATGGAAACCATCTACTTGTGTGAAGGAGCTCGTTTTTGCAAAGGGAATATGTTGAATAATCAACCATTCTAAAAATAAACTAACTATGAAGAATACATAGCCAACTTGTCTAGACCACCAAGAAGAAGAGAGAGCATGTCTCCACCCATATACATAACTCTAAGCCATGGGGGTGCATGTTCTTCTAAGTTTCCATCATGTGGAAACTTTTGTAAGGACCTTCACATGCCTTATAATTCCTTAAAGGCTATCACATCTCTTCTAATTTGAATGAGCATTATTCTCTCACATACATTATATGGTGGCACTTAAGCAAGCTTCTCCTAAGACTAAAATTCCCACAACTTAGAATAAATCAAGCCCAAGATTCACAACCATTCAATTGGGAATGCATATGAATAAATAGTCCAAGGGTTAAAACCAAGGGTTCAATCCAAAGGTTCATGCATGTGCCATGGTTAAATCAAGCGCTAAACCAAGGCTATTATATATTATATTCTAATCATTAGAACCCATATATGTAGCCTTCTAAAACTTTCCCATCTTAAAACATTCTCGTCCTCAAAAATGTGTAGAAGTATCATATGTGGAGTATCCCACCATGCACCATGATCTATACTCTAAGCATGGTCATCTCTCTCTTTGGATTTGTCTCTTAGATCTAGATAAGGACTGCTCCCTTCCTCAATCTGAAAGAAAGAGAAATCATAATCCCTACCCAAATCACTTTTGCTCAACCCAATCAGATGTACATGCATGCTTTGTACCTATTGACTAGTGAAATGGGCAATTTCTTTAATGGTCTTAACTTAATTGTTTCCCTTTAGCACTTCAGAAATATCAAACTCCGTTGAGTCTGAAATTTTTGTGCATTTTGTAGATTCATAGAAATGTATAATTTTTAGGAGTATACAATAGAGGTCTTACATTTATCTTGAACAAGCCGAAAACTAGACTCATCTTCCACTTTCAACAAAAAGGAGAGGAATCTTCAAATGTTCTTTACTTAAATTATTCTTCTATAGTCATTTTCAAATACAAATGTACTTTATTTGTATTTGTATGACTTAACAAAAGCTATGGAATTAGCAAAGTGGATCTACTTAGTTGGTGCATATACATGCTCAATCACTATGAGGAGATCCACACTCTCTTCATTCATTGGCAAGCTAGGCGGGCTTATATCAATCACTCAGGTTTTCTTGAAGCATATCATTCAAGTATTTTGAGCGATAGACAATAAACCAAATTTTTAAATTTCATCTCCTACTAGTGGACCCTTTCTAGGCCATGCTTGATTTTCCCTAGATTGACCCTTGTAACATTTCATTGTTCTTCAAGTCAATCCTGCATGAAAACCTTTGATCTTTATGACTTTGTAGATCCAAGAACTTACAATCATGACTTTAGAAAATGGAATTACTTGGTAAAACATTCTTCTAATTTTAAACCCAAGTTCTTTGTCCTTCTTAGCTTGGTAGGTTATTCCAAAAAGTATGAGTAATAAATTTCTTGAACCAACTTGGGTTCATACCATGGATAGTTAAATATACTAACCTCAAAAGTCACCAATGCTTTGGAAAGAGGAACAAATCATTTCTTTAATTCCATCAAAACCTCAAACTGATTGAGGAAAAATACTTATAAAGCCATCAAGATACTTTCTTGCTAAATCTTCTATCTATTGAATGGAGTTAAATTATTCAAGTTTTCTTGCTTTTAGTTCCAAGCTCTTGCAAGAAAATATATCTCTTTCTTGGCATCATATCCCATGCCCTTCTAGGAACTTAGTGAACATTATTAAATCACTTGTTCTCTTCATTCAAAAAATCCAAAGAATGATCTTTTATAGACTATTCTAACATTAAAGGCTTTATATTTGAATATTCTTGACTTTTAGCAAGCTCACTTTTGAAGTTTAACTTAGAAAAGTCCCTAAAATATTTTTCCTCATCTTTCCCAAATCTAGTACACAAACTAAAGTTGGCTTGAATTCTATTAAAAAGAATTTAGTTCCTTAGAAGGATAAAGGTCTTCTTGACTTCTTCATATGTAGATGGTTCTTCTAAGTTTGTATCTTGTGCTATGTAAATTGAATGCTTAGTGACCTAGGAAGTGACATAACCATACCTTTCTGGCTTCCTTTTCTTTGTAGTTGCTAATTGCACCAACAATCACTCCTTATTATTTTTGGCTTTGTTCCAAAACATTTTATGTTCGTTTTCACATCTTCATATATATATATATATATATATATATATATATATATATATATATATATATATATATATATATATATATATATATATATATATATATATATATGTATGTGTGTGTGTGTGTGTGTGTGTGTACATAATACATCCAATGTAAAGTGTCAATCATCTAAATCACCCCCTTGCTCATGATCATCCACATCATATGATCATCCGAGTGATCTAATGTATATCAAGTGGCATCATGGGTAGAGGGGTCAATAGCTTGTGATGATCGATATCATCCCTCCTATGTTTGTCTCTCCACCTCATCCACATCAGTCGCTCCATAATACTCTTATATTACATATAACAAGAATAGATAAATAAAACATATAAAAATCAATAAAAATAAAATAATGTATATCAAATCTAATAATACTCAAAAAATCATCAAGATGATCTCTTATCTTCTCGATCAAATGTTGATATCCACATATCCACAATATGTATCATATTTGATTTCCTTTTTTGTATGATAATGAACATAATCCTTGCACTACATTGAAACAAATAAAAAGATTAATGATTAGTGTTCGAAGTATAATAAAAATTTTGTTTCAATAGTACATATAATTACAAATGTAGCAAGAAAATTTTAATGGCCCATTTTACCTAAGCATGACATGTGGCCTAATTTAACTCTCTTCTTTGCATAAGCTTGTGTTTATTTAGAGAGATAAAATTACATAGATTAAATGTAAAATATATATAAAACAATGAGAATTATAACCCATAGTAATATAAACTATTTTGCATACCTTCTACTGAGGAAATGATTCTAGTACATGTAGCTATCTATGAAAATATTGCCACATCACACGTCACGTCTACTCTTATTCCTTTCTACCATCAGTATACAAAAAAAAACTTTAAATATATGAGCCTGCATACACACACATACATACACTTACACATACATACATACACCTACACATACATACACATAAATACACATACATACACATACATACACATACATATACATATACATATACATATACACACATACACCTACACCTACATACACATACACACACATATACATATGCACACATACACACATACATATACACACATACACATACACACATGAGCCTGAAAATAATCATGAATCGCCATAAATGAGTAGATATGTAGAAAGATACTTAGTTGTCAATTTTATTACTTCATTACGTGTTGGTGATGAATTATTAGTAAATTATGGATGGCAAAGACCTCCAAGAGCACCTTTTAGAGATCAGTAGATACCAAGAGCTATGGATACATAGTCTTATTCATCAGATTTAAAATTATATGTGATGTCAAACCCAAAGCTCTAAGTTTCTAATGCTTACTTCCATTTTAAGTGGACAAATCACAAGTAGGAGTCACATAGAGCTCTCACTTTGTTTTAAACTCTTGAAAATAAACAAATTAAATTGAATAAAAACATTTATGTTATAATATTATTAAAAATAATAAATTATAATCAACATACACATGCGTTATAATACTATAAAAAATAATAAATTATAATAAACATACACAAATACATACACATGCAACTACAACTATCATCACAACTCCCACTTCCATCATACTTGAACAAGTATCTAACGAATTGGATAATCTCAAGAGGCAGATAATAGAAATAAATGCAAGAATTCAAGAATATGAATTGATATTAAGGTGGTCTCCAAAATGACATACATCACCACCAAATAATCCTAGAACCAAAAGAAACATTGAGATAGCAATTAACAATCCTTCAAAGAGGAGCATGAACCCCAACTTGCAACTGGCAATCGTGTTACAAAAAAGGGATAAGACACATGTGAACTAAAGTGGCTAACCTAGATTGGAAAAAGTTGAAGAGCTTGGTAGGACACATTCTATCCAAGTTGAAGTGCAATTATAAGCCATGGAACTTATAGAAGATTCCATCCTAAAGATTGCATATTTAAGAAATTACACCAAGATGCTACAATGCAATTAATGAGATGAAATACATTCCATAATTTTTCATCTTGGTAGAGTACTATTATGAAATAAAATGCATCATGGAAAAGATAACAAGCTTTGAAAATTTGAGCCGAAAGACCTACCTATAGAAGTGCATCCGTATATGATCTTCCAACTGAATTGGCAAGCACAATTATTAAATGAATATCCTAAAATGATGTAGAGTTGGACCAAGGCACCATTACATATCTTATACAATCCATGTTATGATCCAATCCCATGCAAGCATAATTGTCCAGCTTATGCAATCAAAGTAAACAATGAGAAGAAGTGCAAAGATTGGGTCAACTATCCATACCTAGAACCACCACAAAGGGGCCACAACCATTGCGTAAATGATGGCCACAATAGTAAAATGGCTACCTAGTTCACATAAAATGTGTGTTGTTGCATATTGGATGCAAATGAAGATTTTTGATATGATGCAAAAAACCTTCAAAATATTCATGAAAGTGAA
>CM035431.1:119312347-119379847 GCA_020310875.1 Ceratopteris richardii
CAAGATGAATACCTATATGATGAATTCATTTCACATAGTCAACATAATGACCTCATAGAGAGAACACAAAGGTTAAAAGAATATTTCAATTAGTATGACCCTTCAAATAAGAAACTAGAGGCTCAAAGGATTAGTTTAGAGAGCCAAGTCTTACCTTTTGTTGCTATGAGAGTGTGAAAAATACACCCTCTTAGAGGAAACACATAGTATGATAGTAGAATAGATAGAAGAGTCTAATAAGTTCAATGGGAAAACTATAGTGAATCTCCAATGATGCAAATATGCACTCTAAATTTCAACAAAGGCATTTTGGAGCCTTCGGACAACCTCATAGTTATCTATCTATGTGATCCAAAAAATCAAGTTCTCTATTCTCTCAGAATCAACTCAAGAGAATTTGGAGACATAAACCAAATCCTTCAAGCCCTCTAAAAATCTTTACGCGTTCTATTAACAATTCCAAACAATATATACTTTCTACTATCTAAACAGGGTGTGTGTGGATGCGAACTCAGAATCGGTTGGTATACTTAAAATATGTCAAGAATAGACCAATGATAAATGATGCTCTAAACTCAAAAGATCAAGTAATAAAAAGCATAAAGATATATTATATTTTTTCCTTAGAAATAAAGTAACTAAAAGAAATCAATAGGCTTGCAATCCAAGCTTTGCACAATTATATATATCTAGAGAAGGATCTTTGCCTATATGAGGAGATAATCAAGTGGGGAGGCAGATTGGCAAAAAGAAGGCTAGCTTTTACAAATGAATACTTTAATGAAAAGCTATAAAATCGTAACAACCCCACAAATCCATTGAGTCATGTGTACATATAATTGATGAAGTGTGGTGATCAATTTGAATCTTCAATCACCACCACAAACTCCTCGACTTTTAGCCTTTATGGTATTTTAGTCACTTGATCACTTAGAACTCAAAAGTTGACTCAATTTGAAAAAAAATGTGTAGGTTGATGTGGAAAATAATGTTATCCCCCATTCAAATATTGGGCTTGCAATTAACTGAAATTCTTAGACTTCCCCTCAAGCTCAAGTGAGCTTGTCTGTGTTTATCTCCTTCATGTTAAGGTTGCATTAGATTTTTTGTAGCTTCTTGAATCCATAGACTTGGTCATAATGTCACCCATCTACTCAATGTGGATGTACTAGATATCGTCCTCCTTGGTTAAGATGAAATGATAATGAAACTTCATGAGCTTGCTCCTTGCATGAAACTCTGGGTTGCTTACAAGGTGGATACTAGAAAGGTTGTCTTTGAATCAAGTCAACTCTTTAACTTGCACACCCAAGTTTTTGAAGAGATTTTTAAGCCACATTATCTCACATGTATCAAGGGATACGGCTCTATACTTAGCTTCTCTAGAAGTTAAAGCAATTTTGGGTTGCTTCTTTGAGATCTAAGAGAATACCTTTAGACCTATCATGCATATATAGATAGATGTACTCCTACTTTCATCCTTTGAGTCAGTCCAAACAACATCATTGAAGTCTTTATGTTATAACACATCTTGATAAGGTTAGAATAGCCCTTGGTTGAGTGTATGCTTGAAACACCTAAGCACTCCCCTCACTTCAATCAAGTGAACATCAATAGGTGCATTCAAAAATTGAGATAAGGCACCCACAACATGTGCTAGGTTTGTGCCCCAAGTCTATTTCAGTATGTGGGCCATTGAGAAAATCTTGCAGTTACAGGGACAAAGCAATTGGAATCAAGCTTTGTTGGGAGAATTTGATGGATGTTTTGCAGTGTTGTGGAATGCTATAAGAGAGGAGGCCCTCTAGAAGATTTGGAAAGAGAGGTGTGCTTCCAAATTTGGAAACCCTCCTAAAGAATGGTCGATTGGAAAATCTCTATTTCTTTTAGGCAAAAAAAATCCAATTGCAAAAAACCCCCGCCTTTTAGAAATGATAGAGTCTTTTTCCTAGAGAACAACAAGATCAAAAGAAAGTCGGCCCCACATGAGGGGGATGAGAGATTTATGAACCTTCTTTGTAATATTCTCTAAAAACCATTAAGCTACCCCTACTTTGTGGGATAGGGGGTCCCATGGGTACTAGGCCCATTCTTTTGTACATTTTTTTTCTTTATTAATTAAAGCTTGGAAGGCTAGGATTTTTTTGCCAAAATTCCATTAAAAATGGACTACCTAGTATGTAAATAGGGTGTGTGTATCTGTGTGTAAGCAAACTTACAACCACTTTTGTACTTTGGATAGATAATAGACTAGTGAAAAATGATTCTCTATTATAAAATATTTAAGTACTTAAAAACCATAAAGAGATGCTAGAAATGATCCTTATAATGAAATCTATTGAATCAAATTAATACCCTTGCAATCAAATCCTTGTACAATGAGATATAGCTAGAGAAAGAATCTCTACCTATGTGTAGAGATATACAAGTAGTGGGGCAGCATAGCAAGTAAGGGGTAGCTTATACCAATCAACACTTCAATGAAAATCTCTAAAGTTGTGGAGGAAGTGCAAGAAACCATTTAATATTTCTTCTATATGCTTGATAAATTTTGGTGATTGATTTCAATTTTCTATCACTAGAAAAAATTCACCAAATTTTTGCTTCATAGTAGTTGAGTCTGTAAGTTGGTTAGAACTCTTGAATTGGCTTCATTTCATTCACAAAGAAAACATGCATGTTGATGTGGAAATAAAATTAGTCCCCATTTACACATTTGAGCTTGGAATGAGCTACAATTCTAACATCCACTTCTGAAGACTTCAAGACACATGGTATTATGGGGGATGAATTAGATTGTATTATGCATAATCTCTAAACTTTCTTGAAAGGTGAAGCTACTGACATCCATTTAAGGTCACCCCACTACAGTGGATATTCCACATCCAAAAAGGGCTTGGAAAAACCTTATATTTTTTTAGATCTTTCATGCTTTTATAGATAATTCAATAAGAATTATTCCAAGATAGTTAAACTTTTGTTGAAATAGTTTAAAGGGAACAAATAGTCATTCATTGGGAAGATACGTAGAGGAAAATCATGGAGAAGTTGAAATTATCAATTTCTACAACTCCATTGATGCATATCCCATATCCAAATACACCTTTTTTGAGATTAACGTGATTCTTTTTCTTTAGGAGGGGATTCCAATTTAGGATGTTCAACAAGTTGCACTGGAAGCAAAAGGGTAGATCTTGATCAAAGAAATTACTCCATGTATGAGAAAGAGTTGTATGCAATTATTCATGCTTCAAAAAAGTGGCATTGTTATTTATATGGTGCCAAATTCACACTATTCTTGGATCAAGAGAGAATTATTGTGGCATATGGGAAATTGTTGAGAAAGGGGATATTCATGACATGACTATTGTTGGATCATGACATGACTATTGTTGGATCATGACATGACTATTCTTGGATCATGACATGAGTTTCCATTGGAGAGTGTATTAAAGGATACTCAAACAAGGCTCAAGTAGAAAAATTACAATATTCATGATGAATACTTATTATATAAAGGTAATGTGTATGGTTCTAGAGATTTGCAAAGTGAGACAACAATGTATTAGTGAGTCTCATGAAAAACCTACTATAGGACAGCTAGGAGTTAATAAGAAATTTCATCTTGTTAAGAGCCAATTCTCTTCATAGGAAGTTCATAAGGACATACTTGAAGTATCTTCTTAAATGGAATAAATGCCAAGTCAGTAAAGTTGAAAGCTAAAGATTGGAGGTCTCTACCCATTGGAAATTCCCAATTGGAAGTGGGAGAGCATATCTATGGATTTCATGGTAGGATTACCCAAGACATAGATAAGAAAACACTAATCTAGGTATTTATGGATAGAATAGAAAAACTGGATAGGTTTATTCTTGCACATGCTATAATGAAGAAACCTAAAAATGGGTGGGGTATTTCTATAGAACCCATATTGGTTATGTGTTCTACCATTAGATATTGTCTCAAATGACCATAGGAAGCTCACTAGATGTTTTAATACTAATCTTGAAATGGTTGGACATTAACATGAACAAACATCCATAGATGGATGGGAAAATAAAGAGGCATCAATCAAATCCTTGAATATTTGTTAAAAAAAAAGGAACTCATTGGGAAGTATACTTAGTTGTTGTAGAGCTTTCATATAAAAGTTCTAATCATAAGTCCATGAGACATAGCCCATTTATGCATATATATATATATATATATATATATATATATATATATATATATATATATATATATATATATATATATATATATATATATATATATATATATATATATATATATATATATGGGTTTTAAACAAGAGCACCTTATGCACTAGGATTGTAGCATGGGAAAGCCCAAGACACAAAAGATATTATGGAAGAGATGAATGATATGTTAAGGTTTTCTAATGAGAGCATTGGGAAAGCTTAGAATAGTTCTAGAGGCTATGTTTACCCTCGAAGGAAAAAAATCAGTGTTGATGTTGGAAAAAAAGTCTATCTTCTGAGAGTTCAACCTAGATCTGACCTCATGACAATGGGATGTTTTCTAAATTTATCTCTTAGGTTTGTGTACCATTAAGAATATTGAAGAGAATAGGTTAAATGGCTTATCAACTCCAACTTCTAGAAGTTAGTAAGATCCATCCATGTTGTCATGTGATCTAACTAAAGAGAACGATAAGGAGCTAGTCAACCAAGAACTTCTAAGAACATAATATCGATAGGAGACCCAACCTATGTTGATGGTATTCTTGGACAAGGAATTTGACACTTATGGTTGGGTAGAAATACTTGCAACTATGGACATAACAATTAATGAAGCAAAATGAACTCCCCATTGTGGGGAAGATGGTTTGGATGTATCATTGTTCATGTGTGAACTTATAAAGGATGAAAAGGATGAAAAGGAGGAGTACTTGTATTTACTTTATACTAAGAATTGAGAGGAAAAATGTGAATATGGACCTATGATCATCAATATAATTTCGATGAGTGGTGCTATTCAGCTAGTCTCTCTCCCCCTCTCTCAATCTCTCTCTCTCTCTCTCTCAAATATAAACATCCTTTCCTTCTTATTACAAACAAACAAGAAATATGGGCATGTAGATGCTATGTAGTGGAGACATACAAGCTCATTTGACTTATTTATAAGGTCTAGAGCATGTGCTCATAGAAGTGCTACATGGACTATGTTGTGGATCACTAGGAAAATGCACCTTCGACCTCCTAACCATCACTTATGTCAATCTGGGCTTGAGTGTAGAAGCTTTCAAGAGGGAAAGAATGCACTCACTTTGAACAGGATCCCTTCACTTCTATGTTTGGAAGAGATGGAAGCCTAAACACATGATCTCAAAGAGGAATCATGGTGGATTGATAGTGGATAAATTTGTCATGTGACTTTTTATGTTGAAAAGTTTTTCTAATACTGATGATTCTCATAATGGTATGTGTATGTTGAAAAATCAAGGCTTGTTTTCATTGGCATTCCTAGAAGAATGTGGTTAAGCTCTTCACCAATAACCATAGTAAGAGTTTTTCATAAAGCATAGATCATCAATTAGCATGATGGAGCTCTCCTTAAGAGAACGAGTTCAATAGTAAGGAAGGATCATCATGCATCTTCAAGATATATTGGAATGGTCATCCTCATGTGCCTTCAAAAAAACTTCTTTTTAATTGTTTGTTAATTTATATGCCGATGCAATTGAGTGAAGGTATTGAAATATGCAAGTCCACAACATCTCTTCAAAGAGGTGGTTAAAATAATGTTTTATTATATAGAAATTATGAGTATGATTAATTATGTTTTCTAGTAGCTTTAAATGCTTTCAAAATAAAATGTTTATGTGAATATCTCAGATTTTAAGTCAATGCTAAGTTTTAAAGTGTTCATAGAACTTCGGAACAAATTCAGGGCATCATACCTTTTTTGGAGATGATTTTGCATATACATAATCTTTATATCTTGTTATCAATTTTGGTTAGTGAAAAAAGGTGAATGCTTTACAAAACATGCAGAATAAGCTCACCAAAGAGATCTCATTAGTTCAGTACCCTTAAGCTATAGAAGTGAAATTGATGGTAGGTGAAGAATTTGAAAATTTTTGCAAATATCTAGGCATTCCAACATTGGACTCTTTTATCTTCATCCACATGCACTCATAATGTTTTTTTTAGCCAAAGTGTTACCATACCATGCAGAATATTGATCCATAACAATATCAGCTCATATCTCAGTGCATATGTAACCATTTTGTGTGTTTAAACATTCATTGGAACGCTTATCTTGTGTTCGTTCTGCATATCAAATATCTGTTTGAAAGATAATGTAGTTTGTGAGATATCAGTGAAAGAGTGAAGTCCAATTTTTTAGTATACCTGTGTAGATAGGTAGTCTATTTTGGTCGGTTAAGTTTCCCAACCAAAACATATCCAAATTGGATGATTTTTGTCTTGTTGGAAATCTCTGGACATCTAGTTTCATTGTCCCAAATATCGCATTGAGATCGTTTATATTCTATGAGATATTTGTCAGAGAGTAAAGTCTAGTTTTATAGTGTACTTATGTGTGCAAGTGGTCTGATTTGATCAGTTGAGTTCCCTAACCAAAACTCATCCAAATTACTTGTTTTTTAGCTTGTTGGAAAGCTATCTATGTCTACTTTTTCTGTACCAAATATCTTTCTCAAAGGATATATATTCAGAGAGTTATTAGTCCGAGAGTGAAGCTCAGTTCTTTAGCATACCTGTGTGGATAGGTAGTTCATCTTTGTCAGTTGTGTTTCCTAATCAAAACTTGTCTGAATTAAGTTATTTATAGCTTGTTAGAAAGCTCTTCTTGTCTATTTTGATTGACTAAAGGCTCAAGTCCATTTGAGTTTTGTATTAAGATCAGCAAGCTATCTAAGGTGTAGGTATTTGTCCAAGTGTTCGACATACAAGGGTGGTTCACTACACATTTCCGTTGCGCATATGAGAACTCATTCTCCACATACATTGTGGATCCTCACATGCATCTTCAAAAGAAAGTGGCTCTTCATTACATGATATTGCAATAAGAGAGTAATACACAAAATTACTTGGTGCAGGGTGAGATCTTGATCTTGTTCTACCAAGTAGAGGTGCACTCAATTTGCTATCTTGCAAAGTTTGTTTTAGCCACTTTTGCATACTTTGTGCACTCTTGATAGACATGTTTTCATTATGTAATACATCATCAACACATATATCATGTGTGGGCTGAATTTCATGCTCATTCTCAGCCATATTTTGATGCAAATGTTCAACCATATGTGGCTAGAAATTTGTAGCATTTTTTATAATTTTTGGCTCAAATGTTTAGCCATGTTTGGCTAGAAATTCTCTGCATTTTCAGCCCTATTTGGCTAGCCTTTGAGCCTGAGTTGGGTTCTCTACATGGCCATAGTCAAGCGCACCATTTTGGAACAAGGGCATGAGTGTATCGAACACATCTTGTGAGCTAACTGTTGGCTATTTTTTGCATTCAAGTAGAGGAAAAACTGAATTTTCAGTAAATACCACATCTTGAATCACAATAATTGTGTTTGTAAATGAATGGTACAAAGGATATCCCTTACTTTCAACAATATAACCAAAAAATATACATTTCTTTGCCTTGTCATCAAGTTTGTGACATTGTAGCATGTGCCAAACAACCAAACACACACATATGACTAACCATAGGCTTATGTCCATTCCAAGCCTCATAAGGAGGGATGAATCTCAATGATTTTTTAGGATAGTGATTCAACACATAGTTTGCATACATGACCACTTCCATCCAAAACTTATCAGGAAGATGCTTTCCTTTAACCATACATCATGCCATTTCAAGTAGACTTCTATTTTTACGCCTGGCAACACCATTTTGCAGAGGTGTATATGGCATGGTACATTGGTTTGAAATACCTCTTTCATGAAGGAAAGCATTAAACTCATGTGACATGTATTTACCACCATGATCTGTGCGTAGAGTCAAAAGCTTTTGCGAAGAAAAATTTTCAGCCATAGCTAAAAATGCTTTGAAGCAAGAAAATATCTCATTCTTTGCTTTCCTAGGATACACCCATGTATGGCAAGTAGCATCATCAATGAAAGTAACAAAATATACATGCTTCCCAAAAGATGGAGTCTTGACGGGACCATGTACATCACTATGAACAAGCTGCAATTTTCTTGTAGTGTGTGTGTGTGACTATCTTTTGGAAAAGAAGCACAATGTATTTTTCCAAGAATGCAACTTTCACATGCATGCTTTTCAATGGACTCAAGTGTTGGCAAACCAATAACCATGTCCTTCTTTTGCAAGTAAAGCAAAGTATTGAAGTTCAAGTGACCAAAATGAGCATGCCAAAGCTCAATTTCACCCATGGAAGAGGTATGAGCAAACAAGGCATTCAAGGCAGCTCTCTTTTTGTATCCATGTGATACAAACCATTACATAATGTTCCAGACATCATGATAACATCACCATTGCTGAAATCATGAACCATACACTTATCATCAACAAAGTGTACATGAAGTCCAACTTTGGCAATCAACAAAACTGAAATTAAGTTTTTCTTGGTATCGAGCACATACAATGCATTTTTCAAAAGAATCACTCCTCCATGTGCAGTCGGAAGCTCAATTTCTCCTACTCCAATGATAGGATAAGAGGCATTGTTTGCACACACCACATGTCCTACTTTGGGTACATCTTTCAAAGATGCAAAAAATCCTTTGCATGATGTTATGTGCTTTGAAGCACCACTATCAAAGAACCAATCCAAATCAGCCTCACTCACAACCATACATTTAAAACGCAAAGATACATCATACTGACATGTAACAACACATGCCCAAAAATCTTGAGCCATGTTAGCTTCATCATTCTTTGCATTTGCTGAATTTTTGGCAATAGACATTCCAGATTCCTTCTTCTTTTCATTAAATTTAGCAAGCTTTCTACACTCATCAATTGTATGACCAGGCTTGACCATATTTGCATCTCTTCTTCTTTTGCAAATCACCATCATTAGAGGAATGAGTGGAAGAAAAAGGTTGAGGCTTTGGTTTTGATGAACCCAAAGCTGAACCATACTTGCATTTCCCCTTTTGTGAGATAGCAAGTGCTTGTGTTCCCTCAATCAAGCCACTCCTATTCACTCTAGATCGCTCTTCTTGCAAAAGAAGAGACACAACCTCAACAAATCCATACATATTAGGACTCCCTTTTGCAACCAAACAAAGTGTAGTAGTGAAGCTTTGAAAAGATTCTGGTAACCCTTTCAATAATGTAGAGATGAGTGATGCATCCAGAATAATCTCATCTATGTTTGCCAATTGCTCTTTCAAGTCCTTGATGCCTGTCACATACGCATCCACTGACTCATTTTCAGCCATACATACATCCTCAATTTTCTTCCTCAAGTATGCAACACGTGCTTCATCATGCACATCATACAAAGAAGCAAAAGTGTCCCATGCGTATCTCGATGTAGAACATGGCCAAATGTGTGGAACTATATGTTGCTTCATAGAAAGTGCAATCAGTGCATGAGCTTGAGCATCTTTTCCATCCCATATAAGCTACTCCTGTGTAGGTGGAGAAGGAGAAACCACTGTACTTAAAGAAGAAACTCCGTGCGTGACAGTCGACTGTGAAGTAGAAGCACCTATGGGTCTTCGATTTGCATCTACCACTATGTTCCAAAGTTGGTTTGCAACAAGAACATGCTTCATCATGTAAGAACACATTGGATAGTTGGTCCCATCAAGCTTATCTTCAGCTTGAAGCATGCCAAACAAGTCATTGTTGCCCAACATTTCACTAAAGAACAAGAATGTGACAAAAACTTTACTTCGATGAAAGCTGAAATGAATGCTGAATTCATTTCAGCTCACAAACCGTCACTCTGATGGCAATTTTGACTGCATGAATGGATTTGAAATAGGGGTAAAACCCCAGCGCACCTAGTGGAAATGCTTCTTGGCTACTGAAATTCATAGCTCTATGCTCCGAAGTCGATTTGCACTTTTAAAACTGTGCGCACACTGCGACGCAAAAAAATTGAAACTTGAGAAGGAGCTGAACCTACTCTAATACCACTATTGGGTGTGTGTAGAAGTGCAAGAGACACATGAGAAGCACACACAAGAATCACAAACATAGCAAGACACACGAAGAAGATGGATGGTTGGAATAGCTTACTCTATTGATGATGAACTCAACTGAAGTAAGAGCTAAATAATATGCCTAAGTACAAAGTACCACCACATATGAGAGTATCAAGTATGTGGTAACATGGGGAAAAACCTCTAGCCAGCACTAGAGTAAAAAGTGCCCATGTATAGGGAAAAGGTTCACATCAAAGCTACTCGAGGAACACATAATTTGTACTAGTGAAATATGGTATCATTATGATGTTGAAATATGGTATCATTATGATGTTGACATAGATTACTTTGTATTATGTTGCTAATTGATCGAAATGTAGTTATCGAAGCATTGCACCTGGATATCTGCCATACTTGACAAATAGAATAGTCATAGTTACAAAAATACTTATGCATGATAGAGCTTGTTTGATGTAGGAGACTGATTACATCCTTAAGGTATGACATTTGAACATGATAAATGCAGCAACATGTGAATCTATATTTCATTCTCTTCACAAAATATGGCTTCAATGATTCAAACTTTCAAAGCTGGATACTTTTCATTTGATGATATTGTTTGAAGCGTATAGATAGCTCCATAAGCTTGTTACAAGTTAACTATTACTAAGTAGCTAGTTCTAGGTTACTTATTAGTAATTAGCTATGACTAACTAGCTTGTTATGAGTTAGTTATTACTAAGTAGCTGGTTCTGGGTTACTTGTTAGTAATTAGCTATTACTAATTAGCTTGTTACTAGTAAGTTGTTTCTAGGTAGTTGGTTCCTAGCTAGTTATTAGTAATTAGCTATTACTAATTAGCTTGTTACTAGTAGGTTGTTTCTAAGCAGCTGGTTCTTAGCATTACTTATTAGCTTGTTACTTTTAGCTATTAAAAGTAGTTAGTTCTTGGTTAGTTGTTTGTAATTACCTATTATTAATTATCTTATTACCACCTAGCTACTACTAAGTAGTTGGTCCTTGGTTAGTTATTAGTAATTATATATTACTTTTTAGCTTGTTACTAGTTAGCTATTACAAAGTAGATGGTTCTTGGTTAGTTGTTTGTAATTAGCTATTACTAAATAGCTTGTTAATAGTTATCTATTACTAAGTAACATGTTCTTGTTTACTTGCTAGTAATTATCTACTACTAATTAGCTTGTTACCAATTAGATATTAAGAAGTAGCTAGTTTTGTATTACTTGTCACCAGTGAGTTATTACTAAGTAGTTGGTTCTTGGTTAGTTGTTAGTGATTATCTTATTACTAGCTATTTCTTACTAGGTAGCTAGTTCTTATCTAGTTATTAGTAATTATACATTTCTAATTAGCTTGTTAATAGTTAGCTATTTATACTAAGTAGCTATTATTATTTATCCTTCCTTTAGTTTGTTGATACTAGGTAGCTTATTACTAATTAGCTAATTCTACTAAGTAGCTATTACTATTTATCTTGTTCTTAGTTTGTTGATAGTAAGTAGCTTGTTACTAGTTAGTTGTTTCTACCAAGTAGCTATTACTAGTTAGCTTGATCTTATGCATTTATTATTAATTAGCTATTATTAGATAGCTTATTTTGAATCAACTATTACTAATTGCCTTTTTATAAGCTAGTTAGGCATGCATTACTTTCACTATTACTTGTTATCTTGTTACTTGTTAACTAGGTATGCATAACTTCTAGCATTAAGTATTAGCTTGTTACCATAGTAGCTATTACTAACTAGGTTGTTACTAGTTAAATTTTATAGTAGTTAGTTTATTTTATGTTAGATATTACTAATTAGCTTTTCACTATGTTTAATTAGCTAAAATTGCAAAATGACAACCAGAAGTAGGATTACTAGAGATACATCAAGAAGGTGAACAGGCTACTCCAAATATTGATTTCTACCAAGTCGCGTCCTTCTTATATCCTTCTTATTTGACAACACCCTGCACTATGTTGTCCAAAACACCCTAATTAGATCCTTGACCTCTTGTGTGATACATGTGGTATGCGTCAATCTGCTAGTTGTCTTCAAAAAGCTATGATTGGACTCAACTATACTTAACCATCCAATCATGTCATAGATGACTTTCCTACTTACTCCCAATACCCTAGAAAGTCTTGAAATATCTTCCTAGTGAATATGCATCACTATTTAGAATCATCATCAATGTTGATCTCTTTAACACAAGGTCATCATAATTATTTCTGATACTTGGTAGTGTATTTCGAAGATTAATGACAAGTGCAAATGTTACATGATCTTTTCTTCTAGCCATTGCATCAAAAAGTTTCCCAATACATGGACCCTAGAACATCCTATTTAGTGCCTTGATTCTATCTTCACAACATAGGTCTCTAGTTTGATTGTTAAAATACTTGATGATCTTATCCACAATGCCATCCAAGTTGCTTGAACTATGATTAGCATTACCCTCCATATTCGCACCCAACCTTGATGTTATTGTGTCTCTATATTTCCTTTTCTTTTGTTTCCAATAACATCTTAATGCTTGTTGATCACTATCCACTTTTGGTATTTTATTAACTTCCATTCGTTCGATTGTTTAAGATTGCCTTGCATCAATACATTACAAATGAGGAAGAAACCATAAATACAATAACATCTACCACTTATCACTTTACTTTATTATATTTATTTTACATTGAGTATGCTCATTTGATATCAATATGTGCTTCATCCCTTACGTATCTAGACTTGTTCTACCACTTTTTAACTCGCAACAATCATACAAAACATCAAATGTTAGATACAATGAATGAATATTATGAGACAAAATGAACATTGTGAAACCACTTCTAAAGCTACAATAATCATCCACAACCTCAGATATTACATGTATCTAACTTCCTTTTTTCTTTGAGAAAATAGGGAAAAACTAGATTAATCAAGGAATTGTACAAAATGTGCAAGGGTCAAGAGCCCACACATCACCATAAAATTAATGTCATCACTCTTTACAAAAATGATTACTCTACGATAGTAACACCCAATCTTTAGAAGAGATTATTCACTGAGTAATCACACGAAGGCACTGCTTCATCAATTAAGCAACAAACATAATCAAAACTATTGACATACATTTTGTAATCTCAACTCTATCAGGATGTTGAAGACATATCACAAAGGTGATTAGATTCATGTTTCTGATCAATCTAACATTGCCATTTCAATGATAGGTGCACTCTTTTTTTTTTTACAGTACCATACATCCAATAATAGCCCATAGAATCTATCATCATCACTTGATATCAAGTATCAAAAAGTTACTAAGATGTTATGATTCGTATGAAATAAAAGCACAAGCTCATTACATTCCTCAATGGTAGTGGTGCAGAGTCAAGCACTTCGCAATTCTTCCCTTGAAATTTATGCACTCTTCTCTTGAACTTCAAGTTAAGAAACAATTCCAGTAAAAAAAATGCATTGGAACAACACTCAAAAAATGAGAGATTTTTATTTAGTTAGGATACATTTAGCATCAAGATCCTGTGAATCTAGATAAAAGAGTTTCAAAATATGCAGCATTTTCCAACATAACTATCCATCTCTTTCACAACTTTGGATGGGAGATTTGTTGTATATAAAGGTCAAGGCAATATCATACTCGATTGCTAAATAATAACATAATAAGTTCACACACTTCAAATTCATAGGAGATGTTTCTGAACAAGAGAAGGAAACAAAGCTCTACCATTGTAGTTGTCTGCATCGTGATAAATTATTCAGCCGTAGAACGATGAATACTCCCAATCAAACTCATTTGTCTTCCTTTTCATGCCTTTCTCCATATGTCACTATCTTTCTTGAAAAAAAACCTCTCGCAATATCCCCCACTAAGGATGCATTGCCCAAAAGGACTCCCGATAGTGATGGAATCCATCATCAATGCTCCACTATACAACATGCATACCCTCATCCCCTCCACTAATGCCTTTAATTTTCTCTTTTAATAAGTCATACATATAGTTTTAGCTAAGAAGGGTTGATTTTGTCTAGATAATTAAGAATTTCCTTCTCATTGCCACTCATTTTGTTTAGGCACGCATCTCGTGGTGATTTCCCTTTTGATCCCTATCTCTGGGAGATAAGAATCAAAGACATGGGAGAAATATTATCCCCCTCCATCTGACCTTCCTCATTTTGGGAATTTATCTATTTGGTTATCCATACGAGAAATGTGACATAGTATAGTAATCCGAAGGAATTCAAGGTAAAAATAGATCCCATGTTGCTAAAGACTGGGCCAACAAATTCTTCAATATATGAAGAGGAAATTTATTCATGCTTTTAGCTAACCCATTAGTACAAGGATAATAAGAGATACTAATCTTATGCTTACCTTTATATAAAAGTAAGGGTCTATTATAATAAAGGATTCAATAATTTCATACCATTATGGCAAGACATTTATAAGGGGATCGCTAAATGATGCCAATTGGGAACATAGGAAACGAGCAATAGATTCCATAATAGCTTCATGTAAGATCAAAGATCTAGCCCAATGACTCAAAAAATTTGGTATAAATTAATATACAATGTTTTTGTGAGTCAAGAAAGACAAGATGAATAGGACCAATATAGTCATGCCTCTTGTAAGAGTAATTGGTGTCATGTCAAGGACCATTCAACTATTGAAAAGGATGATACCTTTTTAGATTGTGCAAACTCGATAACATTTTTGTGCATAGTTAGCCACCACGATCTATATTGTAAAGCATTCTAAACTATAATCTCAAGCAAAAATAATTACCACTATATTTGTTTTGTGCATCGTTAAGAACAAAAATAAGCTCACTTGCTAGAATGCATCCTTGTTAGATACAAAAAACATCTTCTTTGGACAATTAGCCCAATATATCCACGAAATTTACTAAGTGTTACCATTGGGTGACTAAATATGAATCATACCAATAAAAAGGAAAGATAAATCCCTTCATATCAAGTCGAAGATGGATGGGGAGGAAATAAATCATCCATATCACCCTACAACTTCTTAGTGTGAATGTCAAAAATATCATCATGTAGAAAAGATTCATTGATTTCTAAAGGGAGTTGATTAAAGTTAACCAAGTTATATGATTTATGATTACATGAAAAGAAGACGGATTATATATAATCTCACAATCAAATTTTTTCATTAAAAAACACATTCTCCAAGTTGAAAACCCAAATTCTATTTTCTCAAGTATAGAAGCAATGAAAAAAATCACATGAAAAAAGAGATATTTGCATAGTAGAAATTTCAGTGAACCTATAATGGAATTTATAGGCCTCTTTCAATGATCACATAACTCTTGCCTATTGGTGTCGATTGTTGACTTACATAATATAATAATGGATTCCAGTTCTTGTTATTCATTCACATGAGAAAACTCCCAAAAATAGACTCTAAAGAATTAAAAAAATACATGGAAACCCTTAGAGTATTTGGAGCTTGTCAAATATCAACATGATTTCTATATTTTAGGTCATTGGAATCTCGCAGACTTCCTAACTAGGTCTCACAAAACAAAATGTTGAAGATAAATTTGCATCAAAATCGACTTAAAGTGATTGAGATCAACTTGAATGACAATTCGAGTACGCTGCTCATTTGATTTCTATGAAGACAAGCCTCCACGATAACATGCAACACAAGAGAAAGAACAATGCCCATTCACACCCACAAATAGAGAGCAATAAGCAAGCTACACATGCAAATGGACTACCATTACATAGATATAGGATTGGGACAGTTGAAGGATAGTAAAAAAAAATCCAGATGAAGAATAGATCAAAGTTATGAGAGCCCAAAGTAAGATGCACATAATTTCATTCAAAATACTTAAAGAAGTGAGTACACCTAAGGGTTCTTGTGCTTTATACTTAAGGACCAATTTCTTTTCACATTATGTCGGCCTAAAAACTCTTTAAACTAGAAACTAGAGCTCATTATACATCCCATTATAAAGCTCCAAAAAATTGCAAAAGTTTCTAAGAGGTGGAGTCACACTCTAGATGTTCAAGGAATCTTTGGCCTTTATAAGAATAGAGTGAAATTGCAAAAAATGAGATTTTAAATGATTAAAATTACATGATAACTCATTAACATAAGCAAATATTCAATAATTGATGCCTCTAGACATGATTTCTCACAATTACATACTTTTTTGCCTAATATGCCAAGATATATTTCAATTATCATCTTTTGGATGGTCATCAAAGTTGGCCACACATCTTTCTTTTCGTATCTTACAAAGTGTTTCCCTATGATAGCATTCCACAAGGTAAAAGAGCACCCAATTTCTTCTTCAAGTAACATTTGCATCTAGTTAATTCCACTTAGTAAAATCAAAATTCTGGCAACAACTTGCCCGATCAAGTGACTCTAAGGGCACAAAAAGAAAAAAATGACCAATTCTTCTTTACCAAAAAGTTAGTGATTAAACCAATGAGGGGTCCATGAATTTTTTTAGCTTTGGCATTTTTGCAAATTCCCTAGTGGAGAATTTTCCTCATAAGCACTAACTTTTTGTTCTCGATGAGAGGATGCCACATGTCCCTAAACTTAAATTGCCATCTAATAAAAGTTTGTTCAAACATCATCTCCTCTTAAGAGAGATATGACAATCCATGTGCTTATTGATCCTCAATGTATTATCCAACTCGTTACCATTGATCCATATTAACCATTCAATCTATAGAGGCTCGTGCTTGACAAGGTGAGTTTTTGAGTTTTCTTTCCAAGGATTGATTCTGTGTCTTAGCAGGCATCAGTCTTCATAGTTACCTCTCCTAGTTGGGGTATGCCCTAAAATCTCATGTAGTGTCCTCTATCATGATTCCAAAGATGCTTCCACTTAGAAAACCCTTTGTTCCATAACTTCTTTTCCCTTTGAAGGTTCTTCAACTCATTTTCTTTGGCTCACCTAATCTGAAATCAAATGCAATTACTTTGTTTAATGTCGGCTACCTACTTCCAATCTTCATTGACCTTGATATATGGTTTTACCTTGTTCCAATCCACCATATATTAGACTAAGTCGAAATGTTTGGGAGTCACTAAAAGCGTGGAACATCAAAGTGCACATATCAAGGCCCTTCCACCTAGGGAGTCCCATAAACATAAGTGAGGACTCGTTTTTTAGATCTAATTTTTCCCACAAAGCTTCCGTGTTACACCATGCTTTAAACATCCACTTGGCATCGAGCTTATCTACTCATATGTCTAACATCTCAAATGCCCAAACCACCAAAAACTTTATGGTTAACACAAATGGCCCATTTCTTTTTGGGCACACCCCTCTTGTTGGGATCTCTTTTCCAAAGGAAATTTCTACAAGTTCTTTCCAACTTCTTTTAATCTTTCTTCTGCTCCAATGAGCCAAAAAATGGATAATCAATGCGTGGAGGAATGTGTTGATCACCATGGCATGCTACTCTAGGTTAGCTGCAAGCCCTTCAAGTAAGCAAATTTATTATCAAGCTTGATGAGTACACGATTCCACTATTGGCCCATTTAAACATCAAAACAAGGAACCAAAATATTTTTCCTCTAGGGAGCTCCTAACATCCCTCGCTAATCAAGAATTGTGATGGAGGCCTAGAGATAGCCTTGAAATCAATTTTGGAATGATTTATTATAGAACCAATAACAGTGCAAAAAATTTTTAAACATTTCCAAACGGAGGCAAAACTATTAAGATAATTATGCACAAAAGCACTTCTGTCATCAGAAAAGAGTCTCATGGATTTGTCCAATATGACAATGATGGTTAACCAAGCAACTAAGGCCATCAACGGCAATGGCAAAAACAAGTGAGGCCAGGGGGCATCCATGTCTAATAGCATGTTTTAATCTTCCTCAAAGAGTTGTCCATTGATATTAATTCAAGACAAGGCCTTTCCCATAAGTGTTGTGATCATCTTGATGAATTTAGAGCCATAGTGGAGGTCTCATAGGGATCAAATAGTCAAATCCATTTTGATGAAGAGGAAATTTTGTGAAGGATCCTTGACAAATTTGAGACTTCCCACACATTGATAATGGCCTCCAAGATGGATCTATTCTTTGTTAACCCTTCTGTATCGTCATTGAGCAATGATCATAGATGAAAGGCAATACGATTAGCAAGGATGTTTGTAAAGATCTTAAATGCACTTTACAACATAATTATAGGCTACCAGTTTTCAATCTTGTTTTTCCTATCTTTTTTGTGAACCAACTTAATCACCCCTTTATTGGGAAAGTTAGAAAAAGCACCAAAGTGGTGCAAGGCTTTGTGCTAGAACAATTATGATAGGTTTAGCAAAACACTCTTGAAAATATTCAAGAACTCATACCATGGTTCTATCATTGGGTAGAGAATCCATAACTTATGAAATCTCTACATTAGTGACGAGGGACTTGAGATGTACCATATTTTGTGGAACTCTTTTTTTATCAAATTCTAAAGATGGCAACCATGTAATCATGCCTTTGCGAAGAGAGTGGTGTGGAAACTCCTAGGAGTTGTGAGAAGTGTTCAGTAATAAGTTCAATGTTCTCTTAAATAGTAGTGCATTCCCCATTGTTATGTATCATAAACAAGACCTCTTCCTTGTGTTGCTTCCTCTTCAAGAGTTTACACATTTATTTTGTTAGTTTATTTGCTTTCCCCACCTACCAATCTTTAAAAGAAATCTACAAGTTTCACCTTTGATTTTCCTATTTGTATCTAAGCTTGCTTCTAATTTTGTAGAGTCCAAGTTGGAGGTGTGAATTTCCTTTATTGATTTCAATCTCAAGGTGTTGGAGCCAAGCATAACAATTTTCATTATTGCATGTAGAGTGATCTAGATCTCCTTTTGAGCCTTGTAAAGGCGATATTGATTCTACTTGATAGCTAACTTCCAACACTTTTTTGGAGAGGCATAGGGGCTAAAGGACTCAATCCAAATTGAGGAGATCATTTGTTGAACCGGAGGCAAGGAGACGGCTGATGGATCAACATGAAATGAGGGAGCTCTCTTATGTCTTAGTTGTGGTTTGATGGTGAGAATTAGTGGATAGTGGTTTAGAAAACCTAAGTCCCCACACTAAGATAAGGATGGGAAAACTAGATTATCAATGATATTTTCTGTAATATAACTTCTATCAAGTCTAGCTTTCCACAAGTCCTTACTTGACTTGGGGTTCGACTAAGGAAAGTTACGTTCATGTTTGACTTCCACCAAATCATGGTGGAGCTTAACCTGGTCCCATATGTCTTTCTCAATACTATCAATAGCATGCCCCCTTTGGTCCTATATTCATCAATTTTTTACTTTGTGCATGTCAAAGCATTTAAATGCTCATTCCATTAGATTGCTCGTGGTCTTAATTAAGCACTTGATTTTATTGATGAAATCCCTAGCATTCAAATGACCCTACAAACTTGAAGAAACTTTCTCAAAAATATTCAACTACCTTTTCCAAAAACCTATGTGGAAGGCATCTTTGAATGCTTATATGTGGTGACTACCTTAATAGTGAAGGGGGTTGTAATAGGTGACCATAGTTTGGAGGTTGGGTATTTGAGTGAGTATGAAAGGTAGTGACTTTATCCCATAATAGAATTACTATGGCTATAGTTTTACTACAAGGTAGGTATTAAAAGTGATTAAACATACCATGATCATTTGAAGGATCTTAATCAACATTTTGGATGTGGGATCAGGTATATGTGCAATGATGGTTTTCCAAAATCCTATTTTTTAGCATATAGTCTACAACAATCTGATTTCGTTTAGGTGTAGCTATGTATGGATAATTAAGGCAATATGAAGTGACAAGCAAGGTAACATAATATTATAGGCGGGCCATGGTTTACAATATGCAATGGGAGAAAAATTTGGATTATACCTTATGTATGTAGGGGCCCAACACCCATACAATTTCTACTAGATGATCCTAGAAAGTCTTTTGTGTCATGATGCATTAGTCTTTTGTATTTACTTGGTTGTCAACTCGTTGGATGCTCTTGTGAGAGGATGAATGCATCATCTTCTATGAAACCAATTTTTTCCTCAGTGTATTGTTGCACCTTGATTCGTATGTACTGTCCATATGATGGTGGGAATTCGGAAAGAAAAAATACATTATTTGGATAAGCTCATTGTCCAAGACATTATTTTCAAATTGATTCAATAGGTTTTGTAAAATCTCTATTTTTCATATTCTCATATTGTGAGTTGTGGCCTCTCTTGACCTTCCTTATTAGCTTGTTCTTCTAGTGTGCGACCATGGGCATATGATTTCTTGGTCTTCCAATTTTATTGCTTGTCTAGATTAACAAAAAATCTTGACTTTGGGATCCTAGTCTATGGAGGCATCCTAGCTAGATTGAGGCTTCTTGTTCATATATTTGAATTGCTAGAGACGCCATTATTGATTTTAACTTAGCTTGTCTTGTTTTTGATTGTGCCTTTAGGGTTGCATTTATCTTCCCTTGATGATCCATTGGTGTCTCGTGTAGTGCCACCACTTCTTAGTTGCAATGACCCACTATCCTCCATTAGTGTCAATTTGTTGGCCTCTATCTTTCGACACCTTTCATTAGTCATCCTGCACTTTGATAGTTTCTCTCTTTAATATTTGAAATTTTTTATCTTTGCTCTCAATTTGTTTCACCAAAACATATTTTTCCTTAAAAACATCTTCTATGAGTGTAATAATTATAGACTGTGTAGCCCTAATTCTCATATTGTGCTCAATAGAGAACAATTATGGTGACATAGTTCTTGGATCTTTTCATGCAAATCCTCTTTTTTCTTTTTTGTGTGGATTGCAGGTGTGTAGATCCCTGTCTTGGTGGCTCTCTGCACAATCCAACTTTTCCATCAACCCCGAAAGACTTGAGTTGATCAATTTTGACCATTGGACCACGTTAATCATGGAGTCGAACTTTGTTGCACTCAAATTCTTGTCAACAATCTAGAATGCTGTAAGAGGATACTAACTGCTGAGGAGCACAAGACATCCATCTTTTGTGATGGAAATCACATTGTAAGTTTGAGAAGTATGTTAGCTTTAGTAAACAGGAGAATCGAATCACGTAAGATCGACCAAGTGTTTTGAGGACCAAAACCATATTTGGCGATGGAAATAGCATTCTGCCATTGTGAATTATGCTAGTTTCGTCAAGTAGGAGAATTGGATAAGGTAAAAGCACTGATGTATGCCGTTCTATGATCATGAGCATGAAGACACCATCAGAGATTATGTAAGGAAAAATGGAAAACTCGTGACTTCTCTACTTTATGAGCGTTAACTAATTCTCTGTACAGATAAAAACCGTTGTTGTACAAGAACAGATAAGCTTCATTTTCCATAACAGAGAGCTGCCTGTGCAAAAGACAACTGCAAAAGTAAAAGAGCGTAACAACTCCAATATTGCAGCACGGAAGCAAGTACAGACAGGTGGTCTCAAATGAAAGTGAAATGCAGGCGGAAGATGCAGCTCTTGATGAACAACGACATACATGTTTTCATCAGAGCAAGCTCGGCCGAGGCATAGCCTCCCTTTCATGAATTATTTGAAAGAAGAACTGTACAAGTGAAGCTCTCGATGAACAAGAACGTAAACGTTTTTATCAGAGGAAGCTCGACCGAGGCATCATCTCCTTGCATGAAGTATTTGAAAGAAGAACTGTACAACTGAAGGCGCATAGTGCCCAACAGACCCCTCAACCCACAAAACAACGTTGATGAAAATAACTAAAACCATTGCAGAGAGTTACTTCTCGTCTCCGTCATGACTAAAATTAGTTCGAGGGCCATGTTCTGTTTGAATGCTCCATACCAAATACAGATATACTCTTTATACTTGGAGTGAAGAATTGTGGAGAGGTGAATCTTATGAGCCATTGCTTTCTGGGCATTTCTACCATCTTAGATCTTATACTGTTTATATTGAAGATCGTACAGATAGGTAGCTGTTTGTACACTCATGCGCAGTTAGAGAGAGAGAGAGAGAGCATTAATCTGTGCAAGAACAAACTCATTCATGTCTATGAAACCATCTTATGAGCCATTGCGATTCTCTTCAAAATGTACGGAACAGCTACATGCTTTCTGGGCATTTCTACCATCTTAGATCTTATACTGTTTATGTTGAAGAACGCACAGATAGGTAGCTATTTGTACACTCATGCGCAGAGAGAGAAAGAGAGAGCATTAATATGTGCAAGGAAAATCTGATTCATGTCTACGAAACCATCGTAATATGTACGTGTTTCAATCGTCTGCATTAACCAAAATCTCTGTTTCTGGATAGTAACATTGGGGTAGACAGATTTGCTGGATGCAAAAGTGGCATGTGCAAAAGGCCGATGAAGCATGTGATTCTTAAAGAAGTTATACTTACAAGAATTGTGGTACTCAGCTTTTAAAGATGGGGCATGTGGAGTACTTGCCCAGTACTAAGTTTCAAAAGTGTGAGATCATTAATGCACTCTCCAACTGTTTTCTAGATTTTGTTCAGTAATTAAAAGGTACACATCCTAATCAAATGGATCCTATGTACATATAATAGACAGGTGTTTGATCTCCATCTTTGAGTAAAAAAAGAAGTTTATGATTTCCCTCACTACAACATATTAGGGGTATACCGAGGCTTCTATCGAGGAAAATGAATGGGCGCTATTTTGCCCCGACGTCGGTATAAATGTCGGCATACGCATCGGTAGCAAACCGTCAGTATAGGGGTCGGTATGAGCATCCGTGTAAGTGTCGGTATAGGTGTCCATATAGCCATCGGTATAAGCACCGGTGCAAGCATCAGTATGAGCATCGGTATAAGTATTGATATTACCGACGCTCATACCGGCACCTATACAGGCGACTTTGCTAGGTGTACCATTGGACATACCGATGACCGTGCTGGGATTACCGGCAGGCATACTGACAACCATATGTGCAGAATTTTTTTTGGGAAGAGTGTGTTATCTCTTGTTGTAGCAACATTACCATGATGTTGTGTAGCAAAAGACAATACACTCTGCCCAAAAAAAACCGAGTACATGTGATGTGTACTCTAATGGCAACCAAAACATGATTTCATATAGCAAAATACAGTCAGATACAAAAGAGATGAGCATAATGAACCATGAACCATGTACAAAAAAGTTATATATTCCATAAATGAAGCATGTACAAGAGCGTGGCAAACCACTGCCATATATGAGCCAAATACAAAAGGTGGCAAAGCACTTCCATATAGGAACCGAATACAAAATTATGGTGCACCATTGCCATATATGAGTGTAAAAGAAAAATATGGCAAAGCACTGCGATACATATGCTCAAAGGAATCAAAACCTTTATACCTATAGTCCTACAACAAAGCGTATGCATAAAATGAGACAAATTGACATGATATTTATAAACAACAACTAAAAATACCAAACCAAGCTATAAGTTCACCTCATCATTTATGCTCCCATGAAATGATCGCACCGCATCCCTCCAAGTCCTCCAATAGTGCAACCAATCCATGATGCTATCCATAAGCTTCCTCGGTTCACGTTGGAGGATGATCCACTGCCAACTCCTATAATAAATATGCAAAATGTTAGATGAACATACATGATGTGCTTAACACAAACAAATTCAATAATTAAAATGATACTTACAAATTGGTAACACATAGTGTCATATCCGTCGCTACCCAAATGTGACATTCCAACCGTATCTAGACGTGTGGCCGTTGCATCTCGCTACTGATGATATTGGTCAGGAGTATGTTGCTGCTCATCGTGAATCGATTCCCACTCCTCAGCATCTAACCATATAGGTTTCAGTAAGCTTGCTCTGAAAGCATCACGATCCTCAGACCACCGATGAGACATCACCTCATGTGATGTGTGCTAAATCTACTCTGAGCTGACAATAGGATGCCCAGGTGTTGGCCGGTACTTTTCATATATCGACTCTGTGATATAATTCTTGGAATCTTTATCCTCTTCACTCCATTTCAACATGACAAAATGTCCAAAGTGTATGGAGCTAAGCTATCGTATGCACTCATGCATGGAATTTCCGGTCACATCCATCATCGCAGCTCCATCACGTATGCAATACATCTTTGAGTCATCATGGTCATAAGCTCCCCAAGGTGTACATGGAGATGACATCTCATCCCATGTGGAGATGATAAATATAAACCCTAAAAAATCTAAAGATCTATTTTTTAGATACTTTTACATATATTTCATTGTATAGTTTAATATTAATCCTAAAACTTTATTTAGGATGTGTTTATGTGTAAAAACTCAAAATTCGTATTTTTGATATATTTATTCTTATACATACATACATACATACATACATACATACATACATACATACATACATACATACATATATATATATATATATATATATATACCCTAAAAATTTAAAGATCTATTCTTTAGATATTTAATTATATATATTTCATATATTTTGATTTTTCCTCTAATCTTTACATACATTTAAATAGAATATTTACACATGATCATTTTTTTCCTATTTTTACATATATATGATTATAATAATTAATATTAACCCTAAAACTTTATTTAAGATGTGTTTGTGTGCAAAAACCCAAAATCCCTATATATACACACACACACATACACACACGCACACACACACACACATATATATATATACATATATATATATATATATATATATATATATATATATATATATATATATATCCTAAAAATTTAAAGATCAATTTTGTAGATATTTAATTATTTATATTTTATATACTTTGATTCTTTCTCTAATTTTTACATACATTTAAATAGAATATTTACACATGATCATTTTTTCCCTATTTTTACATATATATGATTAGATAAATTAATATTAATTCTCAAACTTTATTTAAAATATGTTTCTATGTAAAAACCTAAAAATCATATATATATATATATATATATATATATATATATATATATTATATATATATATATGATTTATATATATATATATAAATCCAAAAAAAAAAATCTAAAGATCTATTTTTTAGATATTCAATTATTTATATTCTACATATATATGATTATATTGTTGGAGTTCGACGTCTACGGAAGCACGCAAACAGCACAATGAGGAAGAAGAAGCTTGGAGCACAATGCACAATACTGAATGTATTATCACTAGAATGTACAAAGATAAGTAGCCCATTAGGGCAATAACTGTATATAGAAGGGGGGGGGGGGGGGGCTTCCTAAAGAGGGAAAAAAAATGCCCCGGCAGTCCTAGAGTGTTCTCACACATCACTACCTAAATATATCAACAAATCCCCCCTTGGAGTGCTACGGTGAACAAGGAGTTGGCACTCATGTATAAGGAAGTGCCAAGCTATGTGGAATCAATCCACAAAAGGAAGTAAGCCCAAAGTTTTGCAAAACGCGGCAAACTTCTCCTATGCAGAGCCTTCGTAAAAAGGTCTGTAATGTTCTCTTGTGTGGGCACATGCCAAGCTGATCTCCCCAGCACAGAACCTCTCTCTGACAAAATGATAATGCACCTCAATGTGCTTAGTGCAAGCATGGAACATAGGATTCCTCGCAACTGCCAATGCGCTCTGGCTGTCAGTGAAGATGGTGGTTTTGAGAAGACTAACCAACACCCAAATCAGCCATATGGTATTTGAGCCACACACACTCAACAATTGCTGTGAAAGTTGTCCTATATTCAGGCTCACAACTAGAAGTGGCTGTAGTAGGTTGCTTCTTGCTCAACCAAGATATACATGAGCTACCAAGACATACAAGTGTCATATCAATCAACCCAATCACTGTCAAAAAAGCATGCAAATCTCGCAGTACTGAACCCCCCTTGGGATAAAACAATCCAAGTAGTCGGGTACCACTCAAGTAGTGAAAGATGCGCTTAACCGCCTGCCAATGCTTGACACCTGGGCAATGCATAAACGTGCTCAATGAGATAGCAAACTGAATATATGGCCGAGTAATGCATAAGTAAATCAAGCATCCAACAACCTGCTAATAGAGAACAGCATCAAATGGATCTCCACCATCACATTGAAGACTTAATTGTAAACCTTTCTCCATAGAAGTGGCAATAGGCTTACAATCTTCAAGGCCAAAATGCTGCAATAATGTGTCAATATATTTCGTTTGACACAAAGCCATTCCACCATCAACTTGCATAAATTGAATGCCCAACTAGTGATGCAAATGCCCCAAATCAGACATCTCAAATGAGGCATGCAAATCAGCCTTAAAATCAGCAATATGCATGTCATGAGGACCAGTGAGCAACATGTCATCAACATATACCACAATGATCAGAAGCACATCATTAGCACGCTTAACATATAAGGTGCTTTCAGTTGGACTGTTCTCAAAACCATGTGCAATCAGATAGGCATGTATCTTTTCATACCAAGCATGTGGTGCTAGCTTTAAACCATATAATGCCTTCTTTAACCTGCACACCTGGTTTTCATGCCCTTTTTACACAAAGCCACAGGGCAAAAAAACATACACTTCTTCATGCAAGTCACTATCCAAAAATGTTGTTTTAATGTCAAACTGATGTACATTCCAACCATGATGAGTTGCAAGTGCACAGATGCTACGAACAGTAGTCATTCGGCAAATAAGAGAAAATGTTTCATCAAAATCAATTCCTCTTTGCTGCGCATAACCCTTTGCAACAAGCGTAGCTTTATACATGTTAACTATTCCATAAGGTTTGTGCTTTAGCTTGTATACCCAATTAGTGCCAATGGCCTTCTTTCCAGGAGGCAATTCACATAAAGAACATGTACCATTTTTCATGATAGCATCATATTCAGAATGCATTGCATCCATCCAATGTTCTGATTTTTTTGCTTTATCAAATGAAACAGGTTCAGTCTCCTCACAGAGACTAAAGGCAGCCATAGCATAGCAATCTGATGCAAAAGAGGCACTATGAGAGCCTAATCCAGTATGATATGATAGAGGTGCATCTAATTTGCTATCACGCAAAGTCTACACCAACCATTTTGGCATAGTTTTTGCATGCTCAATATCCTCCCTCTCATCAACAAGTCCATCATGTAAATCTGCATCATAAATTGAATGATTTGCACCATCACATGAAACCTGCAAAGGATGAGAAGTATCATACATGTGTTTGGAGCTAACAGATGTCTCCTTAGTACATGAAAGCAATGAGTGAATAGCAACTTGCACAAAAACAACATCACAGCTAACCAAAATGCATTTAGTTTGTGGATGATATAGACGATAGCCTTTACTTTCAGAATATACCCAACAAAAATACATTTTTACTGCTTCATCATCCAATTTTTTGCAATGTTGTTCAAGCACTAATGCATATGCGAGACAACGAGATGAGCAACAGATAGCTTGCGACCATGCCCAACCTCATATGGAGTGATAGACTACAACGCTTTAGTGGGACATCTGTTCAGTACGTATGTTGCATACATAACAGCCTCAAGCCAGAAACTATGTGGTAAAGCCTGACTCACACACCTCGCCATCTCCATGAGTGACCTGCTCTTCCCTTAAGCAACTCCATTTTGTTGAGGTGTATATGGCATTGTACACTGATGTTTTATCCCACGTTCAGCCACAAATGCATTAAAGTCAGAAGACATATATTCCCCCCCTCGATCAAAACAGAGGGTGCCCATTTTACATGATGATAGATTTTCAACCAAAACCCAAAAATTTTTGAAGCACATAAATACTTGAGACTTTGCCTTCAATGGATATACACATGCATGCTTGGAAAAATCATCAATGAAATTCACGAAGTAAAGATAGTTCCCAAAAGAAGTTGTGTGCATAGGACCACAGACATCACTATGTACAAGCTGCAATTTTTTAATAGCCCGAAGTGAACCATCTTTTGGAAAGGAAGAATGCTACATTTTGCCCAAAATACAACCTTCACATACATGTTTACCGGGTGCCTCAAGTTTGCGCAAAGAGGATAACATTTTAGATTTCTGCGAGCGTAGCAAACTAGGAAAATTCAAATGACCAAAGCGTGCATGCCAAAGCTCTGCATTTGACATAGCCTGAGAATCATGTACTGCACATGTCAAATCATTTACAGATCTTTCATAGTCTATGAGCTTATACAACCCATGACATAAAATGCCAAAAGCAATAATGATGTCGCCATTTGATGGATCATGAACTATACATCTGTCATCAACAAATTTCGCAACCAAGCCAATCTTAGCTAATGCAGAAACTGATAATAGAATTTTCTTGATCCCTGGCACAAACAGAGCATCTGACAAATTGAAGGAACTACCATCAGCAGGAGGAGTTTTTGGTGCATGTAACAGTATTCCCTATAGGGGCATGCTCGAATGAAGAGAAGAAACTATGCTGCAAGGTAATATGTTTGGTCGCCCCACTATCAAAGTACCAAACATCTGAGGCTATTGCAGACATGCACTGCTCATGAGAAGATGGGTCAAAATTGCTAACAGTAGTAAACGCCCATTCTTCTTCCTCCACAAGATTAGCAGACTCTGTTTTCGGTGTAGAGGCCTCTGCAAAAACCATTGAGGCCTCTTTCTTCTTTGCCTCTTTAGTAGCCAATTTTGGACAACTCTTGATGACATGATCATTTGATTTATAGTATTTGCAAAACAATTTCTTCCTTTTCGATTTCTTCTCATCTTTGTCTTTCTTCTTCAAATGTGCAGCATTTCAGAATTTCTACTTACTAATAGAAAAGCTCCATTTACCTTTGCCCTTCTGACTAGCTAGGAAAGCTTGATCTACAACACGCCTAATAGACCTATTGATCTGCCTAGACTTGTCTACCTGCAACAGAACAGAAACTAACTTCTCAAATGATAAGGCATTTGGATTTCCTTTCATCATCAACCGAAGAGTCGAAGCAAAACTTTGATATGAGTCAGGAAGACCATTCAGAACGGTCTGCACAAGTGAGCAATCTGGTATAACTTCATCAGCAGAAATCAACTGTTCTTTCAAATCCTTAATCTTTGTGAGAAAATTGTCCATAGAGTCACCTTCATTCATGTGCTCACTCTCCAATTGTTTTCGGAGGTAAGCAGCACAAGCCTCATTTCTAGCCTGGTACAATGTGGTAAGTGTATCCCAAGCATCCTTAGCTATTCTGCAAGAGCGAATGTGAGGAATGATGGCATGTTTGATAGACAAAGCTATCAATGCATGTGCTTGATCATCTCTGCAATCCCAATGAATTTTCTCTATAGTAGATGCAACAGAAATAGCAGCATGAACATGAATTTGTAGAATATCATCATCTTCGACACCATCTCCATCAACTCCAACACCTGTATTTGCAGTACCTGTATTCGCAGGTGTAAGAGGACCGCTTTCAACACCCTACACAATATTCCATAGTGCTTTTGCGACCAATACATGATGCATCATATAAGCCCATAATGGGTAGTTGGTACCATCCAACTTATCCTCAATAGCCAACATACGGAATACATCACTACTTTCAGCCATGGCCGGTGACTAAAATACCTTGATGCAAAAAATTGACTATATCTCAAAAAGTTGAACAAAATTGCCCTGACAAATTCTGTTAAGCCTGTAGCAGACTTCAAGATGCTTATATTGGCGAACTAAAACTCGTATATACCTTTGGCACAAAAAGATGAAATATCTTGCACAAGCGCTGTGTTAGTGTGTTCAGAGGCTGAAACAAACTCAAATCGCGATTTCAGCACCATAGAGCGAAGATGTTTTGATCTCTGAAACACCCAAAGTATGTTACCAAATTTTGTGCAAATCTGAGACTGCAACCGGAGAGGTGTAGACAACACCCTAGATGACGCAGCGGCCTGCTCTGATACCAATTGTTAGAGTTAGACGTGTACGGGAGCATGCGAACAACACAAGCAAGAAGAGGAAGCTTGGAGCACAACACACAATGTTGAATGTATTACCACTAGAATGTACAAACATAAGTAGCCCATTAGGGCCATAAGCTTATATACAAGCCAAGGGAAAAAACCTCCTAAAGAGGGAAAAAAAATGCCCCGACGGTCCTAGAGTGTTTGCACACATCACTACCTAAATATATCAATATATATAAATTAATATTAATCCTAAAACTTTATTTAGGATGTGTTTGTGTGTAAAACCAAAAATCCTATTTTTTATATATCTAATTATATATACATATATATATACATATATATCTAAATTAATCTTAAATGTAATCTTATATTATATTTAACTATTTATATTTTACATATATATGATTATATATATTAATATTAATTATTTATATAAATGATTATATATATCTAAATTAATCTTAAATGTAATCTTATATTATATTTAATTATTTATATTTTACATATATATGATTATATATATTAATATTAATCTTATAAATTTATGTGTATGCAATATGTATCTGAGTGTGTATGTATATGTGAATGTGTATGTATATGTGTGTGTGTGTAGGTAATATGCATGTGTGAATGTATGTATGCATATCCATGTGTGCATATATACATGTGTGTGTGTACATGTATGTATGTATATGTGTGTGTACATGTATGTATGTAAGTATGAGTATTCATATGTGTGTGTATGTATATGCATGTGTGTATGTATATGCATGTGTGTATGTAATATGCATGTTTGTATGTAATATGCATGTGTGTATGTAATATGCATGTGTGTATATATGTATGTGTGCGTACATGCATATGTATGTGTATGCGTATGTGTGTGTACATGTATGTATGTGAGTATGAATATGCATGTGTGTGTATGTATATGCATGTGTATGTAATATGCATGTGTGTATGTGTGTATGTGTGTATGTATGTATGTGTGTGTGTACATGCATATGTGTGTGTATGTATGTATGCATATGCATGTGTGTATGTACACATGTGTGTGTACATGTATGTATGTATATGTGTGTGTAGATGTATGCATGTGAGTATGAGTATGCATGTGTGTGTGTATATGTATATGTATGTATACATGTGCATGTGTACATGTATGTATGTATATGTATGTGTACATGTATGTATGTGAGTATGAGTATGCATATCTGTGTGTGTATGTAATATGTATGTGAGTGTGTATGTAATATGCATCTGTGTATGTAATATGTATGTGAGTATGTGTATGCATAAGTGTGTGTATGTATATATGCATATGCATGTGTGTATGCACATATGTGTGTGTATGTATATGCATGTGTGTATGTAATATGTATGTGAGTGTGTATGTAGTATGCATGTGTGTATGTAATATGTATGTGACTATGTTTATGCATATGTGTGTGTATGTATGTATGAATATGCATGTGTGTATGCACATATGTGTGTTTATGTATATGCATGTGTATGTGAGTGTGTATTAATATGCATGTGTGTATGTAATATGTATGTGAGTATGTGTATGCATATGTGTGTGTATGTATGTATGCATATGTGTGTGTATGTATGTATGCATATGCATGTGTGTATGCACATATATGTGTGAATGTATATGCATGTGTGTATGTAATATGCATGTGAGTGTGTATGTAATATGCATGTGTGTATGTAATATGCATGTGTGTATGTAATATGTATGTGAGTATGTATATGCATATGTGTGTGTATGTATGTATGCATATCCATGTGTGTATGCACATATGTGTGTGTATGTATATGTGAGTGTGTATGTATATGTGCATGTGTATGTAATATGCATGTGTGTATGTATGTATGTGTGTGTACATGCATGTGTGTGTATGTATGTATGCATATGCATGTGTGTATGTATACATGTGTGTGTACATGTATGTATGTATATGTGTGGGTACATGTATGTATGTGAGTATGAGTATGCATATGTCTGTGTGTGTATGTAATATGCAACTCTCTCTCTCTCTCTCTCTCTCTCTCTCTCTCTCTCTCTCTCTCTCTCTCTCTCTCTCTCTCTCTCTCTCTCTCTCTCTCTCTCTCTCTCTCTCTCTCTCTCTCTCTCTCTCTCTCTCTCTCTCTCTCTCTCTCTCTCTCTCTCTCTCTCTCTCTCTCTCTCTCTCTCTCTCTCTCTCTCTCTCTCTCTCTCTCTCTCTCTCTCTCTCTCTCTCTCTCTCTCCTCTCTCTCTCTCTCTCTCTCTCTCTCTCTCTCTCTCTCTCTCTCTCTCTCTCTCTCTCTCTCTCTCTCTCTCTCTCTCTCTCTCTCTCTCTCTCTCTCTCTCTCTCTCTCTCTCTCTCTCTCTCTCTCTCTCTCTCTCTCTCTCTCTCTCTCTCTCTCTCTCTCTCTCTCTCTCTCTCTCTCTCTCTCTCTCTCTCTCTCTCTCTCTCTCTCTCTCTCTCTCTCTCTCTCTCTCTCTCTCTCTCTCTCTCTCTCTCTCTCTCTCTCTCTCTCTCTCTCTCTCTCTCTCTCTCTCTCTCTCTCTCTCTCTCTCTCTCTCTCTCTCTCTCTCTCTCTCTGTATATATATATATATATATATATATATATATATATATATATATATATATATATATATATATATATATATATATATATATATATATATATGCTTCTCTAGATCTCTCTCTTTCTTTCATCTCTCTCTCTCTTTCTCACTCTATGTGAATCAAAAACAAAACAATCACTTACATCGATGTAATTGTTTGGATCGTTTTCTTCAAAGTCCACTTAATGTTGTTCTTCATTGAATTCCAAAGAATTGATGCCAAAAGGCTCCTGCAAACACAAAGAAAGAGAAAGAGTTCTAGAGTATGAGTGATACTTACCAAAATTCTAGATATAGAGAAAGAGAGAGGCGTGTGTAGAGAAAGGGAGAGAGAGAGAGAGAGAGATGTGTGTACACAATATGCTTAGAATGTAATACAGACGCACAAACTCGATAGTAGCAGACGTTGGTTCAAAACGCGAGCAAATGTCAAAGTTTTGCTCTCGAGTCTGGTTAAAAAGTTCCATCAGTATTAGCATCGTATGAGCATCCGTATGAACGTCCATATAAGCATTGGTAATTTTCTGGAGATTACCGACGCTCATACCGACGCCAGAGATTTTCAACGTGCATATCGACCACTGATTTGCAATGAGTATACCAACGATTAAATGACCATCAGTATTGCCTCCATGGTTTTTCAAGCATTTTCAATGGTCATACCGATGCTCATGCATGATCGTCGGTATGCCCCTCATATGTTGTAGTGCCTCTTTTATACTATGAATGGTATTTTTTGCTTAGTTTAGAATTTTGTTTATTTTTTTGTGAAACATTGAAATGAGGCCAACTCTGAATGTGGTCATGGAGAATTTTTGTACATATTAAATATTCATCGGCAACTTAGACAAAAGCACTATATATATATATATATATATATATATATATATATATATATATATATATATATATATATATATATATATATATATATATATATATATATATATATATATATATATATACATACATACATACATATATATATATATATATATATATATATATATATATATATATATATATATCTGTGTGTGTGTGTGTGTACATATGTATATGTGCGTGTGTGTGTGTGTGTATGTGTGTGTGTATTTATTTGTATGTATTTGTATCTGTATCTCCATATGTATATGTATCTATATCTGTATACTTAAGAAGTCACAAGTGTGATGCTGACATTTCAGGAAGCAAACAATGTGTATAGATAATCATAGATAGTTATTCATATCTTTGCACACAAAACAATGATTGAACTATTTCGTACACACACTCACAAGGATGTTAACTTTGTGATCGAGGCATTAGATAAGGTAATGAGGCCATTTCTTCACTGTAATGACTGTGCAAAGTTGATGAACTTGAGCTATGCAAAACAATGATGAACAATAGATAGAGATGATAATAAAACTTCAAGTGTAAGTATTGAAATATAAACTATAATACTCGGAGGTGTTGGAGGACTCCAAGGACTACAAGTTGAGTACAATCAACCGCAAAAAAATGAGTGATGGCTCAACTCTATTCTATGACTTCTAATGAAGTATATGTATACCTTTTCCCTTGATTTTAGAAGATGAATGCTCATTGATTCCACCTAAAGGTATTTGAATTTGAATTCAAATAGGAGTCATGTCTTTTAACTCCCTTTACATTTACTTTAAATCTTGAATATTTACATTGAGAGTAATATTACAGTAGATAGAAGTGTAGATAATTTTGTCCTTATGAATGAACTAAAGATATGTGTATTCATACTCTTGACTATCATAGTCAAATGTAATACTAACTTATGGCTAGGATCTTGGGCTTTCCATATGTACCAAAAACTCCACCTCAAGCCTAAAGTGCTTGAGTCTTTATTTCTTTGCAATCTCCTAAAGTCCAATCATTGATTTGAACCCATTAAGCTTCACTCCATCCAAAGATTTAGTCATCATGTTTGCATATTGTTGTTGTTTTGAGATGTATGAAAGCTCAATATCCTTGCTTGTAATCTTCTCCTTACTATAGTGATAATGGACCTCAATGTGTTTGGTCATTGCATGATAAATAGGGTTTGTTGCAAGAATGTTATCACCAAATATGTGAGGAGTAGATGATTTTATTCCCAAATCAATGTATAGTGTATTGATCCCCATTGCTTCTTCAGTAGAATTAGTCAATCCTCTCTATTTAAATTCCATAGGTGAGATAGAAACAATAGATTGCTTTTCTTATGACCAAGAAATGAGCTTAGAACTTGCAAATGAGGGATAACTAGAGGTACTTCTACTTTCATCTCTTGATCTTGTCCAATCTGCATTAGAAAAAATCTTAATATCGATATCAGAGGTGTATGAATAGAATAGGTCTACATTGATTGTCTGTTTGAGGTATTTAAGAATCTTTTTGGCAGCCTCCATATGTGGCTTCCTAGGTGAGTACATAAACCAACTTAGAACAATCACACTATAGCTGATGTCTTCTCTTGTGAGAGTAGAGCAATAAATAATTCCCACTAATCTTTGATAGCTTTTCATATCTTCAATAAGCTTAGCACTTAACTTTGAATTCCCTTCAATAGGTGAACCTCCAACCTTAAACTTTTTAATCATATATTTTATGTATTTCTTTTGAGTAAGATACATAACATGCTCTATATATATATAAGAATTCCAATCCAAGGAAGTATATGAGTTGCCCTAGATCACTTGTTTTTGAATCTTCTTTCATTTGATGTTTGATTCTTCTAATGCCTTCAGCATCATTACTTGTTACTATAATGTCATCCACATATACAGAGAGATATATGACTTCTCTTTGTGATCTTTTAATGAACAGAGAAGGATCTCTTTTGCTCACCACAAATCATTTGTCTGAAAAGTAAGTAACTAATCTATGATTTCCAAGATCTTGGAGCTTTCTTTAGCCTATATAACACTCTTCATAATCTAAAACCATATTGAATATTTTGTGAGGCTTCAAATCTAGGGGTTGAGCCATGTATACCTCCTCTCATTCCATTTGAAAAGGCACTATTGACATCCATCTGATATATCTTCCAATTATTGGTAGCTACAATACTCATTGTTGGTGAAAATATCCAAGCCTTCACATTTGGCTTAGCATGGAAGATTATTGATGGATCATGTGAATCCTAGCTTGTAATCTTTTGATCATTCACCATTGTGAAAGGTTTTGACCTTGAGAGGATCTTCTAAAAACAAAAATCTCGTGGAGTTAGGAAGAACAATAGCTACGAGTTTCAATGAGAGAATATCTCCTAATTTGGAGGAATCACATTTTATATGGAGCCAAGTTTGAATTCAAAATTCAAACTAAGAGAATCAACTTATAAAAAGGATGTAAAAATTCTCGATTGGTGTGGCCTCAATTGAGAGCTCTTCCATTGATCATTTGCATAATTAGAGTAGCTTACACTATAGCTTACGCATTCCACTATCATTGAGCATCATTGCAATGCCAATGAACTTGTATAATCATGTGCTATAATACATATACTTCATTGATCATCTCTTCTATGCTATGACTACTCAGAAGAGTGAACTTTTTCTAGTCATATCTTAGTGAATTCTAAACCATTTTGCATGATCTATAGCTTGTTGGAACCAAGTTAAAGTCTATTTTGTGCTTTAAAAATCTCAAAGCATTTGGTTCAGCCGTTTGGGAGAAATTGCCATCAAATTGCTCACTGGTCTTCTACTATTTAGTCCCTAAAAAGTCGGGGGTAAGCTTTGCTAAATTCATTTCTCAAAGTATAAATCGTCGTTCTAGATGATTCCACTTGCAATCACTACCTATCTAAGCTAATTAAATTCCCTCAAAAGGAATTTAATCAATTGTTACTATACTGTGAGCACTAAGCAAAAGAACTAGCAAGTATCTAGACCAAAATAGTAAGTTTTGTGACTCTAGCTATTCATCAAGTAGTCTGTTTTGATTCAATTGATTCAAGCATAAACTCCAAAGTACATAGCTACTTTTTGGGTATCATTTGCAAGCTAAAAGGGCCTACTATCAAAATCTTAAGTGATTTAGGATAGGTACAAAGCAGGTTTTAGCAGTACCACCTCACTTCCTTGAGGTGTCCATCCATCTCTTCCAATAGTGAAATCAGAGCAAGTTGAGGTAAAATGGGAGATGGTTTCCCTTCTTTTATTGATAAATTGGATAGGAATAATTATCTACCATGGTCCTTGAGGATGAAGACCTATCTACAAGGAAGGAGTCTCTATGGAGACATATCAAGAGATGAGGAGATGCCCATATTTAGAAGCAAAGGTCAACCTACAAGAGAGGAACTAGAAAGACTCAACTCATGGTGTGCCAAAGATGCTTTAGCAAGGTCATATCTACTTAACTCTTTTTTTGACTTCCTGCTTCCTCATATTAGGAATTGTAAAACTTCCCAAGAGAGTTGGGATACATTATCTTCATATTTTTCTTCCAATACAAGAGCCAAAAAAAATCAATTGTGGATTGAGTTTACTACTCAAAGGAAGCAACCTAAGCAGAATGTTTTAGAGTATGTGACCAAAGTAAAGGATGTGGATGATCAATTGGCAAGCGTAGGAGAGGAGATTGAAAGGAAAGAGCAAGAAAGTTGAAGATGAAGGTACTACTTCTCAAGCTAACTATGCAGGGAGAGGTAGGAATCCAAGAGGAAGGGGTAGAGGAGGTAAGTAAGGTAGGGGGAGACCTTTCAACTCTTCCCCTTGCAATATATGTGGACTTTCTAGTCACACAACATATGAGTGCTATAGGAACTAC
The DNA here is from genome assembly GCA_020310875.1 of Ceratopteris richardii. NCBI lineage: Eukaryota > Viridiplantae > Streptophyta > Polypodiopsida > Polypodiales > Pteridaceae > Ceratopteris > Ceratopteris richardii. The sequence goes on from CM035431.1 coordinate 119,349,772, forward strand.
AAGAACCAGAGAGGAAGATGATTTCAAAGAGGTGGCTATTCACAATCAAGAGGAAGATTCAACCATAATCAAGCTAGAACCATGGCTACAACAAAAATTACAACAACAATTACCAAGGAGGATACAAATCAAGAAAAGACTTCAACAATTATACAAAGGATCAAGAGGATTCTTTTCTCATTATGAACATGACTTCAAAACAAGGTATGAATGATGAGGATCTCTTCTATATTGACTCAGGTTGTTCAAATCATGTGGCAGGAAATGTAGCTCTCCTTTCTGATCTTAAGGAGCCCAAGGGAAAGCACCAAGTGCAGACAGGTGATGACACCAAGCATTCAATGTTCAAGGTAGGAAATGTAAAAACCTCTGACGAGAATAGAAATCCGTTGAGCAGAGTTCTTTATGTACCTACTATCACAAAGAATTTGATGAGTGTTGGACAGATAGTGGAGAAGGGTTTGCAGGTTAGGTTCAATAAATTTGGAGCTTTTGTGGAGGACCCCCAAAAAGGATTTAGAAAGATTGCAAAGGGAGATAAAACAGGTAGATTATTTACAACTGAGCTTGAGGACACTAGAAACATTGCATTTTACAATTATAAGGATCAAAATTTGTCTGAATTAGAGATATGGCACAAAAGATTAGGGCATATTGGTGAGAGAACTTTGAAGCAGATATGTAGAGATCAAGGTGTGCTTGGGATACCTAATGTATCCAAGCAACATATGATCTATAAATGTGGTGCATGTCACTTTGGTAAATCACACAGGTTACCCTTCACAAAGAAAGGTTATATGCATGAGGATTATTTGGAACTTGTCCACACAGATGTGTGGGGACCAAGCAAGGATCCTTCAATTTCAGGCTCAAGGTACTATGTGTCATTCATTGATGATTTCAGTAGGTGGACTATCTTGTATTTCATGAAACATAAGGATGAAGTGTTTAGTTGTTTCAAGAAGTATCTTGCACTTGTGGAAAATCAAACAGGAAGAAGCCTAAAGAGGATAAGGTGAGATGGAGGAGGTGAGTACTTCTCAAATGAATTTGATGCATTTTTGCAGGACAAAGGTATGAAAAGGGAGATTACTACCAGATATACTCATGAGCAAAATGGAGTAGCAGAGAGGAGGAACAGGTTGATTGTGGAAGCAACTAGATCAATTCTTAATGAAAAGAAATCGCCTAATTACTTGTGGGCAGAGAGTGTTTCTATTGCCACTTACCTTATTAATAGGTTACCCTCTAAGTCACTTGATGACCCCATATGAGGCATGGCATGGTAGGAGACCATCACTTGAACATTGGAGAATATTTGGTTGTGTTGCTTATGTTCATGTTCCATCTCAAATCAAAGGTAAGTTAGACCCTAATGCAGAGAAATGCAACTTCATAGGATATGATATAAATAAAAAAGGGTACATGTTTTATAATCCATCCAACAAAGGATTTATGGTTAGTAGAGATGTTGTGTTTGATGGGAATGATTCTTGGTTTCAAAGTGAATGCACGAAGGTCGAATTGCCATATGACTTGGAAGAAGAATTTCCAAGCTTCAACAAGGAGGAGCCAAGCACAATTGAAGACATCAAATCATATGATGAGGACACCATCAACTTGGAAGAATTCAAAGCATGGAAATCAAAAGGCAAGGCCAAGATGAAGAGGTTGGAGAAGCTATTTGGATTAGATTACTCTACTGAGATTTGGGACTTCACACTCATTGACCTATGATCTTGTGATAACACAAGTTCTTTGCATCTTGCGGCCAATCCCATTTACCATGCAAGAACGAAGCATATAGAAGTGCACTATCACTATGTTACACAGAAACTCTTGAGCAAAGAGATTCAATTAGCATATGTATCTACAAGTATGCAATGTGCTAATTTGTTAACAAAAGAACTTGATGGTACTAAGCTTTGCATGTTTAAAACCATGATTGGATTGCAGGATATTCAAGAAGATTGATGAAGATGTACAACCCAAGATATTTGGCTTGAGGGGGAGCTATTGGTGAAAATGTACAAGCCTTCACATTTGGCATAGCATGGAAGACTATATGTGGAAGCATTTGATAACTCATGTGAACCATAGCTTGTAATTGTTTGATCATTTACCATTGTAAAAGGTTTATACCTTGAGAGAATCTTGTAAAAGCCAAAATCTCATGGAGTTAGGAATAACAATAGCTAAGAGTTTCAATGGAAGAATAACTCCTAAATTAGAGGAGACACCTTTTAAATGAAGCCAAAGCTGAATTCAAAATTCAAACTTGGAAGAACCACTTATAAAAAGGGCTTGTAAAAACTCACGACTATGTGTGTCTCATTGAGAGCTCTTCCCTTGATCATTTGTAGGATTTGAGTAGCCAACACCATAGCTTAATCACTCCACCATCATTTAGAATCATTACAATGCCAATGATCTTGTATAATTATGTGGTATAATACATATACTTCATTTAACATCTCTCTCTACTTCTCTTCTATGACTACTCAGAATAGTGAACTTTCTCTGGCCATATCTTAGTGAATTCTCAACTATTTTGCATGAACTATAGCTTGTTGGAACCCACTTAAATTTTACTTCATTTTGTCAAAGTTTCAAAGTATTTGGTGGAGCCATCTGGGAGAAATAATCATCAAAGTGCTCACTCATCATCTACTATTCAGTCCCTACAAAGGCAGGGGTAAGCTTTGGATTGCTAAACTTCTTTCTCAGTGCATAGTTCATCATTTTAGATGATTCCACTTGCAATCATTAGCTATATAAGATAATTAATTTTCCTCAAAAGGAATTTCATCAATTATTACTATATTGTGAGTACTGAGCAAGAGAACCAGCAGGTGTGTGGAATAAAATAACAAGTTTTGTGGCACTAGCTATTCATGAAGTAGTCTGTTTTGATTCAACTGTTTCAAGCATAAAATCCAAAGTAAATAGATACTTTCTTGGTGTCATGTTTAAGCTAAAAGGGCTTAATATCAAACTCTGAAGTGATTAAGGGCAGCTACAAAGCAGGTTTTAGCAGTACCACCTCACTTCCTTGAGGTATTTATCCATCTCTTCCAACAGGTCTTGGGTTCGATCCCCATGGGGTACATGGGGAGAGTATTTTGCCCAAAGAGATCTAGAGCCTTCTAGAAGCATCCACTTGAGTTAACTCGAGTTAGCTAGGACACTTGGCATACACGTAATTACATGGCTGGCACATGGATGGTTAGTATCCACCTGCCCAAGAAGGCAGACCCTTGGAGTATATGTAGAGGCATTTGGTTGGGAGGAGAGTCATTTCTCTAGCATGTGGTGGGCATAATCTGTAGTTCTCTTGAATTGGTATTAGAGCTTTGAGAATGCATCCATGGTGCCATCAATAGGCTCATCATCTTCCTCGATTTTTGTAGTTTCTTGGTTGCTATTGTGTTCTATCAAGCTATTTAGCGTAGTTCTCTTCTTCAAAACTTCTCATAGTAGCAAAATCAAGAACTAAGAGACCAAGTTGTAGAGTGGCAGGATTGAACTCTTGACCTTACATAGCTGGGAGTTTGTTTCTATCCATCACGTTGTTCCATTTGTCTTATGCAGTTTCTGCATAATTTTTCTCATTGAAGTTCACGCAAATATGTTCGATTTGATGTTATGAAAGAGTACATCAATCAATGTGTTATGTGGCCCGTTGTGAATAGTTTACATCATTTATTATATTTTGTGAGCTCATTCTATGAGAGAACACATTCATTATTGTGATGCATGACCTACTGTCTATGGGAGAGCACATCAATAATTGTGCTATGTTGTTATTTCAATACCATCTTATTTTTGAATACTAACTATTTTGTTGTGTGGCCTGAAGCATAAGCGAGAGATGCCATGAGAATTGGACCTTGGGATGCAACCAATCAAGGGTTGCTTCAATCGTTCAAAGTCACAACATTTTTATGATGATAGGCTACTATGCTAAAAGCATGTCCATGATGATATCGCACATTGCTCTTCCAGCCCATCAAGTGAACAAAAGGGAAGAAAGTCGTTCTGCACCCGATGGTCACGGAAATCAATCCCAAAATCTCTGGCTACTGAGCAAATAGTTCAACTATTTCACTAATGAGCTTTGGGAAATTAATCCCGATGCTTTGATTAACATATTAGTGTAAAAGCTCTAAAATCAATATCTTCTTGGTATGTAGCTGTAGCAACAGAGAATCGAGCTCGCAACCTATTCGTATAGGCTCTCGCACATAACCAATAGAGCAACGCATGTTGGTGATCTCATGAGCTCACAAAGATTCAACATGCCTTTTTAAGAAGCTCTTGGGACATTAAAGAGAATAGCAATTCATTTATTATTATCTTCAATTCCTGTTGCTAGACATCATTTGAAGCAAAGTAAAATCATCAGGGTTCAAATGTCAGGCATTGAACTCGTAACCTTGAATGGAGGATGGTGGGTGGATGCTAATGGGGTTCGAACCTTCTACCTCTGTAGGAGAAGGCGTCAATCTATACCACTCCACCAACATGCTCGACGTCTACATGTCTCTCAGCTTTCTAAAAATGAAAGGTAGATTTTGTTTGCCCTCCCCAATTTAGCTTCTAAAAGAGCTTTGTCTTTTGAGCTCTTTACTTCATCTCAAGCACCATTCAAAGACAAAGTGAAACAACCTCTAGGACAAGAGGATCATGTTTTAGCATTCATTCCCCTTCGAGCGATAAAGAAACCTTCATTTCTTTAAGAAGAGGCCATGAAGAAGTAAAGGTCTTCAAAGAGCATTATGTGGCTCTTCTCATGGAACAAGGGAAGGACATAGCTTAATTGGGAGATAAGTATTTTCCAAGCTTATGTTTTCATTTAAATATTTGCTTTGTTCTATGCTTTCATATAGAATGCATTGCTATTATCATTGAAGTAGGGAAGGAATCTTCAGTTTTGAAAGCATTGTATGCAATTTAATGAAAGAAAAATAGAAGAGCATTGAAGTATGGAAATACGTATCAAGCATAGCCATGCATCTACAAAAGAATGTTGGTGCATTTCTTATTTTCAAAGAATGTTTTCATGCAGAAAACACATGCGCAAGTTTATGCACATGAAAGTTTATATCTTTTTAAAGAGCTAGCAAGTAGAATGTTTGTGCATGGATGATTGGGAACATGCATTTTCAAGCTCAAGAAATTGCTTGATTTAAGTTTGGTGCATGAAAGGAGAATGCATGTGCATGCACTCACATACATTTGCATGCAAGAACAGGCATTTGCATATGCATGATTGTTGGTTAAGTAGTTGAATACTTATACTTTAATTACCCCCTTTTTCTAAGTCAACTTAGATAGCTAGGAAAAATAGCAAACTAGGTAGTTGCAAGGCTCTTGGCTACCATGTAACTCAAGTAGCTAGTTTGTTTTTCCTAAGTTGATACTTAGGTATTACAAATTAGGAGTCTTGCTTAGGAAAAGTAGGCCCTTTGAAAGAAAAGTGTTCAATTATCTTGCTCATTGGAATGGCAAGAAAATAGGGTGGCTTGAAAGTTTCCATGATGACTCTAAGTCTAGGAGAAAACTTAGAAGAATTCTAACGACAAGCACATATGTAGTCATTAGCTTGTATTTAAGAAATCAGATAAGTAAGTTGATAAATCTTCCTTTGGAAGTTTTATTTGATTCTATCCCAAGACATGATAATAATCAAATAAAATAAAAAGGAACTTAAATCAATTGAACTTTCAAGCTCAAAGGATAGTTGATATGTTCCAAATTTGAAAAATCATGGAACTTTTGAAGTTTTTTCTTTGATTTCATCCTAACAAGTGATGAACGTCAAAGAGGTGAATAAACTTTAGCATCTCTTGAGCTTTAGTGTTCATTAGTTGGATGCTACGTTCCATGAATACATCTCTAGTCAAGATGCAAAGTTTTCAAAAAGCACAAAAACTTTATTAAGCACTTTTCTGAGGATAAGAAAAGTATGCTTGGTTTTGTTTAAGCTAATTAGATCTTAAAGAAGAAACCCAAGTGAAATTAATCTCTGGGAATCAAGATATTTCTTAAAAGATATGTCAAAGTAATCTTTGGGAATTAAGCTACTTCCTAAAGATAAGCCAATAAAGGAAATAGTCTAGTTAACTATTTCATTGGTTAAAAAGGAGTATCTTTTGGACAAGAACAAGATATAAAGCTTTATTGTTTGTCCAAAAGTCAAGATTTCTTTTAAAAGAAGATTATTTTAGATTCCAAGATGAATCATTGGCTTAGTATTACTTGATTCCTTGGTAGGAATCTAAAGCTCTTGAAAGAAATATATCTCCCTAGATGTGAGACTAAAATCTTTCAAGTCAGTTTAATAACAAGTAGTTCCTAGCAATGCCCAAACCACCAGTATTGGTATTTAAGTCCAAATATTGATATAACCTAAAGTTGTATCAAAGATTCTTAGCTTTGGAATTTGAGAGGCATGAGTGCATGCTTGGACTTAAGATTGAGAGAAAGATCTCTAAAATCTCACGGGTAAGCAAAGAAAGTTTTGATAGTTAAGGAGATCTTAGAGATAAAGACTAAGTCTTTATTCTAGTCGCAAGGTCAACCATACTTGATCAAGCTTGGCCATGATTATCTAAGAACTTCGGATTAGAACTACTCTGAAGCTTGCCTAAGTATTGGCAATAAAATTCCTTTTGGGAATTATTCACTCAGGTTCCATTTATCTAATGGAAAATTGTGAAAAGAGTAAGTTATTACAAGTCTGAACAGAGTGAGAAATTTCAAGAATATAGTGTGCAACCATGAAGGCGCTACTTAAGTCTGTGGAAGGTAAAACATACTATTTGTCTATCCTTAAAGGGATTTTGGTACAATCCAAAAAGCATAGCAGATGCTTAGACTTAAGCAATAGATGTGAATATAAAATAGGGTGGTACGGGACACCAAATTTTATACTCAAATTGATGTAAGAAAGATGGTATGGATTGGACCGTGGATGATAATTATCTTGTATTCCTAGAATAAATCTTGAAGTTAGATCTGATCCTCAAGGGAATTGAAAACTTCAAAGGAGAAGTTTGAATTCAAGGAGGATAAAAGTACGATCTCAAGATACTTCAAGATCAAGTACGTAAGAAGATACAAAGCAAGTAACTTCTAAGATATTCTTAAAACACTTCAAGACAAAGTGTTGTTGATTCAGAAATATTTGATAAATTTCTGAAGAAGTGGATTTTGACATTGAAAAGATCCTTTCAAATAAGGAATAGACTTACTAAGTCAAGCACTAAGTTCCTAGTGTAACTTGGTGAATTCAATCCTCTGACTCGAAGAAATGCACAAGAATTGCATTCCTAGTAAGGAGTCATAAACATTGAATATAGGCATGATCTTGGTCTCAAGGGAAGCATTACTTGAGTAAAAACTCATCAATAGAACCTCAGTGGGTCGACACACTGATGTTGGTTACCACACCAGTATCCTATGGTTAGATGATGTTTTAAATTTGCTCTGAATCTTTTCGAGAATCCATCTTATTTCTCTTAAAGATAGAAAAAAATGCTTCAATATCCTGTTGAAACAGATCTTTGAGAAGGTAAAGTCCTAAGTCATCTAGAATTGGACTCATAGAAAGTTTATATATCTTTGAAGTTTAATATTGTTTGTACAGAGATTCGTTCTTTCTTTCCGCTTTCCAAATCTTTTAGATATGACTCAGATATAGTATCTAGTTCTTTTCACAAAAGTCAAGGGTTAGTCGGTTAGAACCAAGTAACTAAATTTGACATCCCAGATAGATGTTCTGTACAAGAACCTTTTCAATCTTCAAAAGATAATAAGTCTAAGTTGACGTATTTATTTGAGTTTACTTCAAGTTATAGCACTTGCAACCTGCTTACAGTGTTTGGGAAGTACAAAATGTATCTCTTTCATCTATCCATAGCTTTCTAGAGTCTACCTAAAGTGAAACACTTTTTATCTTGCCTCATTGTTGTGTTTCTTCTAGAGGTTGTTGGAAATCAAGTCTCAATCATGCAAAAAGGCTCAACCACGAGTTTTGCAAGTGGACCAATAAAAAAGGAGGACCCAAAGTTGTGGAATATAGTTAGAATCTCCACCAAACTCAATCAAATTCAAATCTCATCAAATCAGCCACCAAAAAGTGCACCTACACTGATTGGTAGGTGGTTAGCTAGATTGTAGGAAAAGTAAAACTCTATATAACCATCATCCCACCTTTTTGTCTTGAGTTGTATGCATTCCATGAGTTTACCACTTAGTTTAGTGAAGTCATAAACTCCAGCAAGCAGCCCCTTTGCTTGCTTACCTCATTTTCTCATGACTTTGCTCCTCTATATCTAGACGTGTAGTTAGGCTTTTCCAAATCTGATTGTACCAGATTTTAGAGCATTGTTTGCTCTCTTTTTGTACTCATTTTCATTGATTTCAAGCTTCATTTAGTCTCTCGTATAGAGCCGTGAAGTTTGCCAAAGTTTCATGTTATTTGACTGAGTGAGTTGTGAGAAACTACCAACTTTGTGAAGGTATATCTCTGCACATGGCAGACAGTCTTACAAACAGGTAGCGTGTTTTGCAGAGGGTGCTTCTCCCAGCTGGATTATCCATTTGGGATGATTCAAAGCTTCTTGCATAGCTCTTACAGTCTACTACAAGTATGAAAAACTTCATTCTAATTCTCTATACTGGTGCAAAGAAAAGTTTAGTACAGTGAGCATATATCACTGCTTGTGGACCTAGTGGAGGGTAGCCATCTTCCATTTTTGCATTAGGGTGTTAGAATCATCCCCGATTAGTGGTATCAGAGCCATTTTGGAGGCTTGGAGACATGAGTGGGCAGCATATTGAAGACTTGAAAGTATCAAGGCAACTTGTGGAAGCACAAAGAGGACTTATCAAAGCAAGAAGACATCGAAACGGGGCTACGTAGATCGAGATCACAACTAGTAAAAGGTTTGCAAGGGAAAAGCTATCAAATGGTAATATCCACACCTTCTAAAGCATACAAACACTTGAGGAGAAGCTAGAGGAGCATCTTAGAGCTCAGTATGGCTGGGAATAATGCACAAATAGAGACGTTAGAGAAAGGAAATTATCAACCATGGAAATTTAGAGTTAGCAACTACCTTATGGGCAAAAGATTGTGGGGATTAGTGAGCCGCAGGGAGCCAATGACTCATGTACATGATCCACCACTTCACGGGCAGGTCAAAACACTTAATGAAGGGATAGAAAGGGATAGGATAATCATATTCGTTCTATCCCAACACATAAGCAATAGCATGATAGGGCATATACAAGACTTGGACACATCCAAGAAGGTTTGGGAAACCTTGGAGAGATTGTACTCTTCATCAACCAAGGCAAGGAAGATGTGAAAGGCTGGGTTTCTTACCACACCAAGCTTCATAAGGTGTAACTCCATGTACTCCTGAGGTTGGACACCTATTCATAATGTATATGGCTGTATTTGTTGCATCAGCCCAATAAGACTTAGGAACATTCATTTCATTTAACAAAGCTCTTGCCACTTCTGCTATGTATCTATTCTTCCTCTCTGCCACCCCATTTTGTTGAGGTGTATACCTACAAGTGAGTTGCCATTTGATGCCATGGTCATGTAGAAACATTTTTGCCCTTATTTCCCTACTTGATAAGCATGGCACAAATGTTGCATATTATGAGGTGTAAGATCAGGTAGACCACTCACCAAGCCATTCCTTTGCATGTCCTTCATCCTTTGTAAGTTTATGTATCCAATTTTTTTATGCCATAAGTCGATTTCTGCAATCTATTTATTTCCAATTGACAAGTAGACAGTGTGAGGGGTTGATGGCATCAAATGGCAACTCACTTGTAGGTATACACCTCAACAAAATGGGGTGGCAGAGAGGAAGAATAGATACATAGCAGAAGTGGCAAGAGATTTGTTAAATGAAATGAATGTTCCTAACTCTTATTGGGTTGATGCAACAAATACAGCCATATACATTATGAATAGGTGTCCAACCTCAGGAGTACATGGAGTTACACCTTATGAAGCTTGGTGTGGTGAGAAACCCAGCCTTTCACATCTCAAAGTATTTGGTTGTGTGTGTTATGTTCACATAGCTCAAGAATTGAGATACAAGATAGACCCGAAGGCTGATAGGTGTATATTTCTTGGATATTCTTCAGAGAAAAAGTGTGTTAGATGCTATAATCCTTGCACCAAAGAGCTTAAGGTTTCTAGGGATGTAATATTTGATGAGTATCTACCTTGGTATGGTAGCAAAGATGTGTTACAAGTTGATGATGCATATGAAGCCGGGAAGAAGTTCAAAGAGCAACAACAAAGCATGGAGATGAGTGGTCCAACCACTTCACGCACACCATCAATGGATCAGCTTGGCATGGATGGATAAGGAATGAATCTCATTCAAGTGAAGGAAGTAGCAAAGGAAAGAAAAAGGCAAATGATGAAGACCATCGATGGGCAGACATGGAATCTTCAAGTGATGAAGCTAAAGCATCTAAACCAAGGAGGAGGAGATTCCTACCACCCAATGGTGAGGTAAGGTCATCCAATAGGGTTAAATACCATGTTCAAAGATTAACTTATGATTCATTCATTGCAAACACTATGCCTACATGAGCCAAGTTATAGCTTGTGAAGAACCTAACTTTTTTGAAGAAGCAAATAACCATAGGGAATGGATTGAAGCCATGGAGGAGGAATTCAAGGCACTTGAAGAAAATGATACTTGGTCATTGGTGCCAAGAACAAAGGACATGAAAGTCATTGGCAACAAATGGGTGTACAAGGTAAAGAGGCATGTGGATGGGAGCATCTCTAGTTATAAAGCAAGGCTGGTTGCCAAAGGTTTTTCTCAAACCTATGGCATAGACTTTGAGGAAACATTTATTCTAGTAGCTAATATGTCCACCATTAGAAGTTTGATTGCAATTTCAGAGTCAAAAGGTTGGAAGATGTACCTGTTGGATGTGAAGAATGCTTTCCTAAATGGAGAACTTGAAGTGGTAGCCTTCATGGACCAACCCCAAGGCTTTGAAGATGAGAGGTTTCCACATCATGTATGCATGCTAAAGAAGGCTCTTTATGGACTCAAGCAAGCCCCAAAAGCTTGGAACCAAAGACTTGTGGAATACTTGGTAAAATGTGGATACAATCAGAGTCATGCAGACCCATCACTCTTTGTGAAGAAGGAAGGTAGCAAATTGTTTTCATTGGTATATATGTTGATAATTTGATCATTACAGGGGATGATGAAGCACATCAAGGAATCAAAGAGGAAGCTTGGATGTGAGTTTAAAATCTTAGATTTAGGGATTTTAAGGTACTTCCTTGGGATTGAAGTACTATATAAAGAGGAAAGCATATACTTGATGCAAAGGAAATACATTCTAGATCTTTTGAGGAAGAGGTCAATAATTCTCTCTTGTATGCTACTATGACGAGACCAGATATTGCACATGTAGTTGGAGTGCTATCTCAATTTTTAGAGGCACCAAGAGTACCTTATCTTGTTGCATTGAAAAGGGTACTTAGAGACCTCAAAGGATCGGCGAATGAAGCTCTATATCATCCATTTGATGATGGATTAAATGTACAAGCTTATCGTGATGAAGATTGGGTAGGTTCCAAAGATGATAGGAGGAGCACTAGTGGATATGTTATCATGCTAGGGAAGAAGACCATCTCATGGATGTCAAAGAAACAACCAACAGTGGCTCTCTCATCGACCGAAGTTGAGTATAGAGGCTTAGCACAAGTCTCATGTGAGCTTATGTGGCTCAGGAAATTGTTTGTTGATCTTGATTTGTAGGTCGAAGCATATAGAAGTGCATTACCACTTTATTAGAGAGAACACTTCAAGGCAAGCATTGGAATGAAGGAGCTCGACATTGAGACTTGAGGGGGAGTGTTGAAAATCAAGTCTCAATCATGCAAAAAAGGCTCAACCACAAGTTTTGCAAGTGGTACAATAAAAAAGGAGGACCCAAAGTCATGGAATAAAGTTAGAAGCTCCACCAAACTCAATCAACTTCAAATCTCATCAAATCAGCCACCAAAAAGTGCACCTACACTGATTGGTGGGTGGTTAGCTAGATTGTAAGAAAAGTAAAACTCTATATAAGCATCATCTTGCCTTTGTTTCTTAAGTTTTATGCATTCCATGAGTTTCCCACTTAGTTTAGTGAAGTCATAAACTCCAGCAAGAAGGCTCCTTGCTTTCTTACCTCATTTTCTCATGCTTTTTCTCCTCTCTATCTAGAGGTGTAGTTAGGCTTTTCCAAATCTGATTGTACCAGATTGCACACCATTATTTGCTCTCTCATTATACTCATTTTCATTGATTTCAAGCTTCCTGTTATCTCACATATAGTGCCCTAAAGTTTGCCAAAGTTTTAAGTTATTTGACTGAGTGAATTGTGAGAAATTGCCAACTTTGTGAAGGTATATCTCTGCACATAGGCAGAGAGTGTTGCAAACAGGTAGCCTGTTTTGCAAAGGGTGGTTCTCCCAGCTGGAATATCCATTTTGGATGATTCAAAGCTTGTTGGATAGCTCTTATAGTCTTCTACAAGTCTGAAAAATGTCATTCTAAGTCTTTGTACTAGTGCAGAGAAAAGTTCATAACAGTGAGCATATATCACTACTTGTGGACCTAGTGAAGGGCAACCATCTTCCATTTTTGCATTGGGGTTGTTAGAATCATCCCCCATCAGAGGTGACTACTTTGAACCATTTGGCATGAAAGCAATACCTTGTATATCTACCTCCCTCCTGATCCTCGTTTGTCCATGAAAGGTAGATGAAGTAATGTTTTTTGGATCGACCTGCTCACTAGGGGAACCATGCGAATGGTAGTGTAGGTTTTCTATTCGACTTTTATCAAAAGGATCCATATTCTCTAACATGTGAAATAGTTATCCATCATTTTTGAAAAATTTGATACTTGCACTGAGTGCAAGGACATGCCATTCTCTCCTTCGGATCCAAAGATGCCATCTGATACCATGTGGAGAGGTTCGGAAATTTATTATATGATACATTTAATTATATATTCTAATTTTAAATCTAAAACCCTAATTTTAATTTCCAAACGTAAAATCATTTTTTTTATATATTTGGATTTTAGATATATAAAACCCTAAAATTTTATTTATTATATATTTTAACTTTAAATATATAAAAAGCCTAAAAATCCTAAAGACCTAATTATACTTAATTTAATTATATCTTTAATCATATTAATTTAATTTAATTAAAAAACCTAATCTTTTATATATTTGTATATATATGTTTGTATATGTATATGTTTGTATGTAAAAATCTTATTTTTTATATATTTAATTTTAGATATATAAAAAACCTAAAAATCCTAAAGACCTAATTATATTTAATTTAATTATATATGTAATAATATTAATTTAACTTAATTCAAAATTTTTTATATATTTGTATATATATGTCTGTATATGTATATGTTTGTATGTAAAAACCTTACTTTTTATATATTTAATTTTAGATATATAAAAACCCTAAAAATCCTAAAGACTTAATAATATTTAATTTAATTATATATTTAATTGTATTAAATTAATTTAATTCAAAAACCCCCCTTTATATATTTGTATATATATGTCTGTATATGTATATGTTTGTATGTAAAAACCTTAATTTTTATATACTTCATTTTTAGATATGTAAAAGCCCTAAAAATCCTAAAGGTTGATTATATTTAATTTAATTATATTTTATTATATATTTAATCATATCAATGTAATTTAATTCAAAGGCCTTAATTTTTTTATATTTGCATATATATGATTTTATATGTATATGTTTGTATGTTAAAACCTTATTTTTTATATATTTATATTTTTAGATATATAAAAACCCTTAACATCCTAAAGGCTTAATTATATTTAATTTAATTATATATTTAATCATATTAAATTTAATTTAATTCAAAAACCCTAAGTTGATATATATTTGTATATATATGTATGTATATGAATATGTTTGTATGTAAAAACTGTTGATATATTTAGGTAGTGATGTGTGTGAATAGTCTAGGACTGCCGGGGTACTTTTTTCCCTCTTTAGGAGGTTTTTTTCCCCCGACTTGTATATACGCCTATTGCCCTAATGGGCTACTTATCTTTGTACATTCTAGTGGTAATACATTTAGTATTGTGTGTTGTGCTCCAAGCTTCTTCTTCTTTCTTGTATTGTTTGCATGCTTCCGCAGACGTCTAACTCCAACAATTGGTATCAAAGTAGGTTGTCGCTTCATGTACAGCATCGTCGACACCTCTCCGTTTCGGCCTCCAAATGCACTATCGTAGCGCTTTTGCAGCTATTTCATATTTTTGTGCCAAAGGTATATACTAGTTTCACTTCGCTAGTATAAGCGTCTCGAAGAGTGCAATAGGTCAAGCAGAATTCGTCTGGGTAGTTCTGTTCAACTTTTTGAGATATAGTCAATTTTCTATATCAAGGTATTTTAGTCAACGGCCATGGCTGAAAGTAGTGATGTATTCTGTATGTTGGTTGTTGAGGATAAGTTGGATGGTACCAACTACCCGTTATGGGCTTATATGATGCAACATGTATTGGTTGCAAAAGGACTGTGGAACATTGTGTAGGGTGTTGAAAAACGTCCTATGACACCTGCAACTGTTACAACTGTAGCTACTGAAGCTGATGTAGAAGGTGTCGAAGATGATGATATTCTGCATATTCCTGTTCGTGCTGCGGTTTTTGTTGCACCTACTCCAGAGCAGATTTATTGGGATGGTAGAGATGCCCAGGCACATGCATTGATAGCTTTGTCTGTCAAACGTGCCATTATTCATCACATTTGCTCTTACACAACACCTAAGGATGCTTGGGATACACTTACCACATTGTACCAAGCTAGGAATGAGGCTCGTGTTGCTTACCTCTGAAAATTGTTAGAGAGTGAGCACATGAATGAAGGTGATTCTATGGACAGTTTTCTAACAAAGATCAAAGACTTGAAGGAACAATTGATTTTTGTTGATGAGGTTATACGAGATAGCTCACTTGTGCTGACCATTCGGAATGGTCTTCCTGATTCATATCAAACTTTTGCTTCTACTCTTTGCTTGATGATGAAAGGCAATCCAAATGCCTTATCTTTTGAGGAGTTAGTCTCTGTTTTGTTGTAGGAGGATCAGTCCAAGCAGGACAGGTCCATTATGCGTGTTACAGATCAAGCTTTCCTAGCTAGTCAGAAGGGCAAAGAAAAATGGAGCTCTTCAACTAGTAAGCAAAAATTTGCTAATTTTGTGCAATCGAAGAGGGAAGACAAAAATGAAAAGAAATCAGAAAAGCAGAAATTGTTTTGCAAATATTGTAAAGGAAATGATCATATCATAAAGAATTGTCAAAAACTAGGTGCTAAAGAGGCAAAGAAGAAAGAGGCTGGAATGGTTGTTGCAGAGGCCTCTACACCAAAAAACAGATTCTGCTAATCTTGTGCAGGAAGAAGAATGGGCATTTACTATTGTTTGTAGTTTTGACCCATCTTCTCATGAGCAGTGCATGTCTGCAGTAGACTCAGATGTTTTGTACTTTGACAGTGGGGAACCAAACATATTACCTTGCAGTGCAGTTTCTTCACTTCACTCGAGCATGCCCCTACAAGGAATATTGTCACATGCACCAACAACTCCTCTTATCCTGTCATGGGAGTTGGTGAGATGATTTATTTGTGCTAGGGATCAAGAAGAATCTCTTATCAGTTTCTGCATTAGCCAAGATTGGCTTGGTTGTGAAAGTTATTTATGACAGATGTACAGTTCATGATCTATCAAATGGTGATGTGATTATTCATTCTGGCATTTTATGTCGTGGGCTGTATAAGCTCATAGACTATGAAAGATTAGTGAATGATTTGGCATGTGCAGTACATGATTCTCAGGCTATTTCATATGCAAAGCTTTGGCATGCACGCTTTGGTCATCTGAATTTTTCTAGTTTGCTACACCTGTAGAAATCTGAAATGGTGTCCTCTTTGCCCAAACTTGAGGCACTTGGAAAACATGTTTGTGAAGGCTGTATTTTGGGCAAAATGCAATGTTCCTCCTTTCCAAAAGATGGTTCAGTTCGGGCTACTTAGAAATTTCAGCTTGTACATAGTGATGTATGTGATCCTATGCAGACACCTTATTTTGGAAATTATCTTTACTTCGTGACTTTCATCGATGATTTTTCTAGGTATGCGTGGGTATATCGATTGAAGGCAAAGTACAAAGTGTTCATGTGCTTCAACCAGTTTTTGGTTTTGGCTAAAAATTTGTTAGCATGTAAAATGGGGACCCTCTGTTCTGATCGAGGGGGGAATATATATGTCTTCTGATTTTAATGCATTTTTGGTTGAACGTGGGATAAAACACCAGTGTAGAGTGCCGTATACACCTCAATAGAATGGAGTTGCTGAATGGAAGAACAGGTCACTCATGGACATGGCAAGGTGTATGGTCAAGAGTCAGGCTTTACCACATAGTTTTTGGCTTGAGGTTGTCATGTGTGCAGCATATGTACTTAACAGGTGTCCCACTAAAGCACTGCAGTCTATCACTCCATATGAGGCTTGGCATGATCGCAAGCCATCTATTGCTCATTTGCGTGTTTTTGGTTGTCTGGCATATGCATTAGTGTCTGAACAACATCGCAGAAAATTGGATGATAAAGCAGTAAAATGTATTTTTGTTGGGTACAATTCTGAAAGTAAGGGCTATCGTCTTTATCATCCACAGACTAAACGCATTCTGGTTAGTCATGATGTTGTTTTTGTGGAAGAGTCTATTCAGCCATTGCTTTCATGTACTAAGGAGACATGTGTTAGCTCCAAAGACATGTACGACACTTTGCTGCCTCTTTTTACAGGTGGACAGTCTAGTGCTAGTCCTAATGAGGCAACTTCTCAACCTTTGTAGGTTTCATGTGATGATGCAGATCATCCCATTTCAGATGCAGATTTACATGATGCACTTGTTGATGAGAGAGCTGACATTGAGGAGGCAAAGACTATGCCAAAATGACTGGTGCAGACTTTGCGTGATAGCAAATTAGATGCACCTCTGTCATATCGTACTCGATCAGGCTCTCATAGTGCCTCTTTTGCTATGGATGCATCTAGTCTCTGTGATGAGAGCAAGCTTGTTTTGTTTGATGAAGCTCCAAAGAGACATGTGTTAGCTCCAAAGACATGTGTGATGAGACCAAGCCTAAGGAGACATGTGTTAGCTCCAAAGACATGTACGACACTTTGCTGCCTCTTTTTACAGGTGGACAGTCTAGCGCTGGTCCTAATGAGGCAACTTCTCTACCTTTGTAGGTTTCATGTGATGATGCAGATCATCCCATTTCAGATGCAGATTTACATGATGCACTTGTTGATGAGAGAGCTGACATTGAGGAGGCAAAAACTATGCCAAAATGGCTGGTGCACACTTTGCATGATAGCAAATTAGATGCACCTCTGTCATATCGTACTCGATCAGGCTCTCATAGTGCCTCTTTTGTATCATATTTCTATGCTATGGCTGCATCTAGTCTCTGTGATGAGACCAAGCCTGTTTCGTTTGATGAAGCATAAAATTCAGAAAATTGGATGGTCGTTATGCAATCTGAATATGATGCTATAATGAAGAATGGTACTTGCACTTGATGGTACAGTTGACAAGTATAAGGCTAGACTTGTTGCAAAGGGGTATGCACAGGAAAGAGGCATTGATTTTGATGAGACCTTTGCACCTACATGCCGTATGACTACTGCTCGGAGCATTTGTGCACTTGCAGCCCATCATGGTTGGAATGTACATCAGTTGGACATTAAAACTGCATTTCTGAATGGTGACTTGCATGAAGAAGTGTATGTTTTTCAGCCCTGTGGCTTTGTGCAAAAAGGGCATTAAAACTAGGTGTGCGGGTTAAAGAAGGCATTATATGGTTTAAAGCAAGCACCATGTGCTTGGTATGAAAAGATACATGCCTATCTGATTGCACATGGTTTTGAGAACAATCCAACTGAGAGCACCTTATATGTTAAGCGTGCTAATGATGTGCTTCTGATCATTGTTGTCTATGTTGATGGCATGCTGCTCACTCGTCCTATTGAAAAGCATATTGCTGTTTTTAAGGCTGATTTGCATGCCTCATTTGAGATGTCTAATTTGGGGCATTTGCATCACTATTTGGGCATTCAATTTATGCAAGTTGATGGTGGAATGGCTTTGTGTCAAATAAAATATATTGACACATTATTGCGGTAGTTTGGCCTTGAAGACTGTAAGCCTATTGCCACTCCTATGGAGATAAGTTTACGATTTAGTCTTCATGATGTTGGAGATGCATTTGATGATGTCCTCTATCCCCTGATTTACTTATGCATTACTCGGCCAGATATTGAGTTTGTTTTTTCACATATGAGCACATTTATGCATTGCCCAGGTGTCGAGCATTGGCAGGCGGTTAAGCGCATCTTTAGCTACTTGAGTGGTACTTGGCTACTTGGGTTGTTTTATCCGAAGGGGGGATCACTACCGCCAGATTTGCATGCTTTTTTTGACTGAGACTGGGCTGGTTGCTATGACACTCGTGTGTCCACTAGTGGTTTTTGCTTCATGCTTGGTAGCTCATGTATATCTTGGTTGAGCAAGAAGCAACCTACTGTGGCCACTTCCAGTTATGAGGCTGAGTATAGAGCTGCTTTCACAGTGACTGTTGAGTGTGTGTGGCTCAGACGCCTTATTGCTGATTTGGGTGTTGGTCAGTCTTCTGCCACCACCATTTTCATTGACAATCAGAGCACATTGGAATTTGTGAGTAATCATGTGTTCCATGCTCGCACTAAGCACATTAAGGTGCATTATAATTATGTTAGGGAGAGGTTCTCTGCTGGGGAGATCAGCTTGGCATATGTGCCCACACAGGAGAACATTGCAGACCTTTTCACGAAGTCTCTATTTAGGGAGAAGTTTGAAGCTTTCCGCAAAGCTTTGGGCTTACTTCCTTTTGTGGAGTGATTTCCACATAGCTTGGCACTTCCTTATACATGAGTGCCAGCCACTTGTTCATCGCATCACTCCTAGGGGGGATTTGTTGATGTATTTAGGTAGTGATATGTGTGAACACTCTAGGATTGTCGGGGCACTTTTTTCCCTCTTTAGGAGGTTTTTTCCCCCGGCTTGTATATACACCTATTGCCCTAATGGGCTACTTATCTTTGCACATTCTTGTGGTAATACATTCAGTATTGTGTGTTTCTTCTTCCTTGTACTCTTTGCGTGCTTCCGTAGACGTCTAACTCCAACAAAACATTATTCTTTATATATTTAATTTTAAATATATAAAAACTCTAAAAATACTAAAGAACTAATTATATTTAATATAATTATATATTTAATCATATCAATTTAATATAATTCAAAAACCCTAATTTTTTATATATTTGTATATATATGTCCATATATGTATATGTTTGTATGTAAAAACCTTATTTTTTATATATTTAATTTTAGATATGTAAACACCCTAAACTCCCTAAAGACCTAATTATATTTATTTTAGTTATATATTTAATCATATTAATTTAATTTAATTTAAAAACCCTAATTTCTTATATATTTATATATATATGTCTATATATGTATATGTTTGTGTGTAAAAACCCAAAAACCTTATTTTTTATATATTTAATTTTAGATTTATCAAACCTACACATGCACACATACATAATAGAGTTTGATATATATTTAATTTTAGATTTATCAAACTCTCTCTCTCTCTCTCTCTCTCTCTCTCTCTCTCTCTCTCTCTCTCTCTCTCTCTCTCTCTCTCTCTCTCTCTCTCTCTCTCTCTCTCTCTCACACACACACACACACACACACACACATAATAGAGAACGAAAAAAAACACTTATATTAATGTAAATCTTTAGATCGCTGTCATCAAAGCCCCCTTAGCATTTTCCCTCCTCAAATTCCAAAGACCCGACGGTGTCAGAGTGATTCATGATGTCGGATGGATCAAGTCAACCGTCTCGCTAACGGCGCACTCCGGGTGCTTGACGCAAGCTCAAGTACAGCAAAAACTCAATGAGCAAATATGAACTTAGAAACTTATAAATAGCTCAAATGCTAAACTGTTAATCTCTTAACACGAAATATAGAACCAACTTATCATAATTGTTCAATCCTCACGTTTATCATAAGGAAACATATTAACTCAATACATAAATTGGGTACTAAATCTTTATCATAGTAAAGATCGTGTCAAAAACTCACAAAATCCAACTCACATCTTCTTTATAAACAAAGTTTGTGTTTTTGTTACGCTGAAATAGCTAGTCTCCTATTCTTAATGATAAATCAAGTTCAAAAATTTGGTTCTTCAACTAGCTTCATATTTTGAATGTATTAAAACTTGCCTCAGAGCAGTTGGCGAAAAAAAATGTAACATATATTTTAACTGAATAAATCATTTGCTAAATTTGCACACTAGTTCCGCAATTCAGCGATCTTCAGAAATTAACTTAATCTCATTCAGTCATTTGTTATAGCATTGTTGAGCAGTCATCGCAAAAGTTACAGAGATTAGCATTGCCAGAAGGTATAAATCAGGCAACTCAAAATAGGAAATATCTCTCTTTATGATATAAGGGTCAGCACTGCAATTTGCTTTTGCCTAGTTGAAACCATTTAATACATAGTAAAAACATGCAATAAATAATCGTTCTGCAGAAGATTATAGACAAGAAAAGCATCTAGTATATAGGTGACTACTACCAAAGTCATGTATTTCTCACTTTTCTTTCGTAATGAAGCTCATACCATAGCTGTTCTTATGCACATGCATAATTTTAGTATTATAATTAGAAGACAAGTATCCGCACAACTAGAGGAATTGATGCACTTCACTATAGAATCGTAAACCCATGATGATGATCTTTCACGTGTCATATACCTTCACAGAACATAAGTTTTAATTTAAATGCCGATTTTTCTCTATCAGCTTGATACTTCATACATGGTATATTGTTTAAGATTTTAAATCAACAAAAAAATAATTGTGAGAATGCATCACATTCGCAAATAAACCACGATTTTGAAGAACACCGTAATATAATCACATTATAATAAATCCTTCGTCATGCAATGCTTCATCTGTTGGATCCGTACAAGATGATGTGCGTCCATCTATGTAGCCAAATCTGAAAGTCTATCTAGTTTAGGAGTTTGACTAGTTGCAGCAAGTGTTTTCAGTAATTCAACCGGATCCAATTCTATTCAAGACTTATTAGCATTGAAGATCCAATGATTAACTTTATTAACGAACAATTTCTACATCACAGTACTAAATTGAAAAGATAAAGCAAAACAACAATTTTGCAAAAGCTTGTCAAAACCTTTCATTATCTGTCATATGCATTGTCATATGCATTGTCTGTTGCATACAAGTTGTGGAAATGTGTGCAGAGTGCAGAATATAGGAAGCAATAGTCTAATCCTGATCGAAACAGACCTTTCGCATAGAAATAATTCAGTTGACTTATACGGAGCAGTGAACAAATCAGAGAATGAGCAAATCGTTGAAGGAAAATCTTGAGTAATCAATACCTCAAAAGGAAAAACTCTTCGCATTTCTGTCTTTCTCAGACTGAATGGTTCTAGCAAATGAGCGCCATCCAATCCCAATTTCTACTCGTCAAAGATCTTATTCATCCTCAGCTTGTGCACACTGGCCCTTCTCTCGCGTTGATCACAGATCATCTTGCATGTATAGCAACGAAAATTTCGGTTATCTGAGTACAGGAGAGTCACTCAGCAACAGCACAGGAACGTTTTCTCCTCCCTCCTCACAGCTGTTCAGCGTCCTCACTAATTTTAGAGGTTGTTGGATCACGTCGAAACAGACAGATGAACCAGATAAAGATCATTTCATGCCAGAACAAAGAACATATGTTCGCCTCCCCTGAATTTGGCACGCATTCCCTCTTTTATGCTTTCTCCTCCCGAATCCATATGAGCCATGCAGAACTCCCATTTACAGTGTGTCGTCATGCAAACGAATGCCTCCATTCCACAAAAACATCAGCTCTGTTGCTCTTAGATTTCTCCAAGATAACAGATTTGCACAGCTAGAGCATCAGCCATTCTTTTTCTCTGCATATGTTCCACCTAATTCTCTTCCATGTGTGTACATTCATTAGAGTAAGTCCGCCATTTATCTAAATAAAGGGGATTACATCATAGCTTCATACATAGACATATCCTTATGTTATCTTTAACATTTCATATTCACACATATAATACCTTATGGCTTCTTCATGTGGCATGATTGCCACCACGGCTAGTTTACTGTCGATGACAACATCCCTTGTGCCAGACGTGTGGCTATTTGAATTTGCATGCTTAATAGCTTGCATATATTTGTCAATAAAAAATGAAACCTTTTTCACGAGAGAATGATTTTTTTGAAATATAATGATCGCGAGCTGCTTTGACTTTGCATATGAACAACTTTGTTCATACTTTTCATTTGCACCATTAGAATTCCACTTTCGATCCTGCACCATGCCTTCAATAATTTTATTCATTAGTTCGATAATTCATACGTCAAAATAAAGGATTGGGATATCCTGTTAGGGAGAGAGAATCTCTTCGACAATGCCCAAAAGCTCCTCTAAAACTAAGGAGAAGAGAAATTAGCCAAGAAAACACATAGAGCAAGAGAAAGGGTACAAGACTATACATGATGCTTACCAAAATTTGAGATCCAGAGAGAGAGAGAGAGAGTGAGAGCTATGTGTGTGTACACAATATGATCACACTTCAGATCGTGCACGCACTCGATAGTAGAAAATACTAGAAGAACTCAGTTCAAAATGCGAGAAAAGTGTCAAATTTTTGCTTTCCGGTCATGTTATGTTCAGCGCACCCTCGTTATAGGCGTTGGTATAGGCATTGGTATAAGTGTTGGTAATCTCCAGTACTTTATCAACGCTTATACCAGTGCCTATACTGACACCTATACCGATGCCTATACTGAGGGCTATACCGAGGGTTCAAATTACCGATACCTATACCAGCTAAAATTTAGCAATGGCTATATCGATGATCAAATGATTGCCGGTATAACCTCCATGCTTTTTAAACATTTTCAATGGCCATACCGGTGCCAAAGGATGACCGTTGGTATGCCCCTGATATGTTGTAGTGTTATCAAATTCTTAGTGATACTAGCTACATAGAGAACTCTGCTCAACAGATTCATGTTACCATTTGATGCCTTCATATTTCCAATTTTGTAAACATAGTGTCCTCTGTCATTTCTAGTTTCAAGTTCATGCTTTTTCTTGGGGTCTTCCAAATTTTAGAGTAGTGCTCCATTCCCGACTACATGATTTGAACATCCACACTCAATATAGAATACATGCTAAGGAGATGTACCTCCTTTCATTGTCATATTCATGAGCAAAAGGAATCTTCTAGTGGTTGATAATCAATGTAGTTTTTGTAGTCTCTTCTTCCTTTGTAGCCACTTGGGTAATTTTTGTTGTTGTTATTGTCGCCATAAGTGTTGTTGTATTTGCCTCTAGAAGCTCCATATCCTCCTCTCTTATATCCTCTTACTCTATGTATTCCTTGGGTTTCTTGAAGCAATGCTCTTCTGATTTGATTATCACTTAAAGGTTGAGGGTAGGAGCACAGGAAGGATCATTGAAAAAGGATCAAAACAATATTCAAGATAGATAGCTTATATTATATCTTGGAAATTCAACACATTCCACCGGAAAGAAATAACCCATCAGCGAGTAGAGAGGTTGCTAGAATTTTATGTAGCTCTGTAGACATGCTTTTAGATCATATTGTTAATACTCATTTTTACCGAAAAAAGATGTTATAGAGTCCTTTTGTTTAATAAATGGAAAACTATTGTGTGAAGTAGTCAAATAATGTTTTTAGAAAACCTTCAAACCCGATAAAGACGTGTATACATAGATATTCTATAAAAATATATATATTTTAGAAAATAACATTTTTGGTAATCCAAAACATAGAAATGATTTAATATGCTAAAAAACTTTGTCTATCTACAAACTTGTATATGAGAAGAAACAAATATCTCCATAGAATTTTTTTTCCTCATATTCAAATAATTTTCTAGAGTCATTTAAAGGAAATATTGGGAATTTGAAATGTAATTTTTATAATAAAAATATATTGCTATAGGATGCTCATTACAGAATAATACACTATAGTAGTCTTTTTATGTCATATTGATGCATATAACAATAAACTCGTTGGTTTCTTATTCCAAAAACCATCTTATAATATCATAAAATATGCTATATATTTTTGAAACAATAATTCATATCTCACGTACTACTAAAAAACTCAATATTTTGTTTAATAGCAATATTTCATTACTTTTAAAATAAAAAATCATGCTAAAAATTTACATTTTCTTAGTTACATAAAGTATATAATATCAATCAAAATAATTCTATAAACAATATAACCTACTTTAGATAAAATAAACTAGCATGTAAAACTTTAATAATGTAGCATATTTAATCTTTGCTCATCAAATGAAATTTTCTTAGCATAGAAAAATAAAAACAGAAATTTGACTCGTAAGCTTCTCAAAAAATATTTTTAGCTTTTGGAATATTAAATAGTATTTTAATAATAAAAAATAATTCATATTCATACCATCACTTTGCAAAATGACTCATAGATTACAACATTGTGATGACACATATGAGATAATTTTTATGCCATAAACTTACTAAAAATATTAAAAATCTCATATTTTGAATAAAAAATTGTTAAATATTTCATTTTTAACAATGAAAAAGGGAGTCATGGTTTTGATGAAAAACGAACACCAAATCACATCACTAAAAGTTTTACATCAATACTTTAAATAGATCATAAAATTAAATATACCCAATACATGATTACAATAAACTGAAATTTATATGTTTATGCATCTATGCATGGTACAGGTATGTTTGCACAAAGTGTATGGGGATTCAAGCAAATAGGAGAAAGTTCATCAGCAAAATCGGATTGGTACATGGTGAGGGTGATGGTGATAGGGTGACGTGGTAATGGTCAATCCACCATGTGCATGAACCCCAAACATGGAAAGTGAAAAAGATATTATGATAAAAAAGAATAAAAATTATTTTATAAATGATATTAAATAAATGAATGGAACCATCATACATTTTTGACACATTACATAAATGATATTTGGTAAACTAGATCTTTTGTAACTAATATCTATGAGGATAGCTAAAAGATTCTCATCCAAACTGAAGTTAGTGAGGAAGGAACTTTGAAAGGTTTACGTGCAGAAGTTTATCAATAAATTTGATCATATAGATCCCTTGATCAAGGAGGATCAAGGAAAAATTATAATTATACATGTTCCTTTGATCAGCTATTCAATTTCACATTATTGCCACACGCCATATTCATGATAATTTGTCAACCAATTGATGAATTTCTTTAAATAATATTAAACAAGAAATTAAAAAGTAAATGAAAATAATAAATTGCAACACTCATATGCTTTTAGATTTTTTCAATGTAAATTTGAATGGCATCATAATTATCATAGAGTTATTGATGGCAACTATTAGATGTTGAGGAATTCTGAATTTCTCCATTTGAGCTCATAGAACATGCACAAGTGTAGAGCACAAGTTTAACATATTTTCCAACCAAGCCAAACATGAAATTCATAAGTACCAATGAAATGAAATGTGTAAATGGGCACAAAAATAGTGTTTGATCGTTCTCTGGTTAAACCTCAATATGTATATAAACCCAATTAAAATGAAACTAAAACATTAGGCTTGTTTTTGGAATCAATACAAGTCTTTTCCTTCTCAAATTGCAACATAAAGATACAATCAAATCCGTTTGCAATTCAGTTCATAAATTATGTATTGGGGATGTTAGTACTCGTGAACTTTTTATGCTCTAAAAAACTAGCTAGGAAGGAATATGTACTTATGAGAATATATTTATCTATTCAAATATACAACTAGATATTCGTATTTATCCAATCACATAACTAAGCATATATATATATATATATATATATATATATATATATATATATATATATATATATATATATATATATATATATATATATATATATATGTGTGTGTGTGTGTGTGTGTGTGTGTGTGTGTGTATATGTATGTGTGTGTGTATGTATGTATTTATGTATGCATGTATGTATGTATGTATGTGTGTGTGTGTGTGTGTGGAAGTGTGAATCTATGTGTTAATTTATGTAACTAAACAAAACATAGCACGTGTTTTTACCAAAAATTATGTCTACAACAATATAAATGAAGAAAAAGCAAAGGTGCTTGTAGCAAAAAGCTCTATGTATGATCGTGTATAGAATTATGAATACTTATAAACCTACAAATAGATTATATATATATATATATATATGTGTGTGTGTGTGTGTGTGTGTATGTATATATGTGTGTGTGAATGTGTTTGTAAATTTGAATATAAAAATACACACACATACATACATACGCACATGCACACATTCACATATGATGAATCTACAAAGAAGAGTTCTCCTAGGTTCTTCCGTTGATTTCTTGCTTAATTTCGCAAGGTTAATCATAATAACATGCTCAAATATGGCGTTCAATCTCTAATTCAACTTAATAGTTGTCTTGTTATATCATTTTATCTCCTTCTTCTATTGTTGTCGATTTCTAGTAGATCTGCATATAATAAGAAAGATATGATTAGAAGTGTTCCATTTTTTTATGTCTGAATAGACCTCTCAAATCTACTTGCATTGATAATAATATTTCCCACAAGAAATTATACTAATTTTTCGGTTTCAACTTAATTGAAAGTGGAGAGTGACGTTTTGAAAATCCATCTTTTTGGGCATTTCCTTCAAGGATCTTATGCATACCTCTCTTTTCAAATTTTATGGTAATAGGTTTTTGAGTATCGAGTTAACATATCATTAGATTATCTCCCTAAAGAAGTAGGTTTGTGCTTTAGTATGTTGACATTATTCAAATCATTCGATACTATGCTCAAGTTTATCACACCAAATGCAAATGTATTAGCTTATTGTCACAGTCAAAGTTCAATTGTAAAAATTTAATTTGTCTAATGACTTTCTCCATTGAAGGTGGTATAGCTGATCGAGGAGGTCCGTTGTCAACTAAACCCCATAAGAACTTAAGTTCGAATTATATTAGGAGTCAAAACATTAGGGAATTCTTATAAAGAGATATTACATACTATTTTAATTTAAATTTCTATTAACCTGCTTAAACCTTCATTGCTTAAACCCATTTGAGATTATTCTAGTTTATCGTAAGCCCTAAATGATGTTCCCTATCATAACAAGGAGTTCCTCATTCATCTCTATAAGCAAGGTGATTCTTGATCAATGTTTAATAGTTAATTAGATTCATCAAACATGCTATAAATCTTTGATATCAATAACTCATTAACTAGAGAGGGTGATCATCCCATCCTACACATCGATGAAGAATATCTTGTACAAAAACATTTGGAATGAAATATAGTGCTATTGGATTATTATTTGGTAATGATATTTCAACTTGAAGAAACCATCAAAGTAGACTTTGTGCTAATCCTTTATGTTGTAAGTTAGAAAGCTTTAATGGTGTTGTTTCTTTTACCCTTCCTATAACTCAAAAGAGAACATCATGAACAAAATGACTTGGACATAGCATTTTTACTTCTTTCATTGATAATGGTTCTCCTTTAACCCCTTTGGATCTAGATCTTGGTGGAATAAAAATGCTAATCTTGATTGTGTAAATTGATCATTTTTCTCATACAAAATCCTTCTAGATTGAACATGATCAAAGTCATTATACACATCTTGCATTCTTTCCATGTTTTACTTTCAAATATGCAAAACAAAAACACTAATTTTACCTCAGAAGAATCCATATCATCTAATTCACAGAAGTCACATAATTCAAATGAACCCATATCATTTGATCCACATAATTCAAATGAATACACATCATTTAATCCACATAATTCAAATGATAATTCATTTAATGCACATAATTCAAATGATAATTCATTTAATCCATATAATTCAAATGATAATTCATTCAATCCACATAATTCAAATCAATCCACATCATTTAATCTACAGAATTCAAATGATACCACTTCATTTAATCCACATAGTTCAAATGATACCACTTGATTTAATCCACATAATTTAAATGCATCCACATCATTTAATCCACATAATTCAAATGATATTTCTTCATCTAATCCACATAATTCAAATGATATCACTTCATTTAATCCACTTAAATCAAATGATACCACTTCATTTAATCCACATAGCTCATGTGATACAACTTCATTTAATCCATATAATTAAAATGAATCGACATCATTTAATCCACATAATTCAAGTGATACCATTTCATTTTATCCATATAATTCAAATAATACGACTTCATTTAATCCACATAATTCAAATGATACCACTTCATTTAATCCTCTTAACTCAAATGAATCCACATCATTTAATCCACATATTATAAATGAATCCACACCATTTACTCCACTTAATTGAAATGAACCCCCATCATTTAGTCCACTTAACTCAAAGGAATCCACATCATTTAATCCACATATTACAAATGAATCCACATAATTTACTCCACTTATTTCAAATGAATCCCCATCATTTAATCCACTTAATTCAAATGAATCCACATAATTCAAATGAATCCACAACATTCTCTCCACTTAATTCAAACGAATCTATATCATTTAATCCACATAGTTAAAATGAATACAAATCTTTTTCAATATGTTCTTTATCCATCGGTAATGGATATCTTTAAACCATACAAAGCTAGATTTGAGAATACTCTAAGTTGTTCATGTGCGACTACTCTTTTTGATACATCTGTATCACATACTAGTTTGAAAGCATATTTGAACTTATAAATCCCATTTCTATCAATGGGATAACTAGTTAAATCTATGTATTTCAAAAGTTGCAATAGGAGTATCGAAAGCGTAAAGGTCTCCTAAGTTTTATTAAAAGGTGGAGAGCTAGTTGATATACATTTGGGTGCAATCCACCAGTACTTTCAACTCCATTTGTTTCTAGTCAAAATATATTTTTTATTCTTAGAAACATATTTGTGATTGAAAAAATTATCATTTAAAAGAAATTTTGGTCAAAATTCTTTCTATCAAAAGCGTGTTTGTGTCCAATTTTTTTCCTTCTCTATTCAAAAATCCATGAATAAAATGGACATATTCAATATTTTTCCATTATTTGATTGAATAATGCAACCTAGTTTATGATTGGTTTGGACTACAAGACTCATTGGGTAGAGAGCAGGCAATTAAGATTCTTCACTCCTTTCAAATTCGTGAGGAGTGATGGTAATATGGAAAGATGAGAGGATGCTAACAAAAACCTACTCTAGACTAGCCTAAGTTTCACTTGGACTCTTTAGTAGACTTTGTAAGATTTCAGTATATGCAATAATATCCTTATATAACCTTGGAATATGAATCTCAAAAGTCTATGTTAATACACATAGCTGTCAATTAGCTGTTTCTTTTTTATCTTCTCATTTAAAGTTTTGAATCCTCTCATAGCATTGGAACCATGTTTGCTAGCCTATTGTTCCACTTCTAAAGCATCTTTCAACTCCTCTTTTATCTTTTCCAATTCATGCTTCATGGATTTCAATTCTTTAGTTTCATCTTGAGAAGCATATTTTGTTTCATCTATTCTGTAGTGAACTTCTTCCATAAGTACTTTTGTGATCTCTTCATCTGTGTTACTCAGTACTTGACATGATGTTTGAAGAATTTTATTTTCTGAATCTATATGTCTGATATCACCTTCTATCTTCTTTATGATTTATGTCTGCATCTCACATTATAGTTTCAAAAAAGTAATTCTATTCTTGCTTTGCGAAGCCTCTATTCTCTTAGCTCC
>CM035431.1:119387347-119412347 GCA_020310875.1 Ceratopteris richardii
TATCATCATGGATTGATTGCCCTATTGGAGGACTTGGAGGGATGCGGTGTGATCGTTTTATGAGAGCATCTCCGATGAGGTGATGAATTCAGAAACTTGGCTTTTTACTTGTTGTTTGTAAATATCATGTCAATTTATCTCATTTCATGAATGTTCTTTGTCGCACGACTGCTGATATAGATGTTTTGATCCTTCTGTGCATGTGTATGGCAGCGATGTGCCACAATTTTGTATTTGGCTCATATATGGCAGTGGTGCACCAGAATTTTGAATTTGATACTTATATGGCAGTGCTTTGCCACATTTTGTATTTGCCTCATATATGACATTGGTTTGCCACATTTTGTATTTGCCTCATATATGACGGTGGTTTGCCACACTCTTGTACATGCTTCATTTATGAAATATATAGCTTTTTTTGTACATGGTTCATGGTTCATTCTGCTCATCTCTTTTGTGTGCGATAGTATTTTGCTTTATGAAATCATGTTTCGTTTTCCATTAGAGTACACATCACATGTACTCGGTTTTTTTTGGGCAAAGTGTATTGTCTTTTGCTAAACAACATTATGGTAATGTTGTTGTAGCAAGAGATAACACACTCTACCCAAAAGAAAATTTGTAGATGTGGCCATCGGTATGCACCACGGTACTCGCAGCATGGTCGTCGGTATGTGTGACAGTATACCCAGTAGAGGTGCCAGTATGGGCGTCAATATGAGCACCAAAATTTCTGATGCTTATACCGACGGTTATATCAACACTCATACCAATGCATATACCGATGAATATACCGGCATTCTGATTCTGATGCCTATATCGACCATTACAACGACATTGGGGTAAAATCGTGCTCGTTCATTTTCCTCGGTAAAAGCCTCGATATATGCCAGATATGTTGTAGTGTATGTATGTGTATGCATATGTATGTATAGTGTGTGTATGTTTTGTTGTGTATGCATGTGTGTATGTATGCATGTGAATGTACGTATGCATGTGAATGTATGTATGCATGTGAGTGTATGTGTGTGTGTCTATGTGTGTGTATGTATGTGCAAGTATCTCTATGTGTATGTGTGTATGTGTATATGTATATGTGTGTCTCTGTGTGTGTATGTATGTGTAAGTATCTATATGTGTATGTGTATGTGTGTGTCTATGTGTGTGTATGTATGTGTAAGTATCTATATCTATATGTGTATGTGTATGCATGCATGTAAGTGTATGTATACATGTCATTATATGTGTGTGTGTACGTATAATTATCTATGGGTATGTGTATATGTGTATACGTGTATATGTGTATATGTGTATATGTGTATATGTGTAGATGTGTATACGTGTATATGTGTATGTGTGTATGTGTGTATGCGTGTATACATATGTGTGTGTATGTGCTTGTGTGTATGTATGTATACATATGCATGTGTGTATGTATGTATATATATGCATGTGTGTGTACAAATGCATGTGAGTATGTATGCACATGTGTGTGTATGTATATGTTTGTGTATGTATGTGCATGTGTGTGTATACATGTGTGTATGTGTGTGTATGCATGTGTTTGTATGTGTGTGTATGCATGTGTTTGTATGTGTGTGTATCAATGTGTCTGTATGGTGTGTTTATGTGTGTATATGTGCATATGTGTGTATGTATGTGTGTGTGTGCATATATGTGTATGCATGTGCATGTGTGTGTATGCATTTGTCTATGTATGTATGCATATGCATGTGTATGCATGTGTGTATGTATGCATGTGAGTGTATGTGTGTGTGTGTATGTGTGTGTATGTGTATGTGCAAGTATCTATATGTGTATGTGTATGTGTAGGTGTATATGTGTATGTGTGTGTATGCATAAGTGTGTGTATGCATATGTATGTATGTATGTGTGTATGTATGTGTGTATGTATGTGTGTGTATATGTGTATATGTGTATATGTGTATATGTGTGTATGTATGTGTGTATATGCATATGTGTGTATGTGTGTGCATCTGTGTGTATGTATGTGTGTGTATGTATGCATGTGAGTGTATGTGTGTGTGTCTATGTGTGTGTATGTATATGTGCAAGTATCTATATGTGTATGTATACATGTATATGTCTATATGTGTCTGTATGTGTATGCATATGGGTGCATTTGTGTATGTATGTATGCATGCATATGCATGTGTCTGTGTGTATGTATGCATAAGAGTGTATGTATGTGTGTCTATGTATGCATAAGAGTGTATCTGTGTGTGTATATATGTGAATGTAGTTGTATGTGTGTATGTGTATGTGTATATGTGTATATGTGTATATTTGTATGTACTGTATATGTGCATATGTGTGTATGTGGATGTGTGTGTATGCATGTGTGTATGTATGTATGCTTGTGTTTATGTATGTATACATATGCATGTGTGTATGTATGTATAAATATGCATGTGTGTGTGTATGAATTCATGTGAGTGTGTATGCACATGTATGTATTTATGCACATTTGTGTATGTATATGTTTGTGTATGTATGTTCAAGTGTGTGCATACAAGTCTGTATGTGTGTATGCATGTGTTTGTATAGTGTTTTCGTATGTATATTTGCATATGTGTGTTTGTATGTGTGTGTATGCATATGTGTGTATGTATGTGCATGTGTGTATGCACATGTCTATGTATGTATGCATATGCATGTGTATGCATCTTTGTATGTATGCATGTGAGTGTATGTGTGTGTATGTATATGTGCAAGTATCTATATGTGTATTTGTATGTGTGTGTATGCTTATGTGTTTGTACGTGTATCTATGTATATGTGTGTATGTATGTGTGTGTATATGTGTATATGTGTGTATGTATGTGTGTGTATGCATATGTGTCTGTATGCATATGTGTGTATCTATGTGCATGTGTGTGTATGCATGTGTCTATGTATGTATGCATATGCATATGTGTGTATATGCATATGTGTACGT
Organism: Ceratopteris richardii; assembly: GCA_020310875.1. Taxonomy (NCBI): domain Eukaryota; kingdom Viridiplantae; phylum Streptophyta; class Polypodiopsida; order Polypodiales; family Pteridaceae; genus Ceratopteris; species Ceratopteris richardii. The sequence goes on from CM035431.1 coordinate 119,390,307, forward strand.
ATCATGTATATATACATGTGCATGTGCATATGTATGTATGTATGCATATGAATGTGTGTACGAATGCATGTGATTATTTATAAATACCTTCTCTCTCTCTCTCTCTCTCTCTCTCTCTCTCTCTCTCTCTCTCTCTCTCTCTCTCTCTCTCTCTCTCTCTCTCTCTCTCTCTCTCTCTCTCTCTCTCTCTCTCTCTCCCTCTCCCTCTCCCTCTCCCTCTCCTCTCCCTCTCCCTCTCCCTCTCCCTCTCCTCTCCCTCTCCCTCTCCCTCTCCCTCTCCCTCTCCCTCTCCCTCTCCCTCTCCCTCTCCCTCTCCCTCTCCCTCTCCCTCTCCCTCTCCCTCTCCCTCTCCCTCTCCCTCTCCCTCTCCCTCTCCCTCTCCCTCTCCCTCTCCCTCTCCCTCTCCCTCTCCCTCTCCCTCTCCCTCTCCCTCTCCCTCTCCCTCTCCCTCTCCCTCTCCCTCTCCCTCTCCCTCTCCCTCTCCCTCTCCCTCTCCCTCTCCCTCTCCCTCTCCCTCTCCCTCTCCCTCTCCCTCTCCCTCTCCCTCTCCCTCTCCCTCTCCCTCTCCCTCTCCCTCTCCCTCTCCTCTCCCTCTCCCTCTCCCTCTCCCTCTCCCTCTCCCTCTCCCTCTCCCTCTCCCTCTCCCTCTCCCTCTCCCTCTCCCTCTCCCTCTCCCTCTCCCTCTCCCTCTCCCTCTCCCTCTCCCTCTCCCTCTCCCTCTCCCTCTCCCTCTCCCTCTCCCTCTCCCTCTCCCTCTCCCTCTCCCTCTCCCTCTCCCTCTCCCTCTCCCTCTCCCTCTCCCTCTCCCTCTCCCTCTCCCTCTCCCTCTCCCTCTCCCTCTCCCTCTCCCTCTCCCTCTCCCTCTCCCTCTCCCTCTCCCTCTCCCTCTCCCTCTCCCTCTCCCTCTCCCTCTCCCTCTCCCTCTCCCTCTCCCTCTCCCTCTCCCTCTCCCTCTCCCTCTCTCCTCTCTCCTCTCCCTCTCCTCTCTCTCTCTCCTCTCTCTCTCTCTCTCTCTCTCTCTCTCTCTCTCTCTCTCTCTCTCTCTCTCTCTCTCTCTCTCTCTCTCTCTCTCTCTCTCTCTCTCTCTCTCTCTCTCTCTCTCTCTCTCTCCTCTCTCTCTCTCTCTCTCCCTCCCTCTCTCTCTCTCTCTCTCTCTCTCTCTCTCTCTCTCTCTCTCTCTCTCTCTCTCTCTCTCTCTCTCTCTCTCTCTCTCTCTCTCTCTCTCTCTCTCTCTCTCTCTCTCTCTCTCTCTCTCTCTCTCTCTCTCTCTCTCTCTCTCTCTCTCTCTCTCTCTCTCTCTCTCTCTCTCTCTCTCTCTCTCTCTCTCTCTCTCTCTCTCTCTCTCTCTCTCTCTCTCTCTCTCTCTCTCTCTCTCTCTCTCTCTCTCTCTCTCTCTCTCTCTCTCTCTCTCTCTCTCTCTCTCTCTCTCTCTCTCTCTCTCTCTCTCTCTCTCTCTCTCTCTCTCTCTCTCTCTCTCTCTCTCTCTCTCTCTCTCTCTCTCTCTCTCACTCGCTTAGCTCTTTCACTTGATCACGTCACAAATGTGCCAGGAGAAATCAACTTTTTTTTTCAATTCCTAGTGTGTTGCTTATATGATGAGCATCACAACCAATTTGCCACTATTGCTACAAGCATCGCTATGCTTTGGTGCTATTAGAAATGGTCATTACGAGCATCATATAACAGATGCTTAACATTGCTTATGTGACACTCAGGGTTTACTTTTTTTTATTCTTGTTTTTGGGCATTGTTTATGCGACTCTTTCTAACAAGAGCATCCCATAAGCGATGGTCCGTGCTTTCTTTTTTCAATTGGGGATGTCGCTATGTTTGACTTATTTAATTTGAGTGGCCTATCAATGAGCATGTGAATAGCTCAATCCTAAAATTATCTTACCATTGGAGTGTCACTTTTATGTTTAAGAAAATACAAAAAGATCATGCAACTAAAATAACCCACAAAAGTAACATAATACTTACTACCTCAAAGTGATGGCTCCTTTGTAGAGTTGCAAATGTCTATATGTACTAACTTCGAAAAATCTCTCCTTTGCAATGTTGTAGTAGAAAATAGATATATTGCTTGCTTACCAAATTGACAAGCATCACATAAGTGTACCAAAGTTTCCTTTGAATTATCAACTAAATCAACAATAATCTTATTATGAGCCATATACTTCAACTTTTGTATACTTACATGTCCTATTTGCTTATGTCATAACTCAATTTGAGCAATATTATTATCCGTAATTAAATAATAAGACATTAATATTAGGACTAATATTCAATTCAAACATTCCTCCTTGATATTGTCCCTTAGCAATACTTTGTGATTCTGCTTGAGATTTTCAACAAAATATCTTGTTTTGTTGAATCCTATTTGGTAGTCATGCTCCTCCATTTGACCTACTGAAATCATATGTTTACTTATAGAAGATATATGTAAAACATATTGTAATACATTATAATTTTCGTTTTGATCCTCAAATACATCTTCAACTTGAGATATCTTATGTATCAAATTATCACCTATTTTAACTTTTCCATCAAACAAAGGTGCATGCAAGTTAGCGAACCAATCAAGATAATTTCTCACGTGATTAGAAAATCGGTTATCAATGTACCAAACATCATTGCTTTTAATTGTATCTGTATTAACATTTGTTATCAAAACATTTTCATGATTTTGTTCAATTATATAATTTTCTTGTACACGATTTTGTCTTGCATTTCCATCTCTTCTTTGATTATACTAACAATCATGGGCCACATAAACAATCTTACCATAATTCAAAGACATAATATCTTGGTTATATATACATGCATCACATCCTCTTCCACGATAGAAATATCTCCTCTTGCTACACATATTCACATCTTAGCTTCCCGCATCATCATCCTTATTGTTACTTGACTCATTTCTTCCTCCATGACCTTTGAAGATTCTTGTTCTACCATCTATGTGACTACTTGATTTTCTACATAAATTACACGACTTACCTTTTGCATAGATCATCCACCATTTAAATTGATCTCTTTAGCTATCATACGAGAAACTAACTATTCAAAATCACACAATTCCTCCATAAAAAATACAGAAGCTGTAAAAGCCATCTAGTTCTCATCCTCTTTTAAACTATTCAAAATGAATGGAAAAATATCAACATTCTCTACTATGCAAGATGTTGATGCAAGTGTGTCAATATTTTATTTAATTTATAAAACATAATCATTCATAGATTTTTGTAAATCCTTACACAAATTATTTGGCTTATTTTTGTGGTGAATGCATCGAGCATTTCTTGTAATTGAGAAAAGGTATTCTAAAGTTTCCCATATCTCCTTCTTTGTTTTCTATACTATATATATTCAATCATGCTTGACTCGATATTTTATGATAAGATAAATATTACCTTTTTATCATGCTCATTCTATCTTTAATAATCGTAAATTCATTGTTGTATCGGGCCTTGATTTGGCAAGTCCAATTGGGATTCATCCCATTGATTAATCCATGGAAATTCTTTCCCACAAGGTATGGAGACATGCAAAATCAGCATGCTTTATGATTAATCTTGTTCAAATTTTTGTTGGAGATAGACGTCTGTGGAAGCATGCGAACAGCACAAGGAAGGAGAAGAAGCTTGGAGCACAACACACAATACTGAGTGTATTACTAGAGAATGTACAAAGATAACTAGCCCATTAGGGCAATAGGCGTCTATACAAGCCGGGGGAAAAAAGCCTCCTAAAGAGGGAAAAAAGTGTCCCGGCGGTCCTAGAGTGGTCAGACACATCACAACCTAAATATATCAACAAATCCCCCCTGGGAGTGATGCGGTGAACAAGTAGCTGGCACTCATGTATAAGGAAGTGCCAAGCTATGTGGAAATCACTCCACGAAAGGAAGTAAGCCCAAAGCTTTGCGGAAAGCTTCAAACTTCTCCCTAGGCAGAGCCTTCGTGAAAAGGTCTGCAATGTTCTCTTGCGTGGGCACATATGCCAAGCTGATCTCCCCAGCAGAGAACCTATCCCTGACATAATGATGATGCACCTCAATGTGCTTAGTGCGAGCATGGAACATAGGGTTCCTCACAACTGCCAATGCGCTCTGACTATCAGTGAAGATGGTGGTGGCAGAAGACTGACCAACACCCAAATCAACCATAAGGCATGTGAGCCACACATACTCAATAGTAGCTGTGAAAGTAGCCCTATACTCAGTCTCACAACTGGAAGTGGCCACAGTAGGCTGCTTCTTGCTCAACCAAGATATGCATGAGCTACCAAGCATGAAGCAAAAGCCACTAGTGCACACACGAGTGTCATAGCAACCAGCCCAATTGGAGTCAGAAAAAGCATGCAAATCAGGCGGTAGTGATCCCCCCTTGGGATAAAACAAACCAAGTAGCCGGGTACCACTTAAGTAGCAAAAGATGTGCTTAACCGCCTACCAATGCTTGACTCCTGGGCAATGCATAAACCTGCTCATCTGTGAGAGAGAAAACCGAATATCTGGCCAAGTAATGCATACGTAAATCAAGCATCCAATAGCCTACTGATAGTGAACAGCATCAAATCCATGTCCAGCATCATGAAGACTTAGTTGTAAACCTGTCTCCATAGGAGTGGCAATAGGCTTACAGCCTTCAAGGCCAAAATGCTGCAATAATGTGTCAATATATTTCGTTTGACACAAAGCCAATCCACCATCAACTTGCATAAACTAAATGCCCAAATAGTGATGCAAATGCCCCAAATTAGACATCTCAAATGAGGCATGTAAATCAGCCTTAAAATCAGCAATATGCTTCTCAATAGGACCAATGAGCAGCATGTCGTCAACATAGACAACAATGATCAGAAGCACATCATTAGCACACTTAACATATAAGGTGCTTTCAGCTGGACTATTCTCAAAACCATGTGCAATCAGATAGGCATGTATCTTCTCATACGAAGCACATGGTGCTTGCAAGTTTAAACCATATAATGCCTTCTTGAACCTGCACACCTAGTTTTCATGCCCTTTCTGCACAAAGCCACGAGGGCTGAAAAACATACACTTCTTCATGCAAGTCACCATTCAGAAATGCAGTTTTAGGTCCAACTGATGTACATTCCAACCATGATGACTGCAAGTGCATAGATGCTATGAACAATAGTCATTCGGCAAGTAGGTGCAAAGGTCTCATCAAAATCAATGCCTCTTTCCTGCGCATCACCCTTTGCAACAAACCTAGCCTTATACCTATCAAATGTACCATCAGACTTACGCTTCAGCTTGTATACCCACTTAGTCCCAATGGCCTTCTTGCCAGGAGGCAAGTCACATAAAGCCCAAGTACCGTTCTTCATTATAGCATCATATTCAGATTGCATAGCAGCCATCCAATTTTTTGAATTTTGTGCTTCATCAAACAAAACAGACTCATTCTCATCACAGAGACTAGATGCAGCCATAGCATAGCAATCTAATGCAAAAGAGGTACTATGAGAGCCTAAACGAGTACAATATGACAAAGATGCATCTAATTTGCTATCATGCAAAGTCTACATCAGCCATTTTGGCATAGTTTTTGCCTGCTCAATATGAGCTCTCTCATCAACAAGTGCATCATGTAAATCTGCATTAGAAATGGGATGATCTGCATCATCACATGAAACCTGCAAAGGCTGAGAAGTTATCGCATTAGGACCAACCTTAGACTATCCACCTATAAAAAGAGGTAGCAAAGTATCAAACATGTCTTTGGAGCTAATAGATGTTTCCTTAGTACATGAAAGCAATGGCTGAATAGCATCTTCAACCAAAACAACATCATGGCTAACCAGTATGCGTTTAGTCTATGGATGATACAGATGATAGCCGTTACTTTCAGAACTTTATCCAACAAAAATACATTTTATTGCTTTATCATCCAATTTTCTACGATGTTGTTCAAGCACTAATGCATATGCCAAACAACCAAAAACACACAGATGAGAAACAGATGGCTTGCAATCATGCCAAGCCTCATATGGAGTGATAGACTGCAACACTTTAGTGGGATACCTGTTAAGTACATATGTTGCACACATGACAGCCTCAAGCCAGAAACTGTAGTAAAGCCTGACTCTTGACCATACACCTCGCCATCTCCATGAGTGACCTGTTCTTTTGTTCAGCAACTCCATTCTGTTGAGGTGTATATGGCACTATACACTGGTGTTTTATCCCACGTTCAGCCAGAAATGCATTAAAATCAGAAGATATATATTCCCCCCCTCGATCAGAATGGAGGGTGCCCATTTTACATGCTGACAGATTTTCAGCCAAAACCAAAAATTGTTTGAAGCACATGAACACCTCGGACTTTGCCTTCAATGGATATACCCATGCATGCCTGGAAAAATCATCAATGAAAGTCACGAAGTAAAGATAATGTCCAAAAGAAGGTATCTGCATAGGACCACAGACATCACTATGTACAAGCTGCAATTTCTAAGTAGCCCGAACTGAACCATCTTTTGGAACGGAGGAACGCTGCATTTTGCCTAAAATACAGCCTTCACAAACATGTTTTCTTGGTGCCTCAAGTTTGGGCAAAGAGGACACCATTTCAAATTTCCACACGTGTAGCAAACTAGTAAAATTCAGGTGACCAAAGCGTGCATGCCAAAGCTTTGCATCTGACATAGCGTGAGAATCATGTGTTGCACATGCCGAACCATTTACAGATCTTTCATAGTCTATGAGCTTATAAAACCTGCAACATAAAATGCCAAAAGCAATAATCACATTGCCATTTGATAGATGATGAACTGTACACCTGTCATCCACAAATTTCACAACCAAGCCAATCTTGGCTAATGCAAAAACTGATAACAGAATTTTCTTGATCCCTAGCACAAACAAAGCATCTGACAAAGTGAAAGAACTACCATCAGTAGTAGTCAAAATGATCTTTCCAACTCCCATAACAGGATAAGAGGAGTTGTTGGCACATGTAATAGTATTTTCTGTAGGGGCAGGCTCGAGTGAAGAGAAAAAACTGCACTACGAGGTAATATGTTTGGTCGTCCCATTGTCAAAATACCAAACATCTGAGACTACCACAGACATGCAATGCTCATGAGAAGATGGGTCAAAACTGCAAACAGTAGTAAACACCCATTCTTCTTCGTGCACAAGATTAGCAGACTCTGTTTTTGGTGTAGAGGCCTCTGCAACAACCATTCCAACCTCTTTCTTCTTTGCCTCTTTAGCGGCCAGTTTTGGATAGTTCTTTATGATATGATCATTCCCTTTACAGTACTTGCAAAACAATTTTTACTTTCCTGATTTCTTTTCATCTTTATCTTCCTTCTTCGAATGTGCAGCATTTGCAGATTTCTGCTTACTAGTTGAAGAGCTCCATTTTTCTTTGCCCTTCTGACTAGCAAGGAAAGCTTGATCTGCAACTCGCATAATGGACTTGTTCTGCCTGGACTGATCTTCGTGCAACAAAACAGAAACTAACTCCTCACATGACAAGGCATTTGGATTACCTTTCATCATCAACGGAAGAGTAGAAGCAAAACTCTTATATGAATTAGGAAGACCATTCAAAACCGTCCGCACAAGTGAGCTATCTGGTATAACCTCATCAATAGAAATCAATTGTTCCTTCAAGTCCTTGATCTTTGTTAGAAAACTGTCCATGGAATCACCTTCATTGATGTGCTCACTCTCCAACTGTTTTCGGAGGTAAGCAACATGAGCCTCATTCCTAGCTTGGTACAATGTGGTAAGTGTATCCCAAGCATCCTTAGCTGTTTTGCAAGAGCGAATATGAGGAATAATAGCACGTTTGATAAACAAAGCTATCAATGGATGTGCCTGGGCATCTCTGCCATCCCAATGAATCTGCTCTACAGTAGGTGCAGCAGAAACCATAACAGGAACAGGAATATGCAGAATATTATCATCTTTGACACCTTCTGCATCAGCTTCAATACCTATTGTTGTAATAGTTGCGGGTGTAATAGGACGTTTTTCAACATCCTACATAATGTTCCATATTCCTTTTGCAACCAATACATGTCGCATCATATAAGCCCATAATGGGTAGTTGATACCATCCAACTTATCGTCAATAGCCAACATACGAAATACATCACTACTTTGAGCCATGGCCAATGACTAAAATACCTTGATGTAGAAAATTGACTATATATAGATATATATATATATATATATATATATATATATATCTCAAAAAGTTGAACAGAACTGCCCAGATTTTTTTCGCTAGACCTGTAGCAGACTTCAAGACACTTATACAAGCGAACAAAAACTAGTATATATCTTTGGCACAAAAAGACAAAATAGCCTACACAAGCACTGCGATAGTGTGTTCGGAGACCGAAACGAGCTCAGATCACGATTTTGGAAACACGCTGAGTATGCTCACCAAAATTTGTGCGAATCTGAGACTGTAACCGGAGAGGTGTAGACGACGCCCTAGATGAGTCGGCGACCTATTCTGATACCAATTATTGGAGATAGACTTTTGCGGAAGCACCCAAACAGCACAAGGAAAGAGAAGAAGCTTGGAGCACAACACACAATACTAAGTGTATTACTAGAGAATGTACAAAGATAAGTAGCCCATTAGGGCAATAGGCGTATATAAAAGCTGGAGAAAAAAACCTCCTAAAGAGGGAAAAAAGTTCCCTGGCGGTCCTAGAGTGTTCACACTTATCACTACCTAAATATATCAACACTTTTTTATTTGACTATTTTCATCAGCAATAATTATACTATGTATATAATCACCTCAATCAGAAAATAGATTAAGCTTTTTAGCATAAGATTGGAAATAACAAAAATATATCATACGTCGTTTTAGTTCTATCCCCTACATATATTGCATGCAAAGAATAGAAACTTTCCGTGTGGCTCTCATACCAATGTTGAGATTTAACATTCTGCATAGAAATATATAAAACAGCAGTAGAGACGTTAAGAAATATTTAGAATAAAACTCCTTCAAATCAACAGTGTTCTTTCATGATAACTGAAAAGAAAAAAAATCATACAAAGCTGACGAGATTCTTTGATTCCATGAACCTAAATGAACGGAAAATCTCTGAAAACACAGTGTTCTTTTGTTTCTATGACAACTCGCATGTGGAGAGCTTCGAAACTGTGTGCCCAAACCTCAGCTCCAGCTTCATTCTCGTTGCCTTTGACTTCAATGTTCTGTACACCTACAATAACATCCTGAGCACATATTCGCAAATCATATATATTGTACATGCGCAAGTGTTTCTGTGTACATAGACACTATAGTATGGATGGATGAAAGCGTACTTATAACTAAATGCAGACATACATACACATATAAAAGTATAAAAAATATTGTGCACATACACGTATATGTTCAAACAATACTCATGCACATGCTGATTTGTGCAAGTTTGCACACACTCGTCATAAGTAGAGTTGTCTCACACATGCGTAGAGAAGCTCAGAAACACTAGTGCAGAGATACTATAGACTCTTCTATTAGCAGCAATCACATGTATGCTAACACGTATGCACTGAAAAATCTGCAGCCCACTCAGATGGAAGATTAAGACAGAGAAATCAAGGAGATATAACGAATTCTATTGAGGAAATAAAGATGAATAGATATACTCACAACGTCTGCGCCTTGTATTATATATATATATATATATATATATATATATATATATATATATATATATATATATATATATATATATATATATATATTTTTTTTTTTTTTTATTTATTTATTTATTTATTTATTTATTTATATAAACTCGAATAGATATAGACACAACGTTTGCACCTTATATATAAGGTGCAAACGTTGTATATATATATATATATATATATATATATATATATATATATATATATATATATATATATATATATATATATATATATATATATATAATTTCTGAAATAAAATTCGTTATATTTCTTTGATATCTTTGTCTTAATCTTCCGTCTTGGATACCTATATATATATATATATATATATATATATATATATATATATATATATATATATATATATATATATATATATATATATATATATATATATGTGTGTGTGTGTGTGTATGTATATATATATACCTTCATAACTTCAGAGTTATCCAAACTTAGGAACTCAGGATAAAGAACCCAAACACATACACATTGGAAAAAATAACAAACAAAAGCAAGAGATTTAAGACCAATATAAGACATGAAAAATACAAAAAAGAAAGAAAACCAATAGACGTACACATATTCACACGAACACGAACACACACACACAAAACAAAAAATAAAAATAATAAAAAATAATAAAAAAATAAATAGTTAAATAATAAAAATAATACTAAATTAAAAAAGAAACAAATTAAAATAAAAAATAAAAAATAGAAATTAAAGTAAAAGAAAATAAATAAAAAATAATAATTCCATAAATAAATAAATTATATATATATATAAAAGCAAATTAAACAAAAATAAAACAAAACAAAAAGTGCATCGTCAACTTCTATATCTGTCCTAAATAAGAAGTATCAGAATTAAACTTTATCATGCATAGCTTGGACAAATAACTATATATATATATATATAGAGAGAGAGAGAGAGGAAGATTAACAAGAAGCTTTGGTGAAAAAACTACGCGAGCTTTTGCTACAAAAGTATTGTGAGTTATGAAAAGATACAAAACTATGGTTCGTATGCAAGATTTTTTTTTTTTTACTATTCTGCTGACAAGTGTATATCGTACTTTTATCAACAGTTTGTCACTCTCAGAGTTTCATCTTGTGCCAAAAAAAAAAAAAGAAAGCACCTTTTAAAATGTGTGGGTAGCTTTTCACAGAACAGGAAGATCTCTGAACGAAAGGATAGACACGACAGATAGTTTTCATTGTCTTCTCTGTTTTAACGTCGTACTACTTCAGTTTTTCTGTTACTTTTCTAAGATTAACCGCACATACGCAATACTAGATTAAATGGGTTGATCAATATCTGATAACCAATATTGTGTGATTAACTGATTAAATGCTAAAGGATTAACCGTGCATGATTAAATGGGTTGATCAATATCTGATAACGAATACGTAAAATTAAGTAGCGCTGATTGCGCTGTTCTGAATCACTGTTTCTTGTAAAATATCCAAGACATGCCTTTTTCTGTGTATCGCATGATGCAATTTTGTTGCTTTGCACAGGTTTGCTTTTCAAATTATGTTTCAAAGCTTAACAAGAGCTGGAAAATAGAATAGATTATTCATGAACTTTTCATCATTTGATCAATCTTCCCAAACAAGTTTTTACCGCGCATCCTTGAAGTACACAGTTCATGTACCTGAGTGATCATGGTGGCTTTTACAGGCCTTTATTCGTACACCAAGCGTAGTCAGGATCAAGATGCTTCAAGGCGAAACCTTGACCAACTTCCCAAGTTCCTTTGCGCCAGCAAAAGATCGGCCACGATGGAGTACGCATGCTTTCAGGTGGTCTAGCGAATTCAAGTCATGCAACGTTTTAACGGTTTGCGGAAAAGCTGCAGTGAGAATACAGGCTCGAATATTTCATTAGTCATTGCTACTCGATCAAACGGTCCGTCTGTTTGTAACATATCAGTCATGAATGTGAAGAACCGAGAGACACAATTGCTTTTATTATCAGAAACGAACGCTTTATGCTCCTTAACCCTGACAAGCATATTTCTCATGATTGATTGAATCTGAACAGAAGAGGGAGCCGAAAAGCAGAAACCTTTCAAGAAACTACAAATCACGTTCTTGGTCAAGAATAGGTGAATTCTGCTGTAATATATTGGCCCTGACCAGCTATGCCTATTGGCGATGCATGGATCCGGATCGATCGCACATCATAGCAACAAAAAGATAAGTGGCAAAATCGAATGATACAGATTCTTTAAGAGTTATTGTTGGTGCAAACACCAAGCCTACACATTTTGCTAAAGTTTATGTACAAATTGAAGCTTCATGGAAACCATTGCTAGGAAGCTTTTATCTTTTACTATGTGTAATAGTCATTTTGACTTGAAAAGAATATTTGTAATCACCACCAAACTCGTGGATTTATTAGTTTGGAAAAATCACGATTCCACTTGAGAGAATATCTCCTAAATTGGAGGACTACTTTTTAGTGAGAGCCAATGGAGGATTCAAATTCAAATTCAAATCTCACATCTATAGAAGATGTCTAAAAAACTCGCGGCATGTGTGGCTCCATATTCGAGTTATCTTTGACCACATTGTAAGAGAGTAAGGCATACTTCATAGCCTATACTACTCACAATCATTAGGCATTGTTTATCATGCTAATGATCTTGTACAACATTATGTTCTAATACAATAGATCTATACTTCTCATCTATGGTCTCTCTGTTATAGTCACTTATTACAGTCAAATTGTACTGCTCATATCTCAGTCATTCCTTCACCATTTTCAATGATCTATAGATTCTTGGAATCAGCTCCAAGTTTTCTACATGCTCACAAATTTTGAAGAAAATCTATTTAGCCAATTTGAAGAAAAGAAGCACTCACTGGTCAAACTCTATAGAGGTCCTAAGAAATCGGGGGTAATAATTCAATTGCTAAATTGATTGCTCTGTGTTTAGTGCATCATTTTAAGTGATTCGACTTGTAATCATTAGCTCATTAAGCTAATTTGATACGTCTAAGAGGAATTTTTCTAATTCCTACTGCACTGGAAGCACTGAGCATAACAAGCAACATGTGAACAAAAATAGAAGGTTTTCATTAATCCTTAAACTTGGAAGTAGTCTGTTTTGATTCAATCTTTCCTCACATCATTCCCAAATTACATAGGCACTTATTTAGTGTCATTGGAAAGCTAAGAGGGCCTACAACTCAACTATGAAGCAAGAAGGGGCTGGTACAAAGTAGGATTTGGCAGTACCTACTCATTTCTTGGAGTGTCTATCCATCTATCCCAACAGTGGTATCAGAGCAGAGCTAAGGTAAAATGGGAGATGGTTTTCCTTATTTCATTGATAAATTGGACAGGAAAAACTATCAAGCATGGTCCTTGAGGATGAAGACATACTTGCAAGGAAGGAGTCTCTATGGATACATCTCAAGAGATGAGGAGATGCCCATATTTAGAAGCAAAGGACAACCTACAAGAGAGGAGCATGAAAGACTCAACACATGGTGTGCCAAGGATGCATTAGCAAGGCCTTTCTTACTTAACTCAATTTCTGATTTTCTTCTTCCACATATTAGGAACTGTAAGATATCCCAAGAGACTTGGGAAAGATTGTCTTCCTATTTCTCTTCCAACACAAGGGCCACGAAGATACAATTGTGGATTGAGTTTACCACTCAAAGAAAGCAACCCAAGCATGGCATCTCAAAATATATGACAAAAGTCAAAGATGTAGTAGATCAATTGGCAAGCATAGGAGAAGAAATTGAAGAGGAGCAGATTGTAAGACAGGTAATCAATGGTATTAAAGCTGATGACAAATGGGAGAGCTTCACAACTGCCATGGACTTGTACATGGACATGCAGATTCCAGACCTTACCACTCTCATGGGGCAACTATTTACCCATGAAGCCAAGCTCAACAAGAATGGAGATTCATCAAGAGATAACAGCTCTTATGCCCTATAAACTGATAAAAGTAAGTCCAAAGAGAAAGGGAAGAACAAGAAGATTGAGGATGAAGGAGCTACCTCCCAAGCCAACTATGCAGGGAGAGGTAGAACCTCGAGAGGAAGGGGCAGAGGGGGTACGCAAGGTAGGGGAGACCTTATAACTCCTCACCATGTAATATTTGTGGATTGTCAAATCATACTACAGATGAGTGTTACAGGAACTTCAAGAATCAGAGAGGAAGAGGTTATCAAAGAGGTGGATATACACAACCAAGTGGAAGATTCAATCATCATCAAGGATACAATAACAACTACAACAACAACTACAATAGCAACTACCAAGGAGGCTACAAATCAAGGAAAGACTACAACAACTACACAGAGTAGCAAGAAGATTCTCTTCTGATTATGAATATGACTTCAAAATCTCTTCTACATTGACTTAGGATGCTCAAATCATGTGGCAGGTAATGTAGCTCTTCTATCTGACCTTGAGGAACCAAAGGGTAAGCATCAAGTACAAACAGGTGATGACACCAAGCACTCAGTGATTAAAGTAGGAAATGTTAAGACCTCTGATGGAAATAAGAATTTGTTGAGCAAGGTTCTATATGTACCTACAATTACCAAGAATTTGATGAGTGTTGGACAGATTGTGGAAAAGGGTTTGCACGTCAAGTTCAACCAATATGGAGCATTTGTGGAGGATCCCCAAAATGGATTCAAGAGAATTGCCAAAGGCGAAAAGACAAGTAGATTATTCACTTTTGAACTTGAAGATATAAGGAACATTGCACTTTATAGCTACAAAGATCAAACACTATCAGAGCTTGAAATTTGGCACAAGAGATTAGGGCATGTTGGTGAAAGAACTTTAAAACAAATATGTAGAGATCAATGTGTGCTTGGGATACCTAATGTATCCAAGCAACACATTATTTATAAATGTGGTGCTTGTCAGTTTGGAAAATCTCACAGGTTACCCTTCTCAAGAAAAGGCTACATGCATGAGGACTACTTAGAGCTTGTCCATACAGATATATGGGGATCAAGTAAGGATCCCTCAATTTCATGATCAAGGTATTATGTATCTTTCATTGATGATTTAGTAGGTGGATTGTCTTATACTTTATGAAGCACAAAGATGAAGTATTCAGTTGCTTTAAAAAATATATTGCACTTGTTGAGAACAAAATAGGGATAAGTCTAAAGAGATTAAGGTCAGATGGAGGAGGTAAGTACTTCTCAAATGAGTTTGATGCATTCTTGCAGGATAGAGGAATCAAGAGAGAAATTACCACAAGGTATACCCTTGAGCAAAATGGGGTGGCAGAGAGGAGAAATAGATTAATTGTTGAAACAGCTAGGTCAATGTTAAATGAGAAAAAAATTACCTAATTACTTGTGGGCAAAGAGTGTATCTATTGCCACTTATCTTGTAAACACGTTTCCATCCAAATCTCTTAATGGGATGACCCCATATGAAGCATGGCATGGTAGAAGACCTTCACTTGATCATTGCAGGATCTTTGGATGTGTTGCTTATGTGCATATCCCTTCTCAAATAAGAGGTAAGCTAGAACCTAAGGCAGAGAAGTGCATCTTCATAGGATATGACTTAAATCAGAAAGGATATCGGTTCTACAATCCTTCCAACAAAGGATTCATGGTCAATAGAGATTTCAAAGGAGGTGTACATGTCTCAACCTCCTAGCTAGGAGGACCCAAGCAAGGTAAAATATGTATGTAAATTGAACAAAGCTCTTTATGGAATGAAGCATGCACCTAGGGCATCAAACCATAGGCTGACTACATACCTTCAGGATCAAGGGTTCATCGTCAGTAAAGTAGATTCTTCTCTATTTATTAAGAGGAGAAATTCAGAGGTAATATACCTATGTGTATATGTTGATGATATCATACTCACAAGTAATGATTTTAATGGCATCAAGCAGATTAAGAATCAGATGATGCAGGAGTTCAAAATTAGTGACCTTGGATCACTAAAATATTTTCTTGAACTTGAGTTAGTCTATACCAACTCTGGAATTTATATTACTCAAAGAAAGTATATACAGGACATGTTAAAGAAGTTTCATTTGCAAGATGCCAAGGTTGCAAGCACTCCAATGAAGGTAAACCAAAAATTAAGTGCTCATGAAGGTGATGTGCTTGAAAACATTGCAGGTTACCAAAGCATAGTGAAAAGCTTGAATTATGCTACATTGACAAGGATTGATATTGCTTACGGAGTAAGTGTTTTAAGTCAATTTATACACAAACCTAGGGCACCTCATTTGGAAGCTTCCAAAAGGATTTTGAAGTACCTTAAGGGCACTCAAAATCAAGGGTTATATTTTCCTTATACCTCAGACTTGGACATCAAGATATATTCAGATGCAGATTGGGCAGGTTGCAAAGATGATAGAAGAAGTACCTCAGGCTACCTATCATTTGCAGGTGAAAATCCTATATCATGGTCTTCAAAGAAGCAACCTACTGTTGCTTTGTCTTCTACAGAGGCAGAATACAGAGGATTGGCCAATGCTACTCAAGAGGCCATATGGATCAGATTACTATACACAGATTTGGGTTTTCATACTACATCTCCAATGATTTTTGGAGATAATATAAGCTCATTATATCTTGCAGCAAATCCTATTTATCATGCTAGGACCAAGCATATAGAGGTCCACTATCATTATGTGAGAGAGTAGCTATTGAGCAAAGAAATTTAGTTGGCTTATGTGCTTACTAATATGCAATGTGTAGACTTATTGACTAAAGCATTAGATGGTACAAAACTTTGCAGTTTTAAGTCTATGATTGGATTGCAAGACAATCAAGAAGATTGAAGAAGAAGACCAAGCCAAAATATTTGGCTTGAGGGGGAGTTGTTGGTGCAAACACCAAGCCTACACATTTGGCTAAAGTTAATGTACAAATTGAAGCTTCATGGAAACCATTGCTAGGAAGGTTTTATCTTTTACTATGTGTAAAAGTCATTTTGACTTAAAAAGAATATTTGTAATCACCACCAAACTCGTGGATTTATTAGTTGGAAAAATCACGACTCCACTTGAGAGAATATCTTCTAAATTGGAGGACTACTTTTTAGTGAGATCCAATGGAGGATTCAAATTCAAATTCAAATCTCACATCTATAAAAGATGTCTAAAAAACTTGCGGCATGTGTGGCTCCATATCCAAGTTATCTTTGACCACATTGTAAGAAAGTAAGGCATACTTCATAGCCTATACTACTCACAATCATTAGGCATTGTTTATCATGCTAAAGATCTTGTACAACATTATGTTCTAATACAATAGATCTATACTTCTCATCTATGGTCTCTCTATTATAGTCACTTATTACAGTCAAACTATACTGCTCACATCTCAGTCATTCTTTCATTACTTTCAATGACCTATAGCTTGTTGGAATTAACTCCACGTTTTCTACATGCTCACAAATTTTGAAGAAAATCTATTCAACCAATTTGAAGAAAAGTGCATCGAAGCACTCACTGGTCAAACTCTACAGAGGTCCTAAAAAATCAGGGGTAATGATTCAATTGCTAAATTGAGTGCTCTGTGTATAGTGCATCATTTTAAGTGATTCCACTTGGAATCATTAGCTCATTAAGCTAATTTGATAAGGAATTTTTCTAATTCCTACTGTACAGGACGCACTGAGCATAAGAAGTAGCAGGTGTGTGAACAAAAATAGAAGGTTTTCATTAATCCTTCAACTTGGAAGTAGTGTGTTTTGATTCAATCTTTCCTCACATCATTCTCAAAGTACATAGGCACTTATTTAGTGTCATTGGAAAGCTAAGAGGGCCTACAACTCAACTCTGAAGAAAGAAGGGGCTAGTACAAAGCAGGATTTGGCAGTAGCTACTCATTTTTTGGAGTGTCCATCCATCTATCCCAACAGTTATTGTAAGTATGATAGGACAGCATGTTCAACAAATATAATGTCTTTCCAGCCTCAAGTATGCGTCCATGCTGTGAAAATTTAAAAATCTTGAAAAAGTCCCTGATGTGTTGGGATTCGAAATTGTAAGAGATGAGTAAGGCTCGTAAAACCCAAGCTTGTCTGAGCTCGCATAGCCTAGTGGCTGACGTCTTGAAGTCCATGAGTTCAATTCTTGGCTGGACATGTCCATGAGTCTCTCATGATGGATGCCTCTACCTTACAAAGGTTGGGTGTGCGAGTGTGTATTTCCAATTCATTGTACTCTCAAAAAAAAAAAGTGAAACCCAAGCTTCGTCGATGGGCAGAGGAAGCCTTCAAGGGAGTTATTTCATGCCAAGATCCGAATCAAAGGACTATGCTTCAAACATTCTACCATCCAAGGTGCATGAAGTTAATACTAAAATCAAGATTAATGTTAATTTCTCAATTGCTTTCCAAAAATCATTCAGAATCTTCATTTTGGATAGGTCTTGAGCTATCCTCTAAAAAATTTGGCCGTTTAATATCAGAATGCCAAATATTTAAGAGAATTTACCATGAAATCAAAGAAATTCTGCCTCTAATCAATTTAGAAAAGCAATGCACAAAGACAAAGTCGGCAGAGAGCAACATAGCTTTCGTATACATGAATATCTCATCATCTTGACGAGAGAGCCACACTATAATCAGCATTTCACCCTAGATTAAAAAGATCACCGAATGATGGAAAGAGGGGTAGCTCTTGAAGCTCTTGACGAGGGAGCCACATTGTAATCAACATTTCACCCTAGATTAGAAAGATCACCGAATGATGGAAAAGGGGGTAGCTCTTGAATTAGCTCTTTATTTTTATTTTTCTTTTTATGGAGGTTCGGCAAGCGCTTGCTCTCTCGAGCTTTAACTTTGAAAGAATAACTGTACATGTTCGGCAAGCGTTTGTATTCCACAAAGCACGGGTTAGACAAGATTAAAATTGGTTTCAACTGGTTTAGACTGGCTAAGGCCATTGCATGTCCGGTCCAAGGATTGAACTCTAAACCTCTGCTTCAAGAGACCGAAGACTCAACCACTAGAACAATGAGAGATGAACTTCTCTTTATTCTTTTTCCTAATTGAGATAAGGGTCTATTTAAGTAGAAGCCTTTCAGCCGAGTATCCATGTCATATGTTTTTTGGCAAATTCAATTTCATTCTCATCATCTCTCTTTAAAATCCCACATGCATGGGCATTGTCCCTAGTCGACATAGAAGACGGGGCTTGCATCACTTCCCATCTGCTCATTACTCTGCCTCATTTCCAAGGGTGTACACACTCGCATCATGGAGTAATATTTCTTGTAAAGAACTTCATGTAATTTCTTTCATTCATTTCGTTAATTAATATTTCATATCTTTCGTTCCTTCATCCATGGTTGATTTATTGCGTGATTAATTGTAGAGTAGGCTAAAGCACCTTCATTCTAGCATGGTATCAAAGCACATGTTAGTTTCCAAGGTTCGCTTGATTAGTGTATGAATGATGGTAGAGTTGGAAACACGCATTTTCATCTCAACTGATTGAGCATGTGATCCTGTATAGTTAAAAAATCTACTCGCTTATTTGGGAGATGTTTTAGAGTCTATCCCATATCCCAATACTCCAAGGACATGAAAAGAAGAGGTGTGGGATGTCCTCCTTACTTCCACGACATATCTTATACACCAGCAATAGTTGTTGGGGGAGCGCTAAATTCAGATTTTTGGGCCATGGAGTTCATCCCATGATGGAGAACGTGATAGAAAAGTATCAGCTTATAAGCTTGCTCTAGGGGGCGCAATTGGTACTTGATTTTTTTATCTCCTAGTTCAAGACCGTTGTATTCTCCACTTCTGGTTGAGTCAGGAGTGAAAGATAAAGTCTTTACTGAATCTAGGACTATTTTCATACAGAATTTCTATTGTTAGAGTCTGAAATTTCCGAGGCTTACGTTGTCCCATAAAGCCTTAGCCTTAACTTTCTTTTTTTGAGTACAATGAATTGGAAACAGACTCACACACCCGACCTCATAAGGTAAGAGGCACCCATCACATGTCCAGCCAAGACCTGAACTCAGGACTTCCTCCCAAAGACTCAAGGCATCAAACCACTAGGTTACACGGGCTCAGACATTAGCTGAACGAAGGTTCTAAGGATAGTTCGAGTCCAAGATCCGTTCAAGCTACTATTCTCAGGAAATGCTAGCATTCATTGTTCGAAAAGTTAAAAGCCTCTGGAAGGCACCATGTTAAAAAAGACATTGAATCATAATCATAGTTTTATTCATAATCATAATCTTAATCATGTTAAAAAAGACATTGAATCTTCACAGTTTTAATCAAAATCATCGATACTGCTACTTCGTTAACATACAACGCTTTGAGCAGCAATTCTGAAATGCTCCACATACTTCTAATGAGCTTGTCTGCACATAGTTTGTTAGGTAATAGATTGTCAGAAACTAAACAAAAATCTTCATATTATACTGCTTTGGCCTTATTGTTTTCTTTTGTAAGGTGGAGCAAATTAGATGAACTGGAAGCTTGTTTGTCTACTATTGCTTCTAGCAACAACTGGCCATGTTGATTCCAGCTAGACCAAGTGATGATTGAGCTCAAGCAGTTGTAAAGTATCTTGGACTCTGTTCTTTCTCTTTCTGCCCCATGGAGTGTGTCTCTGTCGATCACAAAGCACAGTGAAGAGACGGGCCATGGCGGCCCCTTTAGCTGAAGCATGCATGGTGCATAAAGTTGGGAGCTTTCTGCTGCTTTGTGGGAGATGAGCGTGCGATCTTCGAAAGTATTCTCTTTGCATGTGCACCCTGTCAGGCAATGTTTCCTTCTCATTGCAACTATGGCATCTTTTGACATCAGGTCGCCTACTCCAGAGCTTGTCATGGTTATGATAAATCATGAACAGGATGCCGAAAGCAGGGACGGGGAAGGAGAGCAAGCTTGGCTGGAGAAGAAAAGTTAGCACGTACCTCGCTGTAACTAAAGCGACGTCCTTGTCGTTGATATGCAAGATGATCAAGCCGTATTCTCTATAAAAGAGGCAGCAACAGAAGGCTTCAAGGACATAGCCACCAAGAAGCTTGCATTCAGCTGGTTCTTTGCCTTACCAAGTTACCATTTGAGTTTTTCTGTGTGTCTCCTTAACGTGAAGCCTTAGATTCTCTGTAGGAAAATGGCTCTAAGCCGACAGGCAGCTGCGTTCCTCCTTTCGGCGCTCATGGTGATGGGCGTCTTCAGCCGCGTAGCACATGCAGACTGTGAAGTACAGAACAAGTCGGGGAAGAAGATCATCGCCGTCCCCGTCGACATAGACGTGGATATAGTGATCGACATCGGCGCGGTGGTCAGCCTCCCATTGTCGAAGCAGAAGTGTTACTTCAAGAATCCGGAATCAGGGAACAAGAAGGGTCCTTTCGAGCTAAAGGACGGAGGCATCTACGTCATTGTTGACGGCCTCGTACACGGTACTGTCGACATCTACCTCGGTGGCCTTGTCCTTGGCATCCTTCAGCTCATCGTCAAGATCTGTATCGCCCTCTAAGCCATATCTCATCTTGTCATGAAGAATCTACCTTCTTCGTTTGCAGAAGAAGAACCCATGTAGGCCTCCGATTTCTATATTGTCCGTCTCCGATTTCTTCTATCCGCAGCTCCATAACCGTCGCATTTCCTGCACATATTCACGTATATCACCATAAATAGACGGCACTCTCACGTTTTCCTTCATCACTTTACATGAAATTAGCGCATTTCCATTCGCTCTACTCCTGTATTTTTATATGCACACGCAGATTCATTGGAGTAATCATTATTCATTGTATGCAGTAATACATTCGATCTGATTGATTACAGTTTATTTTTTCTCATTTTTTCCATTCAACTATCGGAGAGCCAAATTATTAAATTCGATCATCAGTGATTAATGCTACGCCGAGTATTAAGATTGCTTTTGCGAATCTCTGAGTGCATAAGTAATTATTGATTAAAATGACATTAAACCTCGAGTTTGCTAAACATCAGAATGTATATATGGCGAAAAACAGCAAAAATAAAATTCATTATAATCTCTTTTCTACTCATTGCGAATCGCGATTATTAGAGAGGCCCCATTTTACGATTCGGCCTTCATTAATTAACGCTGGCAACAAAATCATTAATTAATATGTCGCGCATCCACAATGTTCAATTTAGGGGATAATTTCGCACGTAGTTATTCATTGGAACGATGTTTGAACCTCGTGATAGCTAAGCATCGGAATTATAGATCGCAACTAACAGCAGTAACAAATTTTTTGTAGCTCATTAGAGATTATCTTTTCTCATTGCGATTTTTGAAGAATCGCGTTACAGAATTCGATCGGCATTGATCAATGGAGTGTGAAAAATTCGGA
>CM035431.1:119422347-119424847 GCA_020310875.1 Ceratopteris richardii
TTAGCAAAACTCATTAAGGTAGTTCTGTTCAACTTTTTTAGATATAGTCATTTTTCTACATCAAGGTATTTTAGTATGTGGCCATGGCTGAAAGTATTGATGTATTTTGTATGTTGGTTGTTGAGGATAAGTTGGATGGTACAAATTACCCATTGTGGGCTTATATGATGCGTCATGTATTGGTCACAAAAGTATTGTGGAATATTCTGCACGGTGTTGAAAAACATTCTATTGCACCTACAAATAGAGGTACTGACGGTGATGCAGCTGGCATTGAAGATGATGATATTCTTCATGTTCCAATTCATGCTACAGTTTCTAATGCACCTACTGTAGAGCAAATTTGTTGGGATGGCATAGATGCTCAGGCACATGCATTGATAGCCTTGTCTATCAAACATGCCATTATTCCTCACATTCACTCTTGCAGAACAGCTAAGGATGCTTGGGATACACTTACCACATTGTACCAAGCTAGGAATGAGGCTCGTGTTGCTTACCTCCGAAAACAGTTGGAGAGTGAGGATACAAATGAAGGTGATTCTATGGATAGTTTTCTGAGAAAGATCAAAGACTTGAAGGAACAATTGATTTCTATTGATGAAGTTATACCAGATAGCTCACTTGTGCAGATTGTTCTGAATGGTCTTCCTAATCCACATAAGAGTTTTTCTTCCACTCTTCATTTGATGATGAAAGGCAATCCAAATGCCTTGACATTTGAGGAGCTACTCTCTGTTTTGTTGTAGGAATATCAGTCTAGGCAGAATAGGTCCATTATGCGTGTTGCAGATCAGCTTTCCTAACTAGTCAGAAGGGCAAAGGTAAATGGAGCTCATCTACTAGTAAGCAAAAATGTGCAAATTCTGCACATTTGAAGAAGGAAGACAAAGATGAGAAGAAATTGAAAAAGCAGAAATTCTTTTATAAGTATTGTAAAAGAAACGATCATATCATAAAGAACTTTCCAAACATAGAGTCTGCTAATATTGTGAAAAATGAAGAATGGGCATTTACTATTGTTTTCAATTTTTGACCCATCTTCTCATGAACAGTGTATGTGTGCATTAGACTCAGATGTTTGGTACTTTGATAGTGGGGCAACCAAACATATTACCTTGCAACATAGTTTCTTCATTTCATTTGAGCCTGCCCCTACAAGGAATACTATCACATGCACCAACAACTCCTCTTATCATGTCATGGGAGTTGCTAAGATCATTCTGACTACTGCTCATGGTAGTTCTTTTACACATGCTTTATTTGTGCCAAGGATCAACAAAAATATGTTATTACTTTCTACATTAGCCAAGATTGTCTTGGTTGTGAAATTTGTTGATGACGGATGTATAGTTCATGATGTGTCAAATGGCGACATGATTATTACTTTAGTTCATGATGTGTCAAATGGCGACATGATTATTACTTCTGGCATTTTATGTCATGCACTATATAAGCTCATAGACTATGAAAAATTTGTGAATGATTTGGCATGTGTAGTACATGATTCTCAGGCTATGTCAGATGCAAAGCTTTGGCATGCATGCTTTGATCACCTGAATTTAGCTAGTTTGCTATGCCTGCAGAAATCTGAAATGGTATCCTCTTTGCCCAAACTTGAGGCACCCGAAAAACATGTCTGCGAAGACTATATTTTGGGAGAAATATAGCATTCCTCCTTCCCAAAAGATGGTTCAGTTTGAGCTACTTAGAAATTGCAGTTTGTTCATAGTGATGTTTGTGGTCCCATGCAGAAACCTTCTTTTGGGAACTATCTTTATTTCGTGACTTTCATTGATGATTTTTCTAGGCATGCATGGGTATATCCACTCAAAGCAAAGTCAGAAGTGTTTATGTGCTTCAAACAGTTTTTGGTTTTGGTTGAAAATCTCTTAGTTTGTAAAAGTTGGGGATCTAAGGGTCATGTGACCTTACCCCCATATTCATATATATACATCATATATAGAGCATTTCCTCAAGAGAGATCATTATGTGGGTTTCAAGGCTCTCACCCATGTCTGTGCGTCTCTCCTCTCCTCTATCTCCATCCATCTCCTCCTTGCTCCTCTTATTCTCATACCATAGCCCTTCATTGGTATCAAAGCATGCTAAAGGCTTGTGTGCAAGAAGCTTCAATGAAAGCTTAGTTCACAAGAGGTGAATGTGTAGGTTGGCACCTCTCAACAGCTATTATGTAGTTTGGCCATAACTCGAGTTAGGAAGCTCGGATTGGTGGATTTTAAAGTTCTCTACGTACTGAGATAAAGAACTACAGCTTCAGAGAAGGGCGTATAACCTACTTTGGAGGTCTAAATCGCCAAAAATTCGAAAAATGCAGACTAATGTAGAAGATGAATCTACAATCACTTGGACAATAGGTTAGTATTTGGGCTATATCTTGAGTTTTATAAATTGGATTCAAGCAATTCAACTTGCTCTGTGTAGCTTGAAAAAAAAAGCTACAATTTTATAGAAGAACATAGATCTAGATTCTAAGTGC
>CM035431.1:119427347-119442347 GCA_020310875.1 Ceratopteris richardii
AGATATGTGTGATTATGTGTGTATGTTTATGCATTTATGTGTGTATCTATGTGTTTATATGTGCATATGAATGTTTATCTTGATATTTATTAATTGTATCAGTCAATTACTTTTAATAATTATAATTCTTTTCTTACTGAATTATGATGAATTTTTTGTAGTTAAATTAATAGATAAAACATTTTAACGTAACATTAAATGAAATTTTGAAATTTTTCACTTACTTGAAGCTCCTTATTTTTAACTCGATAAATATGAAATCCATAAGCTTTAGTGCATAGACTTAAAGCTCCATAAACTAGTAACTTATAGTGATAGAGCTAGTGAGATTGAGTGAGATAGTGAGAGAGAGAGAGTAAGAGAAATAAGAGAAATACATGAAAATAGGTATGAATAATTGAAAACACTTACGTAGATTTTTTGTTTGTGTGCATGTGCTCTCGAAATTGATCTTGAGAAATGTTGCACACAATGTGCACCTTTTCTTTTATGTAAAAGAACGCAAATGACAATTTGTTAACCAAAAATGGGTGAAATCATCGACATAATGATGCAGTGAAGCTTTGTATCACACATTCCACTTTCTATTATAGATGTTTTGAAATAAATCAAAGTATCTACTTAATACTTTGTATAAGAAGTAACCATTTGTATCAGATAGCATTTTTAAATACATGATATGACTTTTCCTACTCAATTGATGTGTACTCTAACAAAACGTGTTGATCTAACTTCCTCTTAAATCTTGTTAACTGATTTTTTTCTACAAGGTTGTAGCTGCTTACTTTTATCTTTTCTTAAAACTAGTGGAGGCCGTTAATAAGCACTAAAATATGTCTTCCTAAGCACCAAGATGAAGGATGATAGCTGAAAATAAAATGCAATGCATTTCTCTACCAAAATTATCTTCTCATAACTACTAGGAACAGGATATGAACCTTGTTGATATACTTAGGTAGTGATGTGTGTGAACACACTAGGACCCCCAGGGTGCTTTTTCCCTCTTTAAGAGGTTTTCCCCCCGGCTTGTATATATGCCTATAACCCTAATGGGTCACTTACATTTGTACATTCTAGTGGTAATACATTCAATATTGTGTGTTGTGCACCAAGCTTCTTCTTCTTCATTGCGTTGTTTGTGTGCTTCTGTAGACCTCAGACTCAAACAATTGGTATCAAAGCAGGTTGTTGTTTCATCTAGGGCGTTGTCAACACCCCTTCGATCACAGTCTCAGAATCGCATGAAATTTGGTGAGCATACTCACGGTATTAGGAGCTCAAAATTGCTTCGCTTTATGGTGTCGAAATCACAATCTGAGTTCATTTTGGCCTCTAAATGCACTATTGTAGTGCTTTTGTAGGCAATTTCATCTTTTTGCACCAAAGATATCTACAATTTTTGGTTCACCAGTATAAGCACTTGAATTTTGCAACAAATTTAGCAGATCTCAACACAATAGTTTTGTTCAACTTTTCGAGATACAATCATTTTTCTGCATCAGGGTATTTCAGTCAGCGTCCATGGTTGAAAACAATGATGTATTCTATATGTTGGCTATTGAGGATAAGTTGGATATTACCAATTATCCGTTATGGGCTTATATGATGCATTTGTATTGGTTGCAAAAGGACTATGGAATATTTTGTAGGGTGTTGAAAACATCCTTACACCTGCAAACACACTTGTTGAAGGTGATGTAGACAATGTTGAAGATGGTGATATTCCTCACAAATTTGTTTGTGTTGTGGTTCCTACTGCACCTACTACAAAGCAACTTTGTTGGGATGGTAAAGATGCTCAGGCACATGCATTGATAGCCTTGTCTGTCAGACATGCCATTATTCCCCACATTCGCTCTTGCAAAATAGCAAAGGATGCTTGGGATACATTAACCACTTTGTACCAGGCAATGAATGAGGCTCATGTTGCTTACCTTCCAAAACAGTTGGAGAGTGAGCACATGAATGAAGGAGATTCCATGGATAATTTTTGACAAAGATCAAAGATTTAAAGGAGCAGTTGATTTCTGCTAATGAAGTCTTGTTTGACAGTTCACTTGTGCAGACTATTCTAAGTGGTCTTCCAGATTCATTTCAGAGTTCTCCTTCTGCTCTTTGATTGATGATGAAAGGCAATCCAAATGCCTTAACATTCGAGGAGTTTATCTCTATTCTATTACAGGAAGATCATTCTAGGCAGAATAGGGCCATTATGCATGTTGCAGATCAAGATTTCCTGGCTATTCAGAAGGGCAAAGGTGAATGGAGTTCATCTACTAGTAAGTAGAAATCTGCTTATTCTACACAATCAAAGAAGGATGACAGAGACAAGAAGAAAACAGAAAAGCAGAAATTGTTTTGTGAATACTGTAAAGCAAATGATCATGTCATAAAGAGTTGTCCAAAACTGGCTGCAAAAGAGGCAAAGAAAAAGGAGGCTGGAATGGTTGTGCAGAGGCCTCTACATCGAAAACAGACTCTGCCAATCTTGTGCAAGAAGAAGAATGGGCATTTACTACTATTTGCAGTTTTGACCCATCTTCTCATAAGCGCATGTGTACATGTCTGCACTAGACTCAGATGTTTGGTACTTTGATAGTGGGGCGGCCAAACATGTTACCTCGCAGCACAGTTTCTTCTCTTCACTCGAGCCTGCCCCTATAGGGAATACTATTACATGCGTCTACAACTCCTCCTATCTTGTTATGGGAATCGGTAAGATCATTTTCACTACTGTTGATGGTCGTTCTTTCACTTTGTTAGATGCTTTGTTTGTGCCGAGATCAAGAAATATTTGTTATTAGTTTGTGCATTAACCAAGATTGTCTTGGTTGTGAAATTTGTTGATGACAAATGTATAGTTCATGATTTGTCAAATGGCGACGTCATTTTTGCTTCTGGCATTTTATGTCGTGGGTTGTATAAGCTCATAGACTATGAAAGATCTATAAATGATTTGGCATGTGCAGTGCATGATTCTCAGGCTATGTCAGATGCAAAGCTTTGGCATGCATGCTTTGGTCATCTAAATTTTGCCACTTTGCTACACCTCCAAAAATCTAAAATGGTGTCCTCTTTGCCCAAACTTGAGGCACCTGGTAAACATGTATGTGAATTTCTTCCTTTCCAAAACATGGTTCAGTTCGGGCTACTCAGAAATTGCAGCTTGTACATAGTGATTTTTGTGGTCCTATGTAGACACCCTCTTTTGGAAATTTTCTCTACTTCGTGACTTTCATTGACTTGGTCTTCTAGTTTTTCTTGTAGTAAATGACAATTTGTTAGCCAAAAATGGATGAAGTCATTGACATCGTGAAGCAATGAAACTTTGTATCACACGTTCCACTTTCTATAATAGATGTTTTGAAATACATCACATTTATGGACTTTATACTTTGTATAAGAAATAATTATTTTTATTAGATATCATTTTTAAGTACATGATATGGTTTTCTCCTTGTCAATTGTTGTGTACTCTAACAAAAAGTGTTCATCTAACTTCCTCTTAAATCTTGTTAGCTGATTGTTTTCTACATGGTTGTAGCTGCATACTTTTCTCTTTTTCAAAAGCCAGTGGAACCCCTTCATGAGCACTAAAATATGTCTTCTTAAGCACCATGATAAAGGTTGATGGTTGAAAATATCTAATGCAATGCATTTCTCTACCAAAATTATGTTATCGTAAGTACTAGGAATAGGATACAAACCTGGATAGCAAGGTAGTGTTTTGAGGAGAAAATTAGCCACAATACCCTCATTATTGAGGTTTTTGTGGTAGATTGGAATCTTTCCTGTCAAGCTGCTTTCAAAATAGTTTCTAAGAGCTTCATCACAACCATGATATTCTCTTTTTATGCATTTCCAAGAAATCACTCCTAACATTTTTTGTAAAAAAGACATGCATATCATCTATTTAGGGTCATAACCACTTTCAACTCAAAAAATCATAGAGCATCAGAGCCTCTTACCTCCAGACCCTAGTCATATAGAAAAGGCTTTTTCTTCATAAGTTAAACAATGGTGCCTTTTGCATCCCCTTGGAAATCCATTAAGAAATGCTTTGTGATATCTGTTATCCAATCTCTCATTGCATATTCCTAAAGTCTTCATTACTTCATATTCTTTTTCTTTCAATGTCTTCCCTTAGCCTATTGCTCCATAGATGCAAGCATTCTCTTACATGAAAATTTTCTTCCAATGTTAGATCCCCCTTTTCATCATTAGAGATGAACCCATTATCTTCATCTCCATTATGTGAAATCTCTACAAGTGCATAGTTAAATATTATTTGAATATCACTAATATTTATTCCCTTCCATCTCAAAATCTATGAAACTAGAAATGGTAGACATTTCCTCTATATTCTTTGGGACTCTAGGGACTTAGTCTTCATACCCCTCAAAATGATAAACGTGTTCTCATTGTCCTCTCTAGTGGGAGAGAACTGCTCTTCAGCTTTACCTCTTCTATAGTGGCTTGATTGTAGAGTCAATCACCAATTCTTTCCGCCTCTCACTTATATCTTAGTTTTCCATCTAAAGTAGGAAAATCTTTGTACATAAAATCCAAGAATATTGTAAAGCCCATATTAGTCGACACTAGCTTGTAGTTATTTTCATTAAAGGGCACCAAAATTGCTTATGGGCATAAGTGAGAAGTGTGAATTGATTATATGCAATGTTGCTCTATCTTTTGTTGTTTTTACAATCCAACAGATGGTAAACATCAATGAAATCTAAAGTCTCTCGACCATTCTTCACTGTCTTCAAACATCTTGAACTGATCTCTTTGAGTATATCCTTATGGGAAACTATCCTTATAGGGAACTACTTTGTGAACTTCTCTACAATGTTCAGATAAGCTTTCAAGCCTCTAGCTTCATATTAAACAGAATCTAATAGTACCTCTTCGATCTAATAGTACATTAAAGCAGAGTTTTCTTTTCGTTTTTTGCTTTTTTATGCAATTTCTTTTCCTCTTGGACCTCCCTCCAAAAACCAACCTTTCTCTTCATTCATTTCCTCTTGATGCTCCAGATGTGAATTAAGCATAAGGAAGCTCCACTATCACAAAGAGACACTTGATATTGGGTCCTTTGGCATATTATGTACGATACCTTCATTTGTCTCACAGAGGAGAATCAATGTTGCACATCTTTGAAATATGCACACTAATACTATGGCTCGATTTAGCTACTACCTCTCATATATTTAGATTTCCTTCACATGAATATGGATCAAGAGAAAAGGTTCTCTTTCTTGGTGGAGCTTGAGATGTAACTACAAGGAGAACTAAGGATTAATCACTAAAGAGAAGAAAGAGAGTGAACTTTGAAATGAAAAAAGACAATAAATATGTGTTAATTGATATGTTCATCGTAAATGAAAAAAGACAATAAATATATGTGTTAATTGATATGTTCATCGTAGTGCATCCGAAATGATAATACGAAAGCAAGATGACTTAAATAAGAAAGAAAATAGGCTTCGATGCAGAGAAGGTAGTAAATATATCTTTTAAGCTATATGCACATCAAAATGCATTGGAACTTTTTATTGTGTTTTCTTTTTATGTTTATATATTGTGCCTCTTCTCTATATACCTTTGGATCATATACTTCATAGTACCATAAACATGGAGTCTTCAACTTTGACCCTAATAGAAATTCTATCATTAATACGTATGCCTCTTGTACCAACCAACCTTCTGCCATACTTCCTTTGAGTCAAGATTTTTGATGCAAAAGACCCTTTTAACATATTCATGGAACACTCTAAAAATAACATCCATCTTGTATGCACGTTTCTTTCAATTTCAACCTGATCTTATATATGCAAAAGAAAGTGTACGTGAATGGTAAGAAAATTGGTGGGTAAATATTCTCCTACAAGTCTTATGATTTCAATGGAAGTCGAATGAGGATTTGTGATGGATTTCTCATCTATCTCTTTAGATGAAATCCATCTAACCAAATCACTCAGTTTATACAGAACTTTGAATCTCAGTTGTGAAAGCTCCCTTGATAGCAATTGGTAATATAAACCAAAGAAACTTGTGCCAAACATTAATTTTCATGGAAGATAACTCTTCTTCTTGAGTGAAGGCGGTCTTGATTGATAGCATACATCTAGTTGGAATTCTATAAAAGGAAATTATTGGATTTGATATTTATATTCCTATCCCTATAGAACCCATGGTGACAATGGGATTTTTTTACTATCCATATTACACCATAAGTGTGTCCATTGATCAATTGCTTTTAAATCCTCTCTTTTTCCATATCTCTTTGACCTATGATCATTCTCGAAAGCAACTCGCCTATACTTTTCGATACATGCATGGGATCTATCAAATGATTGATCAATAGTTGATCCCAATATGAAAGTTAATTCAAAATAGATAGTTTGTTCATTCCTAGAATAGGTGAGCCTTCACTTCTCTCCCACTATGAAAATTGAGTACATATAGATAAACATTTCCCATTTGACTCAACTTTCCATTACATAAATGATGTTCATTTGAAAGACAACGAGTAGCACCTTGATGTATCACCTTATTGAAAGACTTAGACCAGTTATTGTCTAATGGAGTACCACACGTTGCACATGCATTATATCAAATATTTTATAATCCTAAACATTGCACATGCTTTGATGTAGAGAACGCAATAAATATATCTTTTAAGCTACCTGCACATCGAAATGCATTGGAACTCTTTATTGTGTCGTCTTCAACTGTTGATATATTTAGGTAGTGATGTGTGTGAACACTCTAAGAACATTGGGGCACTTTTTTCCCTCTTTAAGAGGTTTTTTCCCCTGGCTTGTATATATGCCTATTGCCCTAACGGGTTACTTATCTTTGTACATTCTAGTGGTAATACATTTACTATTGTGTGTTGTGCTCCAAGCTTCTTCTTCTTCCTTGTGTTGTTCATGTGCTTTTGCAGACCTCGAACTCCAACTATTGGTATCAGAGCATGTCGCCGCTTCATCAAGGGCATCGTCAACACCTCTCTTGTCATAGTCTCAAAATCGCACGAAATTTGGTAAGCATACTCAGGGTGATTTGGAGATCAAAAAGGCTTTGCTCTGTGGTCCCGAAAGTGCGAGCTGAGTTCTATTTGGCCTCCGAATGCACTATCATAGTGCTTGTGTAGGCTATTTTGTCTTTTTGTGCCAAAGATATATACAAGTTTTAAGTCGCCAGTATAAATGTCTTGAAGTTTGCTATAGGTTTAGCAAAACTCATCAGGGTAGCTCTATTCAACGTTTTTAGATACAATCATTTTTCTGCATCAGGGTATTTTATTCAGTGGCCATGGCTAAAAGCAGTGATGTATTTTGTATGTTGGTTGTTGAGGATAAGTTGGATGGTACGAATTACCCATTGTGGGCTTATATGATGCATCATGTATTGGTCTCAAAAGGAATGTGGAATATTGTGTGGGGTGTTGAAAAACATCCTATTACACCTACAAATGCAGGTACTGAAGCTGATACCCACAGCATTGAAGATGACGATATTCTTCATGTTCCTATTCATGATGTAGTTTCTACTACACCTACTCTAAAGCAAATTCATTGGGATGGCAGAGATGCTCAAGCACATGCATTGATAGCCTTTTTTGTCAAACATGTCATTATTCCTCACATTCGCTCTTGCATAATAGCTAAGGATGCTTGAGATACACTTACCATATTGTACAAGGCTAGGAATGAGACTCATGTTGCTTACCTCCAAAAATATTTGGAGAGTGAGCATATGAATGAAGGTGATTCTATGGACAGTTTTCTAACAAAGATCAAAGATTTGAAGGAACGATTAATTTTTGTTGATGAAGTTTTGCCTGACTGTTCACTTCTGCAGACTGTTCTGAATGGTCTTCCCGATTCATACCAAAGTTTTGCTTCTACTCTTCGTTTGATGATGAAAGGCAATCCAAATGCCTTAACATTTGAGGAGTTAGTCTCTGTTCTATTGTAGGAAGATTAGTCTAGGTAGAACAGGTCCATTATGCATGTTGCAGATGAAGCTTTCCTCGCTAGTTTGAAGGGCAAAGGTAAATGGAGCTCTTCTACTAGTAAGCAAAAATCTGTTAATTCTACACAATCGAAGAAGGAAGATAGAGAAGAGAAGAAAATAGAAAAGCATAATTTTTTTTTGCAAGTAATGTAAAGAAAATGATCATGTCATAAAGAATTATCCAAAACTAGCTACAAAAGAGGCAAAGAAAAAAGAGGTTGGAATGGTTGTTGCAGAGGCCTCTACACTGAAAACAGAGTTAGCTAATCTAGTGTAGAATGAAGAATGTGTGTTTACTACTATTTGCAGTTTTGACCCATCTTCTCTTGAACAGTGTATGTCTGTAGTAGACTCAGATGTTTTGTACTTTGATAGTGGGGCAACCAAACATATTATCTTGTGGCACAGTTTCTTCACTTTGAGGCACCCGATAAAAATGTTTGTGAAGGTTGTATTTTAGGCAAAATGTAGCATTCATCCTTCCCAAAAGATGGTTCAATTCAAGTAATCAGAAATTGCAACTTGTACATAGTGATGTGTGTGGTCCTATGTAGACACCTTCTTTTGGAAACTATCTTTAGTTTATGACTTTCATTGATGATTTTTCCAAGCATGCATGGGTATATCCATTGGAAGTAAAGTTCGAAGTGTTTATGTGCTTCAAACAGTTTTTGGTTTTGGCTGAAAATCTATCAGCATGTCAAATGGGTACCCTCCGTTGTGATCAAGGGGGGGAATCTATGTCTTCTGACTTTAATGCATTTCAAGCTAAACAGTGGATAAAACATCAATGGACATTGCCATATACACCTCAATAGAATGGAGTTGCTAAACAAAAGAACAGGCCACTCATGGAGATGCTGCAGTGTATGGTCAAGAGTCAGGCTTTACCACATAGTTTTTGGCTTGAGGCCGTTATGTGTGCACCATATGTACTTAATAGATATCCCACTAAATCATTGCAGTCTATCACTCCATATGAGACTTGGCATGGTCATAAGCCATCTGTTGCTCATTTGCATGTTTTTTGTTTTCTCGCATATGCATTAGTGCTTGAACAATATCACGCGAAATTAGATGATAAAGCAGTAAAATGTATGTTTGTTGGGTACAGTTCTGAAAGCAAAGGCTATCGTCTATATCATCCATAGACTAAATGCATTTTTGTTAGCCGTCATGTTGTTTTTCTGGAAGATGCTATTTAGCCTTTACTTTCATGTACTAAGGAGACATTTGTTAGCTCTAAAAACATGTATGATACTTTGCTACCTCTTTTTATAGGTGGACAGTCTAGTGCTAGTCCTAATGAGGCAACTTCTCAACCTTTGTAGGTTTCATGTGATGATGCATATCATCCAGTTTTAATTCAGTTTTACATGATGCACTTCTTGATGAGAGAGTTGATATTGAGGAGGCAAAAACTATGCCAAAATGGTTGGTGCAGAGTTTGTCTGACAGCAAATTAGATGCACCTCTATCATATTGTACTTGTTCAGGCTCTCATAGTGCCTCTTTTGCATCAGATTTCTATGTTATGGCTGCCTTTACTCTCTGTGATGAGAATGAGCCCGTTTCATTTGATGAAGCACAAAACTCTAAAAATTGGATGGCTACTATGCAATTTGAATATGATGCTATAATGAAGAATGGTACCTAGTCATTATGTGACTTGCCTCCTGGCAAGAAGGTCATTGGCACTAAGTGGGTATACAAGCAAAAGCATAAGCTGGATGGAACAGTTGACAGGTATAAGGATAGGCTTTTTGCAAAGGGTTATGTGCAAGAAAGAGGCATTGATTTTGATGAGGCCTTTGCACCTACATGTCCAATGACTACTGTTCATAGCATCTATGCACTAGCAGCTCATCATGGTTAGAATGTGCATTAGTTGGACATTAAAACTACATTTCTGAATGGTAACTTGCATGAAGAAGTGTATGTTTTCCAACCTTGTGTCTTTGTGCAGAAAGGGCACAAAAACCAAGTGTGCAGGTTGAAGAAGGCATTATATGGTTTAAAGCAAGCACCATGTGCTTGGTATGAAAAGATACATGACTATCTAATTGCGCATGGTTTTGAGAACAATCCAACTAAAAGCACCTTATATGTCAAGCATGCTAATGATGTGCTTTTGATCATTTTTGTGTATGTTGATGACATGCTGCTCACTGGTCCTCATGACAAGCATGTTGCGGATTTTAAGGCTGATTTGCGTGCCTCATTTGAGATGTCTGATTTGAAGACTATAGACCTATTGCCACTCCTATGGAGACAGGTTTATGATTGAGTCTTCATGATGCTAGAGATGCATTTGATGTTGTTCTCTATCAGCACGTTGTTGGATGCTTGATTTACTTATGCATTACTCTACGAGATATTCAGTTTGTTGTCTCATAGATGAGTAGATTTATGCATTGCCGAAGTGTCAAGCATTGGTAGGCGGTTAAGCGCATCTTTCGCTACTTGAGTGGTACTTGACTACTTGGATTGTTTTATCCCAAGGGGGGATCACTACTGCCAGATTCACATGCTTTTTCTAACTCTGATTGGGCTATGACACTCGTGTGTCCACTAGTGGCTTTTGCTTCATGCTTGGTAGCTCATGTATAGTTTGGTTGAGCAAGAAGCAGTCTATTGTGGCCACTTCCAGTTGTGAGGCTAATTATAAGGCAGCTTTCACAGTGATTATTGAGTGTAAGTGGCTCAAATGCCTTATGGCTGATTTGGGTGTTGGTCATTCTTCTGCCACTTTGCCTCTTGGCGTAGTTATTATTTCTTCAGGATCCGTTCTTCTTGAGTTTCCTTGTCCTTCCAACCCTCCTCTCTCATTGATCCACTCAGGGTTTTTTGTTACCACATAGATGTGACCTAACTTGTCAATGTACAGTCCTCCTTCGTACTTGACTGCAGGTTTAGGCACTATTGCCGATTTAGTGGAGTTCACCATCCTTGCTACATACCTATTTGAACCATCCAGATAGATAGGGATCTCTTGGGGATTAGTGGACACATATTGCAAAGAGGTGTGGTATTCCCGCTCTATCTTTGACATGAAGTTCTCCCTAGGGACAGAACCTTGCATGTCTTCTGAAGCCATTGGTATCTCCTCCTCTGAGTCACTAGAGGTATCAGTATAGATAGAGTGATGACTTGCCTGGTGGCAGTTCCCACCGATGAAATGACACTCCTCCGGCTACTTAGCACACGCCTTGATCTCAAGTTCATCCATCCTTCTGGGCCTATGTTGGTTTCCCACTTTCCCACAATTGGCTCCTCAATTACCTCTAATTTTGCCCTCAAATGGCTTGATAGGTTCTGGACGATATTGTTGAGAGTTCCATGCTCCACCCTTTTGTCCAAAGCTAGAATCATTCTCATGTAAGTTCATTTATCCCACATGCAACGGAGTTCTCCCAAAATCCATATAAGCAAGGCCTCCCTTCACTCCTCACAAGTCATTCCACTCTAGCTCATTGCCAAGAGTGTGCTTCTACTCCTCATGGAGTCTCCATGCTCATAGAGCAATCTTTGTAAGATCATTTCCATTTTAATCTATTCATCATGTTTTCATATCTTTTGTTCCTTCCTCCATAGTTAATTTATTTTGTGATTAATTGTAGAGTAGGAGTAGCTTCTTTCATTTCAACATGGAATCAGAGCATAGGTTAATTATTTCTCTTTTTGAGTTTTGTTTTTGTTATCTTCATCATTAGCATGATTTTCTTTATTAATCCCTCCCTCCCTCCCATGTTTTCTTCAATAAGAGTGCTTCTAAGCACTATTCTATTTCATCATAGCACTATTCTATTTGTTGTTTAGAGCTTCTTGTTCTTATTATAGTCGGTTTTGC
Source organism: Ceratopteris richardii (assembly GCA_020310875.1). Classification (NCBI taxonomy): domain Eukaryota; kingdom Viridiplantae; phylum Streptophyta; class Polypodiopsida; order Polypodiales; family Pteridaceae; genus Ceratopteris; species Ceratopteris richardii. Next base: position 119,439,223 of record CM035431.1, read on the forward strand.
TTCTTTGCAATAAAGATGTTTCTAAGCAGCAATCATTTCAAGAATACGTGCTCTGTTGAGCATTCCACTTTGCAATAAAAAGTGTTTATAAACACTTCAATCGGAGCGAGACAAGCCTGTCGTGAGGGCTTAGAGATCATTTGAGAGAGTTCTTCAAAGTCTTTCTCCTAAGGAATGTGGTCCCAGCCATTCGCATGTGCTACTGCTGTTGAGCAGATTAGCGACAGAGAAGTACTTCAACGGGGTTGCTTAATCTTGCGCAGCGCTGTCTTTGGGGGTTGAGAGACCTTCAAGGGCTTGTCCTGGCATGACAACTCCTTCGGATCTGGACTTGCACTTGGAAGCGTATCAGCTTCTTCTTCCAAAAACTCAGAGCTTCATTGGCAGAATCAAAAAGTAGGCATCTGCTTGATTGACTGATCTCAGTGCTAGAAGCAGAGGCTGCTTGATTTCTCTCTTCAAATGCATCTTGGCTGGAAAACTTCTTCTCCAAGTTTTCATACAGATGTGGATCAAACTGTGAATGCAATGATTCATGCACCTATAAGCACTTGTGCAAATGTGGTGCTAACTGCACCTGTGACCCTTGCAAATTGAAGATGAAGATGACGGTTTGCCTTTGCCATCACCATGGACTAGAGATAGCGTCAGTCTTCTGCTCATTGCCCTAACCAGTTAGGGTTGCTCGTCCGATGGCTCGCAAGGCAAAGGAAACTGTTACTTCTGTCATGGCTGTGGCTGAGTAGAAAGCGTAGATGAATGTTAAGGCTGGTAAGAAGCTTGCTGGAAAGAATCTCGCAAGCGAGCAAAAGCGCTGACGCTATGCCTGTTGACGATCAACAACCATGATTTCGGCCAAGAACAGTGCATTAGATATCAGCGCAAACGATCGACGTTGATATGGATTATTCATCAGCTAATAAGAGTAGATTTTACTCAGATTTAGTAGACACTATGAACCTGCCTAGAAAGAACAATTCCAGAGTAGAACAGAGTCCTGCATGTTTCACATGCCACCTTGCTCCAGACAAGCATCTAGAATTGCATAAGAAACTTGGTCGCACAGCTTGTAAGTTGTCAGGGTGGCCTTCATTCACAGATTCAGAGGTGAAAAGGAAAGTTGCCATCTCTAAATGCAAAGATTTGTTGACAACCTGGTTTAGCACAAGATCGGCAAAACGCTCCAAGCCTCCAATACAGTGCGCGAAGACCAGAAAGCGAGTCATAGACAGAATGAATCAGAGACAAATTGGTGGATGGGATTGAAGCAAGCAGAATGCCATGAGCGATGCGTTGCAGAATCACGTGAAATGACTAAAACTACACATGGATTTTTAGAAATGGCAGAATTTGCCATGTGAAATGGCAGAATTTGCGATGATTTCTATGACATAAGCCATGAGCGAAATATCACGTGTAAAAGTATACATGGATTTTCGGAAAAGGATGCCGAGTTTGCAACCGTTCAAAGGACTAGGTATTTTCAATACTGGGGGGTGCACACGCAAATAGAGCATAGCACATTTGTTTTATTTTTTCATTAACGGTAAGAGGCCGAAGTCATGTTCTATGAATCATGAATACATTTGCACAACGTTAAGAAGAAAGTAACTTAAGCAATGCCAATTTATGTATAAAGGGACTAGACACTGCCACCCAAAGAAGTTGTAAGACCTTCCCATATATTCTTCTAGCTCTCATGCCCCCTTGTAAGAGATTAGACACCACCATGCTTAGACATGGTAGGACCTTCCCAAATCCAAAGGCAACAAGTGGACAAGACCAAAGCAAAGATACAAACAATGATCCCATCAATGGATCAAATTTAAGGACACATCAATATAGGTGGCAAATGGTTCCATAAGCACTACCTACCCATGATGTAAACCCTTGTACATGTCTAGGGATCCCATATGTCCCTAGATCCTATTAAAAACCACTTGGATCTCAAATGTCCAAAAATATGTCTTGGGATCCCATATGTCCCAAGATCCCAGGGATGTCGTATGTCCCAAACTTGGATCCCATATGTCCAAGTTATGTCCAAGGATCCCATATGTCCTTGGATCCTAAAATCCAAATGGACTAAGTGATCCCATATGTCACTAGCCCCATAATAAAAACAAAAGGGTCATCACATGGAGGGGGGGTGTTGAGAGTTCCATGCTCCACCCTTTTGTCCAAAGCTAGAATCATTCTCATGTAAGCTCATTTATCCCACATGCAAGGGAGTTCTCCCAAACTCCATATAAGCAAGGCCTCCCTTCACTCCTCACAAGTCATTCCACTCTAGCTCATTGCCAAGAGTGTGCTTCTACTCCTCATGGAGTCTCCATGCTCATAGAGCAATCTTTGTAAGATCATTTCCATTTTAATCTATTCATCATGTTTTCATATCTTTTGTTCCTTCCTCCATAGTTAATTTATTTTGTGATTAATTGTAGAGTAGGAGTAGCTTCTTTCATTTCAACAGATACCACTTTGGGTGATACCCCTCAGACGATATGATACTGGTTTCAGCACGATATGATACCAAAAACTTCAGGCGATATGATACCACGAATTAACATGATACGATACCGACTATAGCATGATACGATACCTCTGCATGTGATGATACGATACTATATTAGTAGATGATACGATACTAGAATAATAGACGATACGATACCATGTTCCTCACGATATGATATCCGAACTTTGCAGAGTACGATACTTGTCCACTGCACGATACGATACCAACAAGTCACACGTTACGATACGGAAACTCTCATGATACGATACGAGATGGGTCGAACGATATGATACCGAATTTCCCGCGATACGATACTAGTGCAAGTGACGACACAATACCGAAACTCTCACGATACGATACTGGAGTAACAGACGATACGATACCACTTCTCAGACAATGCGATACTAAATTTGTGATACGATACGATACCGCTCCGTCGACGATACAATACCGGGATCGGGATGATATGATACCGAGTGGACCACGATACTATACCACCGGCTGATCACGATCGCGATACCAACTTGATGATACGATACCAGAATGGTATCGCAATACCTCAAGTGGTATGCAATCATATGATACCAGGCGAGTATCATGATACTAGGGA
>CM035431.1:119447347-119449847 GCA_020310875.1 Ceratopteris richardii
TTTGATGTAGCCAGTGGAATACTCTTAGGGAACATCATCGATAGAGAAGGCATTACAATTGACCTCTTTGTGGTGTCTCTCATATCAAAATTGGAGCAGTGCTCATGCAATAACTTGAGAAAGTATGGTTTAAACATATTTACTATGTAAACAGAGTATTCAACCCAAAAAAAAAAAGGATTGCATGATTGTAAAGCACAAATGTTTAGGCATGATCTTTCATCTTTGAAAAAATTAACAATATTTACTAAAAAATAAGATCAAGTGTTGATCACCAAGCACTCATTTACTTGGCAAACAAGCTTCAATAGTTAGCAGTATTAGCAAAAATGGAAATTGTTTGTGCACGAACTCGATTATACAATGTAGCATGGGCCTCTATAAGAATAGGCCATTGCAAAATGCCTCAATAGGTTGAACAATAACGAAGTATTACAGCACATACATGATGACCTACATAATAGCACTATTCACAATCAACAAGGCACAAGAGGATGATTGCGACACTATAGTGATGTAGTTTCTACTCAAAGGAACTTTACCAAACAACATGGAAAAGGAAAAAAGGAAACAATTTCCCTCCAAATTAGAACCTTCAAAGTAATCATCAATGCACTAAAAAAATTGGCCATTAACAAAATTCTCAAGATATGTATACCAAACAATGAATACATCCCAATCCTTTTAGAAGCCCATGTAAGAATTCCAAGAGATGACCATTTAGGAGAAGTGATTGCTAGAAGAAAAAAATAGGTAGGCCTTTGGTTGGCATTAATAATCAAGGACTCTCAAAAACATGTAGTAGCTTGTCTAACCTTTTAAGGTGATGATCAACTTATGGACAAGAACAAAATGCCTCTTCAGGATTGATGTGATGATCAACCTATGGATTAGAACAAAATTCCTCTCTAGCCAATAATAGCACTGAACCATTTGAAAAATGGGGAGTTGATTTCATCGTCCAATCCACTTTGGTGCAAAATCACGATGCACACATATATCAGTAACCACATATTATCATACATAGTGGGTTCAAGCACAAGCACTAAAGGATAACATTGCATCTTCAGTAACACAGTCCATCTAAAAATGTCATGATCCGATTTGAATATTGTAGAGAAAGTATCAGATCAAAAAATTCATTTTGTCAATCAAACCATTCAAAGGCTTTACATCTACATTAAATCAATCATAAGAAATCCATGAGGTACTATCCTCAATCAAATGGACAAGTAGAATCCACAAATTAAATCCTTTTATGAATCCTCAAATGAATCATATAGGGTAACAAGAAGGATTGGGTCACAAAGCTCAATTCATCCTTATGGGTGTATAGAAATGCATATAAGGTCATTGCAGGCATGAGGCCATTCAGCATGGTTTATCCGCTAGAAGTATTGGTACCAATGGAATTCATTGTCTCATCCCTAAGGAGTGTAGTTCAACACAACCTTTCCATTGAAGAGTTAGTACAAAATCGGTTCTTACATTAATTGATCTTGAAGAAGAAAGACTACATTACTCTTTGAGATCAGTTAGAGGAAAAGATGAGCATGGGTGAGTAGAAACCTTAAACTGAAGAAGTTCCTAAAGGGAGATCAGGTATTTTTCTAGAACAGTAGACTAGGCAAGAGACCCGATAAGCTAAAGTATCAAAGACCTTTCAAGATAGCTGAGAAGTTAGGGCAATCAAATTTCTTAGAGGCATGCACAATAACATTTTTCTTAAACCAATTAATGGATTTAGATTAAAGAAGGTTCAGTTTAGGCAATGAGATAAAGTGCTACCACTACTTGACACACATGTGCATTCCCATGCAAGAGAACATATGCCATACACATAACAAAAGGCCCTCACTGGGTCACTAGCATGGATACCATCCACCACTAGACAACAAACAAATAGGTTCAATCCACTAAACAACTTTCTATAAATGCAATCCATCATTGATATGCAGTTTACCCTATGAATGTAGTTCAACGTCATTTTTCCACCCCCCTCATCATTTAAAATATTTGATCAAGCACAATCAATGGTGAGATACACTCTCGCCCTAAGAATCTACATGTGGTAATCATATGGCCATACATGCATATGTGGCTTCATTGCACTCACAATGCGAATTCAAAAACTTAGAGCACACCAACCATGTTGCATCAATTTCTTAAACCCACCTACATTGCATTCATAACACCACAACCATCAGTCCAAGACAAGCCTATCCAAATCAACAACTCTAAACTTTAGTTACTTCAAATTTTCTATCGCATTACAGCAATCACTCTCAACTATAGACCTACACAGACAATTCCTCACCTTGGGAAACTCCATGACGCACAATGAAAACCCCCACTTGATGCTCCACACACAAATCTATTACCATGTAAAGACGTTTATGGACAAGCCAATCAAAGTAAGATGATGAACAGTTGAGTGTCTCCCAAGGCAACCCATCATTTTCTCAATTCATATTTTTAGACCTATAGTATGACCTCGACA
>CM035431.1:119462347-119474847 GCA_020310875.1 Ceratopteris richardii
GTGTTGCAGGGGGGAGAGAGAGAGAGAGAGAGAGAGAGAGAGAGAGAAGGGAGAGAGAGAGAGAGAGAGAAGGGAGAGAGAGAGAGAGAACATCTTCGCCCACAGGACCATGCTGACCTCCAAAAAATTATCTGCCATAGATGTATACAAAGGTGGCCAGTAGATTCTTTTTAGTGAACAAGTGCATCATGCACAGCAAGTACAGGAAAAGTAATTGAACTAAATAAGAATTACCATTAAAACAAATCTACATAATGACTCAATGAAGTACTAGCTTGATCATTCTTGGGGGTGATAGTTAATAAGTAGCTGCAAGGACTAAAGCTCCATGCAATCATGGAGGGAGCATTCATAGGGTAAGCACATGGATATGTTTTCGGGTGACCAAAGATCACTTTTTGGGTCACCCGAAAAGTGTTCACATGAATGTCCGGTGGCCTGATTTCAGGTGAACCAGATTTAGGTGCACATGAAGACTTGGTGACCAAATTTTGGGTGGTTAAAGAGATGGACATAATGACACATACATACATGCATGATAAGCCACATGCATCATATATTTGCACCTCTGTTAAATTAATTAATTGAACCTCAAGATTCCATTGCAATGGCAATTCATAACTGCCAAAACTAACTCTAGAAACATTATCTTCTTCTTAATCTCTTATATGTGAGGAATGCAATCTTCTCCTTGCATGATAAGAGTCTATCCATTGGATGGTATCTTGGATATTCCACCGCCAGTCTTTTATACTTGTACCCATATTAGAACAAGACTTCCACCGTCAACTCTCCATTTAATAGTATGGAAGTCAATAAATTTACTGTTTCAAAAACCCAAACATCTTAACATTGTATTTTCCGTGGTTGCATTAATATTCAATCTCTTCTTAATAGGCTCAACTTACTTCATCTATGATTTTTCATGTATTATTGGAAGTATAGAATCTTGACATATGTATCAATGGACGATGAACATTGGTACACAAGGACAAGATATGTGTGTCATTAGAATCCGATGAATTATAGGTCACATACATATCAAACCAATCCCTCTCTTAGACAAAAAGAACGAAAAATTAAATAGACTTGAGAATAAATGCTATACTATTGAGAAATAGAAAAAGTAGAATCCTCGAAATTACTAATGTTCTTTTGGGCACACATGAAAGAACGTTTTTTGGACGAGTTCGTAAACATGTCTCGTAAATTCGTTCTTATTGGTTTTAAGATCATTATGTTAAAGGCGGCAAAAATAGCTTGAGAGATGGCACGAAGCAAAAACATTGGAAAATATTGTTTACAGTCAACATCAGACAAAAATAATAATAAAATAACATATCGCTGGACTTCAGGTCACCCGAACGGACTGGTGCTAATGGGCACCAGTCTGTTCTCCTTATCGTTTTAAGGTCACCCGAAAAGTGATTTTTTAACCCGAAGTACGGCAAAATCCTTCTATGTGCTACCCCTATCAGTCAAACTACTTTAAGGTCACTCAAGCGTATTCAATATTTGGTTATTTGATGTAGGTTGCAGACTTATGTCCTGAAAGACAACGAATCAATCTTTAAGACATATTATAAGACTGCTTCACTATGATAAAAAGTAAAGCAGAATGAGCTGTTCTAAGTTTAATTTTCAACTTCCAAGAGAAACTATGCCTGGTTTTGCACATAATAAGAGACATATAGCTTTGTATGTTCATATTCATCTGAACATTCTGACTACAAATAAGAAACACACGCACAGTACATAATTAAATACAGCAGCAATTTTGTGCAAAAGAATTAAACTAATAAAAACAATTGAAAATTTTATATATATACAAAAGAAGAAAGCAAAATCGAGCTTCAAAAATATAAGATAAAATGAATACAAGTAATCAAGCAAAAAGCAGATCCAAAAACACTAAAATAAATAAAAATAAATTAATTAAAAGAAAGGTTTTATTTGAAGAGATTCAAAAATAGAATTTTTGAGAATTTTACAACAATAATAATTAAACATAATAAAAATAAAGAACAGGAAAAAACCAACTCTTCAACTTCTATGTCTGTCCAAGCAAGAAATAACACACTTAAAACTTTATCATGCATAGGACAAGAGCTATGACAATCCTACCTACATCATCAGAATGCCCTAGATTGGGTGCAAGCTCTGATAAAGGGACTCCTCGTATGAACACTTCTAAAAAAGCCAATCAAGTGAAGTTTTATCACTTCCAAAAGTGAAGAGCAACGGCAAATTAAAGTACAAAAACAAAAATAAACAAATAGTACAAACTAAAAACTATAAATTTAAAAATTTACAAGTTAAAAAATATATAAATATATAAAAAGAAAAGGAAGTAAAAATGAGTTGAACTAAATTTTTTAAAAAAGTATAAAAGATGAAAATTTCAAAAAGAGAACAAAAAACCCCACAAAATGGAACCCAGTGAGACTTCTATCAAACTTACTAATGTTCAATTAGAGCAAAGGAAATGAAGAAGAAACATGGATGAACTTTCAAAAAGGATAGGCATTACCCATTCAAGAATTTTCTCAAGTAACCCTTTTGAACATGCACAGAGACTAGTTGACAAGATTAAGCTACAATTTACAAATAAAGACATGCTCGAGCAAAGATGAGAAAATATAGACAACTGAGAGTGACCAACATCAGACTTTGCTAAATGAGAAATATTTGATTCAAGTTGAGGCATTTCAATAATGTTAACACCAACATACTCCTGTTGTAACCTTCCATAATGATTGTCTACGTCCAAACCAAAAGGAGACTAAAAAACTGTTCAGATCTAAAAAAGCACAACATTAAATATTTGAAGTACAATTTGATTCCAAAAAGAAATTCAGACAAATACCACCAACAAAAGCACCATCATTTAAATGCATAGAGTCTTGAAAAGAAGTAGAAACAGAAACAAAACAAACACATACAATGAGTCTATAGTTAGAAAGTTTGTGTAAAATGGCAGGTCAAGTGTTAGCTAGAACATAATAAGAGATAGTACATCTTCCCATACTAACTAGATCAGCATACTGCAGCAGGCAGTATTTAGTTTTCGTGTGTGCTTTGCTTTAGATATCATTGATCAGAATAATGTCCTTTCGTAAGAGTGTGAAAATAAATAGAAGAAAGTCTACGCTATGTCAGTCCAGACTAGAAATTTTATCGCTTTTGATCCTTCTACATCTTCACATAGATAGGAACAGCAAGCAGGACATGCAAACACATTTATCTACAGAAACAGCTAAGGACTCCATGATCAGGATTACATACATTCTGGATGTCAACCCTTGATAAAGTGAGGAGATAGATACTTGGCCATACCAAATCCATGAAAACTGTCACAGCCAAATAATTCTTGAAGCTTGCCATCACAAATGATCCGTCTTTTATCTGTAGGATCCTGCTAAAATGCCAACGCACATGTATTAACTGTAGTTCAACAAAATATTGAAAGATCCTGTGAAAATGATTAAACAAGCAATAATGTAATACTATGTAGAAAAGTCATTGAGAGATGTACAATATAATATAATCAAAAAATAAAACAGAAACTGCCACAAACTTTTGCTTGGAAACGCATATCAGACTGCATGTACTACCACATATACAAAATAGAGAAAGAGAGAGAATCAGATTGCCCGAAAGACAGAATCCCAAAACATGAGATAGGAGTGTGAGAAACCAAAGAAACACCCAAATTCGAAATTGCCAAGGACAGTTAGCATACCTGCAGCTGATTTCCCTTTATGTATTCCCAGATTCGCTTGGTCACTTCTGATCTTGATAGCTCACTCTCTCCTGTGCCGAGAAAATTTATGAGAGCCTCAGAGATGGGCTGCAGAGCTGTGAAGCCACCTACCCTCTTCCCCTCGTCATTCTCAGAACCTTCTCTTTTTTCTGGTCTTGGCTTCTTTGGTTTGGGCTCCTCACCATCTACGTCCATTATCAGTGCAAAAAATGCATCAGATCAATAAAGCAGCCAAGAAATACAAGACAGAAAAATGAAAAAAAATAGATTTCAGTTACCTGCTGTAGGATTTTGGAGAGTAAATATATGTCTTGCTAGTAGCTTGTTCATTTTGAACATGTCAGTGGAATCGCATCCAAGCAAAGATCTCAGCTCATCATTACAAACAATCTTGCGCCTGTTTTCTGGGTCTTGTAAATTTTTCTCTCGAATATAAATCCAAAGCTCTTTGACAACCTGCTTCATATTCATTTCTTAATGACATTTCTCATTGACAATACAAAAGCAGCCAGCTGAAACCACTGCTGGTTTTATCAGCATACCTGAGTACGTGTCAGTTCTTTGTCACCTATTATGGCTCTCAGTTCTGGAGAAACCCCACATGTCTTATTCAGACCTCCCCCAGTTCTCTTCTTCTTCTCCTTCTGTTGGCTGCGCCAATCCAAATAAAACACTGTCACTGACGTGAAAGAGTTGGCCTGAGAACTCAGAACTCATATTAAGTTACGTAGCAAACAAGCAAAAACATTTTCTGGAAAAACCAGAAGCAGATAGTCTGTCCAAATCAAGAACACATTGTAAACACACCCCAGTTCACACTGCTTTATTCATATGCCAAAAAAACAGGTAGCAGCATAAAATTTGCTCAGTTCCAAAGGCAAGCATATCGCATCTGATCTTGCAAGGGGTCAAGTTACCCCATGAAAGAAAATCTTCATAAATAGAAAATGCACCTGCAGTTAATTCATCACTTGGCCTACCAAGAAAGTCCATTCCACATGTTTGCTTGAAAAATTCAGGTGATATCCACACCTCATCTGCCAGAAACAGAAACCTTGAACCCGATTGAGAGCTAGTAAACTTTTAGAACAAATGAATAAATAAAGGTCAAAAAGCAACAACATAAATAGCATCTGGTTCATGGCAGATCGTGGTATATAAAAAACAAAAAGAAGCAGCTGCTTTCTGATTGTCTTCAATTACCATATTTGCATCTTCTAATTAATGCTTGCAGACAATGCACACATGAACCATGTCCCCATCGAAAAGTGATGTACATACATGGCCATCAGCAAGATAGCTTTGCAGTTGGCATAACTGGCATCAAAAAAAAAAAAAACAAAACAAACAAACAAACAAACAAGACAAGACAAAACAAAAAAATAAATAAATAAAACAAAAGCTGATACCAAAAAAACAAAAGTAGCTATGAGACTTCAAAAGAGAAAAATAGACGCAAGACAGTTTAATGGCCATGATTAGACAGGCAAAGAGGATGGATAAATTTAAACAAAAAGCACACAATGAAAGAAATTAAGTCAGAGAGAGAAAGAGAGAGAGAGACAGAGGGAGAAAGAGAGAGAGAGAGAGAGAGAGAGAGAGAGATTGAGTGTGTGTCTACACGCACACGTGCACATGCCTACAGGGTTCAAAACTCTAAAAAAGGCAATATCATTTACGGATGGATATCAGAAGAGTTGAGAATCGAGATGTCTATCCCCGACTATTTTGTAAACTTTACATTCATTGTTGTGCTTTCTTTCAAAATCCCATATGCAAAAAAGTTTGCCAAACTCGTTATTCCATATACAAAGCACCTCCTCAAATGCAAGCTCTCAAGTTTATGCCTTTGTGATCTCTCCATAGAGCTCCAAGCTCCCTGAGGTTTAGAGGTAGGGAATGTGAGATAGCTAGGGAAACAACTAGAGAAAAAGTTTTATCTTGAAATACTATGTGTACTTCTACTGAGCCACAAACCCCACCTACGAATACTCTTGCAACAGGACTAGCTTCTTCAACATCAAAGAAAATGAGATACAACAGATACACAAGCTTTGTTCATCATATTTTGTAACGAGATCTATTATTCCTCATCTTATATACCAGAATGAATCTGGGTAAAACCCCAAATTCACCCTCAAAGGAAAGTGCAACTACAAGCTCATGGTAGTCAACCACAAGACTATATAGCGTATCAGCTCCACTATGCACAGTATCGACTCAATACTATGACATCCCCACTAACGTCCTCAGTGCCCAATAGTGGGTATAGAGCTCAGAATGAATGCATGCTCACACACACACCCCACAACGCACACACACCACGAGCATGAACTCACAAGAAGCTCTGCGAACTGAGTTTCTATCACTTCCGGAAGTGATGGGCAAACTCAGCCATAATGAAGTCTAGCACCAAATGCAAACAAAACATAGGAAAAATTACAGAAAAAGCATAGTTGATAGGGTATACACACCTAACAACTGGTCGCAACTCGGACGAAGAATCCACAAGTGAAAACTGCATGTCCGCTAATACGACAATCATATATACCAGAATGAATCTGGGTAAAACCCCAAATTCACCCTCAAAGGAAAGTGCAACTACAAGCTCATGGTAGTCAACCACAAGACTATATAGCGTATCAGCTCCACTAGGCACAGTATCGACTCAATACTATGACATCCCCACTAACGTCCTCAGTGCCCAATAGTGGGTATAGAGCTCAGAATGAATGCATGCTCACACACACACCCCACAACGCACACACACCACGAGCATGAACTCACAAGAAGCTCTGCGAACTGAGTTTCTATCACTTCCGGAAGTGATGGGCAAACTCAGCCATAATGAAGCCTAGCACCAAATGCAAACAAAACATAGGAAAAATTACAGAAAAATCTTAAACCTTGTAAGACATCTAAAGAAGTTCGAGATAGGTTAGCATATTTGTTTTATTCTCCGAACATTGCAAGAAAGCAATATTTGAAGCATCAGCTACACGATTTGAGAATGGAAGAAGGTGGTTCTATCTAAGAACATCTAATTAGAATCCAAGATCTGGTAGATAAATTAGGCAATATTTGAAGCATCAGCTACACGATTTGAGAATGGAAGAAGGTGGTTCTATCTAAGAACATCTAATTAGAATCCAAGATCTGGTAGATAAATTAGCAAATATTGATGTGTTCATAGAGGATAATGAGCTTGTGACCATCAATTTGTTTCGATTATAAGAAATTTGTTCATTACATAAATGAATGGAGACTTAGATTAGCAAAACACAAAATACATTTTGTTAATGTAGAAGATGACAATCAAAAATCTGATGAACAAATTGAGGCATCAAACACCACAGACTCTGATGACCAAGATTTTTTGGTTGTTTGCAAAGTAATTCGGTTCCTCAAATTTTTAAAATTTTTAAGGTTCTTCCCATTCTGTTCATTACATAAATGAATAGAGAGTTAGATTAGCAAAACACAGAATAGATTTTGTTAATGTAGAAGATGACAATCCAAAATCTAATGAACAAATTGAGACATCAAACACCTCAGACTCTGATGACCAAGATTTTTTGGTTGTTTGCAAAGTAGATTCGGTTCGTCAACTTTTTAAAATTTTTAAGGTTCTTCCCATTTGGTTGGTTCCGGTTCTTCGAGTTCTTCGTGACACGGTTGTATTTTTTTGCCATTCAATCTCGATTCTCCATCATCTTGTGAGCTTCTTACCTTCAAACCATAGCCCCATAGCTTGAGCCTTGATCCTTGGTTCCATTTCCAACACGTTACAATGTGATGCCCGCATCTGCAAGCCCGGAGTCCTACACACACTAGCCCAAAAGATTCCGAGAGAGAGAGAGAGAGGGGGGAGAGAGAGAGAGAGGGGGGAGAGAGAGAGAGAGAGGAGAGGAGAGAAATATTGAGCTCATTGGATGTACAAAGTGACACAAATAGTTCCACATCTATCTAGAGAGAGAGAGAGATGCATTCATAGCTACTAGTTTGTAGTTACAAGCCAAGGGTCAATTTCACTTGTGTGGGGTTTAATTGCAATTTTCCATCATGCCTTGTGGGATTTCACCACTATGGGCTATCCATATCACTCATAATGAGTTGGTGAATGGTTTTGCATCCGGTTCTAGTGCATTTACGACTCAAAAAATAAATAAATAAATAAATATATATATATATATATATATATATATATATATATATATATATATATATATATATATATATATATGTGTGTGTGTGTGTATATAATGGATATATGTGTGTTTGTAACAACGCACCATACCTTCAGATACCATTCGGTCCTCGCACCTTACATGCATCGAACTAAACGCACCGAACGCACCGGACTACTTTGGTTGTTTGATATTGGTACATCAAAGCACATGGCAATTGACTTTAGCTTGTTCCGGTCCATTTCATCAGCTAAGAAAAATGTTTTGGTTTCTTGCGCTAATATCAAGAATCTTCCAATGAAAGGCATAGAAAAATAGCTCTTACTACTCAGAGTGGAAACGCATTCTATCCTTTGAAGTTCTGTTAGTGTCAAATGTTCCCCATAACTTATTGATTGTATGTGCATTGATGATTGTTCAAAAAACATACGAGTATCCTATTAAACATGAGTGAACACATTGTATGTAATAATGATAGAGAAGTATTGTTTCATACTTAGAAATAATATGTTTATCCTCAATATGCATCATACATAGAAAATTTGCACGACATATGTGAGTGTACAAGAAAAAACCTTGTCTAGTACTCATTGTGAATGTACAAATCTTGTGTTTGATTTTTCTCTCTTCGTTGTGTGAATGTGAGTAATGTGGATCTTGCAACTCGTCTTACTGAAAAGAGTTCTTACAAATCTTGTAGTATCCAACTTGTTTCACATGATTCACTTGCACTTGTTTCTTCTCTTTGTTCTCCAATTGCACAAACACCTAGTTTGCTACCCAAACCTCTTCAAGGATTGAAAGAAAAGAATGTATCTCTTGTTTGTGACATATCTAGTAATGATATTTAATTGAGCTTTTTGATAAAAAAGACAAGTACATTTAAAGATAAAGAAAAGGCAAAAGAAGTTGTAGATTGGATTTCTTTGACACAAACTTGAAAGTCATCCGCAATTCTTTATCAGGTTCATCCTATATGGAAGATATACTGATATCTTCGTGAGAAGATGGTGGAGAAATTCTTTTTGCAAATCTGATCAAAAACTAAAAGATTGTGAAAGAAACTTTGAGTTCTTCAATTTTCAAGCCAACTTGAACATCACTAACAATAGAATCTTCATGGAGTTCAGGAAATAGTTTTTAGTGCACAAGTCAAGAGATCTAGGGAGCAATAGTTTCATACTTTGGCTACATCTTTGGACTTCAATTTGTAGTTGCAATAAAAGAATTGTAAATATCACATTGAAGTAATTCCAATGAAAAGATTTATCCCACACCTCAAGTTTGTGAGAAAGATAAGATAAGACAGAATGTTTATAGTTCTCCTTCTACCCCTTAAAATTTGGGGGAAAATTGTTAGGATTTTAGGAACTACACTTCATTGAAATTTTAATTTGTAAAATTTTTAGGATTCTTTATACCATTCTTGTACATATTCATAGTTCTGATTAGATCAAGTCAAAGTCAAATCAAGTCAATGACTTAGACAAAAATGGTCAAACACAATCATATTGTGCATGAGAAGTTATTCACATATTCCTAAACTCAAAGAGGGCTATCCAACCGTATATCATTATGCACTTCAATATTGAAACCCTAATCTCACGTTAGGGTGGCAAAAGCACATTAAAGTAGTTGCAAGTGTCATAATCTTATGATGACACATCAACATGATGCTATGACTTGTATTTATGACATGTGGCATTGGAAAAGCTGAGTTAAAAATAGTGAAAGCCTAAGATACTCCATGCATCAAATTTTTACGCAAAAACTACCTTGGCTTTTGACTTTTTTCACCTAGCCTTACTTGCCTATATAAAGAGGACTTGAGGGGCTCACAAATCAATCTAGCATCTCTAACCTCTCACGTGCTCACTTGGATGGTTGGAGCTCTTGAAGGTGGAGTGTACACTTAGAGGTGGTGGAGGTATTGGAGTAATGTATGCTCATAAACTATTGCAGGCCTCTCATACTCTTATAAGAGGCTGCTTTGGAGATCTTGCCCTAGCCTCTTCATGCCTTATCTCTTACCCTTTACATGCTCTCTTTGGTATATAAGTATTTCTTGTGTTATTATGTAGTATTTGAACCATGTCATCATCTTGTACATGTACCTTCATAATTGGAACATATGATTTTTTACCATACTTTGTGTATTGTGTGATTTATTTTTTGTTCATTTGTGCTTATTCTCTTATGTGTGCTATCATTTTTCTATCTCGCCTAACACATTACAACCATTTTCGAGGACAAGCTCTTTCCACTCAAAAGAACCCTCTACAAAGAGGAAAGTTCAATTAACGTTGACTTTCGAAGAAAATCAATCATCAAGAAGATAAGTGCTACTACAAGTCCAAGCATTAGACCAATGTTGGAAAAGAATGATCGCCATTCTAGTGGATCTTTCAAAGCTAATATATGTAAAGAACATCTTTTTAGACATCTCTTTTCAAAACATCATCTACCACATTTATTAGAACCCCATGAAGAGAGCTCTTAGTTCACTTTGTGCACTAATCATGTCATTAGTATCTTGGGTTGTCTTTATCAACAAGAACCACTCCTTATTGATCTTTATGTCGCATGGCAAAATTTATATAGTCTCTAATCTTTCCAACTTTATTATTCTTTTATCAATCTTTGAGCAAAAACCTTGCACCTTGAAAGTTAAAATTAAAAAAATTGATAACTTCCAAAAAGGATAGCCTTGTTACAAACCATTTATTATTAGCATCTTATAGGATCCTCAGTGCTAAAAAGACAAGGTACATGCCACATCCACAAACATGAGAAGGACAAACATCAAACTCACTTCCGAACCATAGAGCCAATCAAGGCGCACTCTTCCTTGAGTTTCAAAGCCGTACCTACAACTATGCATGTTGCCATCATCAAAAGGGTCCATGTCCCATATCACTAGCATAGTATGCAAGTGGCTCCACCGAAGAATCTAGCTTCCATGTGCATGTACACGGGTTTATCAATTGATCGATGGGTACTATTTATTAGACTCACACTTAAGCAAGTAGACCAGTTCACATTGGCAAATTCTTTATCACCTCATCGAGCTACAAGCAAGGTCTAGATGTCTCAAGGAAGTGGGGAACTTAACACTACATTGCTTAACTCTAATTGTTGTCCTCAACAATTTTCTTCCAAAAATGAAATTGAACAATTGACTCCCAATTATTTGATTGACTCCACCCAAATCTTTGTTCTTTTGCCATCCTTGCATGCATCTCAAAAAGGATGATGTTCCAAACCTGGAAGGGGTCCTTTTTTCATGCACAAAATCTATCCATATCTGTGTGCAGCTCCTCCAAGCTCCATGGATCCAGATTCCACCACCATGGCACTTATAAGCAAGTGTGAGAGAAAAGGGAATGGATGCCTGGGCTCAACTCCCAACCAATTATATAAACCTCAACTAGCACCATCTGGAACCCTCTCTAAGGTCTTACTATTTGTTTTGCCATCATGAGTAAGAAACCAACTATACGATCCATGGCTTTAGGTCTTAGCCATCCCTCACGCTAGAAACCTTGGCAACTTTCCATTGTTCCTCTAAGCATATGGCTTGCTTAATATATGACACTCTTAAGCGCAACACCTATAGCCACATCATTAGCATCTATCTCCACTATAAAGGGCTTACCCAAATCCATAATCTACATTATTTTGCACATGTAACTAGTTGCTTTAATGTTTGAAGACATTGATAGAGCTTTCCAATCCACTTGGGTTGACTAAAACTGTGTTTATTGCAATGAAGTCCCTACAAATGTGTGAGGCTACGCATTATGAGCATACTCTTTGATGAACTTGCAAAAAACATCGATGAATCCCAAAACAGCCTTCATCAACGTATCAAGATGGACCAATCCAACAAAGTGCATACCTTCTCTACGCCTATGCATGAAGACAATCTATGTAGATCTCATACATTTCTAAACTAGCTTTGAAACATTCACAAAACACACGATATATATCCAGATTCCATATTCATTCTCAAAAACTCAATCTCTTGATTTTCAATCAATTTTAATAACATATTGTTTTAGCTACAAAAAGGAATTTTCTTTAGAACTACTAGTTAAGGCCTTTGATGGAATTGAGTATTTACTTTCCTTGTAAGTGTATTGATTGTCCAAACTTTCTTTGCTCTTGCTTACTTTGGCCAAAGCCATCTGATGTCCTATTAAACAATTATAATCAGTACTTTTAGCAAATAAATCCAAAACAAAGAATATTATCCAAAAATCACTCCTTGTATGGTAATAAGAATATCCTTAATTAAAGCAATGCATTGCACTCTTGACCAACTTACATTTTGAAAATGAAAATAGCCCTGAGTGTTGCCAGACATATTGATAAAAAAAAATATAAATGATTTTGTATTTACTCAAAAGCCTCGAAGTAATAGCTCAAAGTGTTGCCGCACATTTGCGCTCCAACAATTGAAATCACTACAAATTGCTTCCTAAAATACATCACTCTCACACCCTTGCTCACTTTCTTTGATTGCTAGAGCACTTGGAAAGCATTGATAC
>CM035431.1:119479847-119542347 GCA_020310875.1 Ceratopteris richardii
AGATGAGAGGCAGTTTGGGGGGCTTGGAATCCGTTCAAATCCCACTTATGAAGGTCTTCCAAAGCATCAAAGATTCTTTCATTTCAACCAATGGGTGTCCAAGGCTCTATAACGTGAACCCTCGTCTCAATCAAGAACATTGTGTTTTTCATTTTTGGTTGAGCATGACATGAAAACAAATTTCTTTGTAAATCTTTTGGGATGTTTTGATTGGTGGCTTTTTTAACAAAGCACTTTAAATCGTAAACAAGGAAAATATATGCAAGCACGTTAGAGAGCCTTAAAATGAAGGTTTATAACCTTTTCATCCCCTTCACGAGGGACACACTTTGCTTTTCAGTTTGTTGTTTTCACCCTATGGTTCCAGAAAGGGTGGGGGGTCTTAGAGTGACGAATCCTTTTTCATAGAAAACTAACAAATTTCTTTATTGACCACTCTCTAAGGATCTTGCCAAAGTTAGTTGCCCATTTTTCCTTCCAAATTTTCTAGAGGACTTCACTTCTAATAGCATTCCATAGAGGGAGAGAGCATCTAATCACTTCATCAAGCAAAGCTTGTTTCTAGTTGACATGATGAATCAATAAAAGGGGATTCTCGAGATGCTTCTAGGTCAAAATGCTCCTTGGACAAGAAAAGAACAAGTGACCTAAGTGTTCTCTACCACTTCAGAATCTCTTGCACCATGGGGAAACATTACAAATTTTTACCGGCTTTGACATTAGTCCATATTCCTCAATGGAGAATTTGCTGCATGAGCATCGCATTCTTGCTCTCGATAAGCAAATGCCACATGTCCCTAAACTTGAAGTTCCATCTAATCTAGGTCCAATTTAGGCACCATTTCTTGTTTAATGAGTGATGAAATTTCATATTTCTTTTGGTTCTTGGAATGTCCTCCATCTTGTTGCCATTGTGCAACTTCATACCATTCACGTGAGGAGGATCCCGACCAAGCATGAGAGGGGTCTTTGAATTTTACCTCAAAAGCCACCAATCTTCAAAGTCCACTATGTACCTTAGCTCAATGTCTTCAAAGATGATCCATGTCATAGTTCCATAGATGCTTCCACATGCAAAACTTTGTTCCATGCTCTTGGCTCTTTGCAGGTTCTCACTCTCCACTATCATGATACTTTTTGGAGGTTCTCATTCTCCACTCTCATACTCTTTAAGGGTTCTCATTATCCACTCTCATGATACTAGAAATAGGGAACCAAATAGAATTGTGTTTCTAATGCAAGCAACCCACTTCCAATCATCACTGATGGAAGAGAAAGGTTTCAACTTGTTTCAATATTTCCATAGGGAGTGTGTCATATATAAGCCCTTGAGAGCAATCGGGAATGATGAAAACAAGAGCATGATAAGATTGATTTCTTTCCATTTGGGGATCCCGATGAGAGAGACATTGGTTCTAAAGATGAATTGGGCATAAGAAACACCTTCATTACACCAAGCTTTGACCATCCATTTGTCCATAAGCTTGTTTGCCAAGGTGACCATTTCCAAAATGTAGAACAAGTCAATTATGTATGTTGCAAATCAAGCTTTATTAGCTAGTTAGAAGGGCAAAGGTAAATGGAACATGTTTACTAGTAAGCAGAAATTTGCTAATGTTGCATAGTCAAAGAAGGAAAACAAACATGGTAAGAAGACAAAAATGTGAAAACACTTTTGCAAGTATTATAAGGCAAATGGTCATGTCATTAAGAGTTATCGTAAACCAGTTGCAAAAGAGGCAAAGTAGAGAGAGGTCAGAATGGTTGTTGGAGAGGCCTATGCACCTAAAACAAAGTCCATTAAACTTGTTCAGAATAAAGAATGGGCATTTACTACTCATTGCAACTATGGCCCATCTTTTTCATGCTTAGTGTATGTCTATAGTAGACTCGGATGTTTGGCACTTTCATAGTGGTGCAACCAAACATATTACATTGCGGCACAATTTATTCACTTTACCTGAGTCTGTTCCTATAGGGAATATTATCACATGTGCTAGCAACCCCTCTTATCCTATTATGGGAGTTGGAAAGATCATTCTCACTATTGTTGGTGGTAGTTATTTCACATTGTTAGGTGCCTTATACATGCCAAGGATAAAGAAAAATCTATTATCCAAGCATGCATGGGTTTATCAATTGGAAAAAAAGTCCAAAGTTTTTATGATCTATAAACAATTTCTAGTTATGGCTAAAAATCCATCAACATGTAAAATGTGCATTGTCCGTTGTGATAAAGGGGGGAATTATATGTCTTTTGAATTTAATGCATTGTGGCTAACCATGGGATAAAACATGCCTTATACACCTAAAAAAATAGATATATTGAGAGGAAGAATAGTTCTTTCATGGAAATGGCAAAGTATATGGTCAAAAGTTTTACCATATAGCTTTTGACTTGAGGTTGTTATTTGTGTAGCATATGCACTTAATAGGTGTCCCACTAAAGCATTGAAATCTATCACTTCGTATGAGGCTTGACATGGTCAAAAGACATATGTTGCTAATCTTCACATTTTTGTTTGTTTGGCATATGCATTAGTGAACGAACAACAATGCAAAAAAATGGATGGTTGTTATTGTTAGTGTCTATGTGAAAGGTCAAATGGTCATCAAACACTTTTGTATATGTTCTTTAATAAAACGTATAGTGGTATGGTATGCCACATATTGTAAGTTCAATTGCATTTGTAAAACCTAGAAAATTTGTGTTTGGGATTTGTGCATACTATTTAGTTTTTGCATACTCTATAGGTCTGTATAGAGCATTATGTGTATCACTTAGAGCTTGGTTTTCTAATGTGCGAGCATCATTGTGAATCTCTCATATAGAGGAATCCATTATGGTGCCTCTCCATAGCATCACTTCATAGGTATCACCCCAACACTTTGTGTGTCTTGTAGTGGCTTTGTCCAAGGCTTACAATTGAAGCGGCAATCAAGGCATAGACCTTGTCATCGCAATCACCAAAGTCATCATTTGCATCATTGGTTACACGAGAGGAAGAACTTCAACCATTAAAGAATACAAAGTACTAGTACTTCCTAGGAGGTCACCCATTCTAGTAGTGTTCCCCCCAGAGCACGCTCAACTAGTAGGTTTCCCTACCAATAAGCCCTAGTTGCTTAGTGATTATAGGACTGAAGATACTTAATGTTAACATTATTTTGGAGCCTTAAAAGTGTCTTCATGGACTCTCTACATCAAATTTATGAGAGTTTTCTTTGGGTGTGAAACTTAAAGTTAGAAATTGACTACACAAGTGGAAAGTGTTCCAAAGATAAAAGTTAGAACTAGAGGCACTTGAGATTTTATCTCCTTGATAGTGTACATTCAACTTTATTTCTAAATTTTTAACTCTTGATTCTTTGTATAGGTTTCTTGGAAGGATTTCAATTGTGACTGGATCAACCATCACAAGTTTATGAAAGCTTTTTGGGTCTAAAGAACCGAGTTGAAAGACACTTGCAGGTGTTTTTGACTAGTGTTTGGATTGTAAATTTAGCCTTTCATATCCATTTATTGAATATAATAAGCACATACACACTATGTATGCTTCTATGGATACTGCTTATGTACACCCATGTGGTCATTGATATAGTGGCTATGTTTTTTACATAAAGCATTTGACATTGATAAAGAGGGACATGGTGAGGTTTTCTTAACTAGGAGAGACGCATATGTTGGGGTCTCATCACTGATGCAAATAGGCAATATTTTTGGGTAAAATGAAGTGTTATTCCTTCCCCAAATATGGTTCAATTAGAGTTTCACATAAATTATAGCTTGTTCATAGTGATGTTTGTGGTCCGATGTAGACACCTTCATTTGGGAATTTCCTATACTTTATCAATTTCACTGATGAATTTTCCAAGCATGCATGGGTTCATCAATTGAAAACAAAGTCCAAAGTGTTTATGAGTTTTAAACAATTTCTAGTTATGGCTGAAAATCTATCAGCATGTAAAATGGGCATTGTACGTTTTGATCGAGGAGGGGATTATATGTCTTTTGAGTTTAAAGCATTATGGCTAATCACAGGATAAAACATGTCTTATACACCTCAAAAAAATAGATATATTGAGAGGAAGAATAGATATCTCATGGAAATGGCAAATTATATTGTCAAAAGTCAAGCTTTACCATATAACTTTTGACTTGAGGCTATTATATGTGCAACATATGTACTTAATATGTGTCCCACTAAAGCATTGAAATCTATCACTCCATATGAGGATTGGCATGGTCAAAAGCCATATGTTGCTCATCTTCATGTTTTTGGTTGTCTGTCATATGTATTAATGCATGAACAACAACGCAAAAAAATGGATGGTTGATATTGTTAGTGTCCATGTGAAAGGTCAAATGGTCATGGGACACTTTTGTATATGTTCTTTAATAAAACATATAGTGGTATGGTTTGCCACATACTATAAGTTCAATCGCATTTGTAAAACCTAGAAAGTTTATGTTCGGGATTTGTGTGTACTATGTACTTTTTGTGTATTCTATAGGCCAATGTAGAGCACTATGTGTGTCACTTAGAGCTTGGTTTTCTAATCTGCAAACATCATCGTGAATCTCTCATGCAGAGGAATCCATTATGGTGCCTTGCCATTGCACCACTTCACATGTATCATCCTAAGACTTTGTGGCTTGTAGTGGCCTCCTCCAAGGCTTATGACTAAAGCGGCAATCAAGGCATAGACCTTGTCATCATAGTCATCAAAGTCATCATTGGCATCATTGGCTGCATGGGAGGAAGGACTTCAACGATCAAGAAATACAAAGTACCAGTACTTCCTAGGAGGTCACCCATTCTAGTAGCGTTCCCCCCAAGACACACTTAACTAGTAGGTTTCCCTACCACTAAGCCCTAGTTGCTTGGTGATTATAGGATTGAAGATACTTAAGATTAACATTATTTTGGACCCTTCAAAGTGTCTTCTTGGACTCTGTACATCAATTTTATGAGAGTTTTCTTTGGGTGTGAAACTCAATAAAATTAGAAATTGACTTACCCAAATGTTGGGGTCTCTTCAACTTACCCAACCTCGCCATAGGAGATGTGCGCTTGTTGTCTAGATACTTGATAATCCTAGTCGGCTTCTTTTAGCTAAGTGGTTATATGCAGTGGAGTTAGTGGTTCACTTTTACATGTCGGTATTCATAATTTTACGAGTTTTTTATATTTGTCATATGCTCATTTTGTAGAGGATACTCTAACAAAATTTTTCCAAAAATTAGATTATCAACTATACAATGCTTGACTTTACTCCACGAGACACTTATTGATGTGAGTGCATACATTCTCACATAATGTCTTTTGTTGGTCATTTTTGTGCATTGATCCATTTTCTTGGGGAGATTGCCAAAATATTCAAGGAATAAGAAAGGAAGTAAATAAAGGAAGAGGGTTATTGAGTGCCATTATAGTCATAAGAAAAGACATATGAATAAATATTGCTATGTGTTAAAGAATGTTAAAGATAAATGACAACATGTTGATGATCATGTTAAATAGCTACTTACAACATCTGCTTCGACTATGAAGATAGAAGATATTAATCCTATTTATGATGTTGCTCATGTGTTGACACTTGATATTACTCTACCTAGTGAGGCTCTTATGGCTAATTCTCTTTCGCACACAAGGCTACTAGATTTTGGTGCTTCTTTCCATGTGACACCACATAACAAAGTCTCTTGGTACTGTGGGACTTGGTGGTTCTTACTAGTGTGATGTTGTTGGGATTGGGGATGTGGTTGTGCAATTCATTAATAGTTCAAAATTTATTATGCATAGTGTACACCATGTTCCTCAATTATCATGTAGTTTAAGTTCAATTGTTCAACTTGATGACCTTGGTTAAAAAGTGGTTTTCTATGCTTGATCCTTTTGCATATCAAAGGACAATATGGTGATTGCAAACGGAAGCAAAGTTGGATCACTTTATCCTTTATTTGTATCATAGAGATAACACTTGTTAGTTGTCATTGAACTTCCTATGGCTTGTATATGGGATGGCCGTTTGGGTCACATATCTCGTAGTTGAATGGAAAATATTTCTTTTTCTTGTTACCATTAGTGTCCATGTTAAAGGCCAGATGGCCATCGAGCACTTTTGTATATGTTCTTTAATAAAACATGTAATGGCTTGGTCAGACACATATTATAAGTTCGATCATATTTGTAAAACCTAAGAAGTTGAGTTACATACACAACCAAAAATATTGAGATGAGATAGATACAGTTTCTTACCATACCATGCTTCATATGGAGTTAAAGCATGTACACCAAAAATGGAGCACCTATTCATGATGTAGATGGTTGTACTTGTTGCATATGTCCAATAGCGATTGGGCACATTCATCTCATTGAGCATCGATCTTGCAACTTTAGCTATGTGCCTATTTTCCCTCTGTGCAACCCCATTTTGTTGGGTTGTATACCTACATGTATACTGCCTTTTGATGCCATTATGACAAAAATTCAAAAAACTCCTTGAATAAGTATTCTCCCTCTCCATCGGATCTAAGAGTCTTTATGTACCTACCCATCTCCTTTTCCACAACTGCCTTGAAGACTTTAAAGTGATTAAACATTTTAGCCTTTGAATTCATGCAATACAATCATGTCATTCTTGTGTGATCATCAATGAAGTTAACAAAAATACACATTCCCTCCCAATGGGGGCTGAAAGAACACTTACCACACCTCTCCTTTGCATATCCTTCAACCTTTGAAGGTTTATGTGGTTGATCCTCTTGTGTCACAAATCCAATTGAGCCATTTGTGTGTTGTCAAATGTCAAATAGAACATATGTGATGAAGGTGGTATTACCTCCATGGGGAATAGCCTTCCTTCTTTATTTCCTTTAGCTATCAACTTGTAGCTTTGCCTTGGATCTTCCACAAATAATTCTTTCTTGTTGAACTTGTCTATCTACCCTCTTTAAACCATCTGTTCAACTGATACTAGATTCTTTGTGATTGTGGGAACATGTAACACATCTTTAAGAATTTTTTCATTTAAATTTCATCCAAAGTAACATCACCTATGTGTTATCCTATGCTCAATGTCATTCCCTATTTATACATGATCTTGTGTGCGTGGTTCATGCAAATTGCAAAACATTTCCTTATTGCAGCTCAAGTGATTTGAAGATCCATTATCAATGTTGATGGGGGATGATTCTAACACCACAACGCAAAAATGGAAGATGGCTGCCCGCCACTAGGTCCACAAGCAGTGATATATGCTCACTATTCTGAACTTTTATCTGCATTAGTACAAAGACTTATAATGAAATTTTGCAAACTTGTAGTAGATTATAAGAGCTACCCAACAAGATTTAAATAATCCCAAATGGATATTCCAGTTGGGAGAACCACCCTCTACAAAACAGGCTACCTATTTGCAACACTCTCTGCCTATGTGCAGAGATATACCATCACAAAGTTGGCAATTTCTCACAAGTCACTCTACCAAATAACTTGAAACTTTGGCAAACTTCAGGGCACAATATGAGAGACCAAATGAAGCTTGAAATCAATGAAAATGAGTACAATGAGAGAGCAAACAATGCTCTGCAATCTAGTACAATCAGATTTGGAAAAGCCTAACTACACCTCTAGATAAAGAGGAGCAAAATCATGAGAAAAATGAGGTAAGCAAGCAAGGGGGATGTTTGCTGGAGCTTATAACTTCACTAAACTAAGTGGAAAACTCATGGAATGCATACAACTCAAGAAACAAAGGCATAATGATGCTTATATAGACTTTTACTTTTCCTAAAATCTAGCTAACCACCCACCAATTAGTTTAGGTGCACTTTTTGGTGGCTGATTTGATGAAATTTGAATTTGATTGAGTTTGGTGGAGCTCCTAACTTTATTCCACAAATTTGGGTCCTCCTTTTTGATTGGTCCACTTTCAAAACTCATGGTTGAGCCTTTTTTCATGATTGAGACTTGATTTTCAACACTCCCGCTCAAGTCTCAATGCCTAGATCCTTCATTCCAATGCATGCCTTGAAGTGTTGTAGCTTTACTCCATCGAATGCTTTGGTAAAAATATCTGCATATTGGTCCTTTGTATTGACATGCTCAACCTTGACATCCTTTGACATGATCTTCTCTCGAATAAAGTGGTAATGCACTTCTATATGCTTCGACCTTGCATGGAACACCGGATTTTGAGCCAAGCATATGCTACTTATGTTGTCACAAAAAATAGGTACTTTCTTAACTTGCAAATCAAGATCAACAAACAACTTCTTGAGCCACATAAGCTCACATGAGACTTGTGCTAAGCCCCTATACTCAGCTTTGATGGATGAAAGAGCCATGGTTGGTTGTTTCTTTGACATCCATGAGATGGTCTTCTTCCCTAGCATGATAACATATCCACTAGTGCTCCTCCTGCCATCTTTGGAACCTACCCAATTAACATCACAATAAGATTCTACATTTAATCCATCATCAAATGGATAATATAGACCTTCATTCACTGATCCTTTGAGGTACCTAAGTACCCTTTTGGTTGCAACAAGATGAGGCACTCTTGGTGCTTGCAAAAATTGAGATATACTCCAACTACATGTGCAATATCAGGTCTTGTCATAGTAGCATACAAGAGAGAACCAATTATTGACCTATACATGGTCACATCCTTCACTTCTTCACCTTCATGAGCACTTAGTTTAACATTTACTTCCAATGGATTTGAAATGGGCTTGCAATCACACAAGCTAAACTTCTTCAGAAGATCAAGAATGTATTTCCTTTGCATCAAGTATATACCTTCCTCTTTATATAGTACTTCAATCCCAAGGAAGTACCTTAAAATCCCTAAATCTGAGATTTTAAACTCACATCCAAGCTTCCTCTTTATGTCCTTGATGTTTTCTTCATCATCCCCTGTAATTATCAAATCATCAACATATATACAAATGAAAACAATTTTGCTACCTTCCTTCTTCACAAAGAGTGATGGGTCTGCATGACTCTGATTGTATCCACAGTTTACCAAGTAGTCCACAAGTCTTTGGTTCCAAGCTCTTGGGGCCTGCTTGAGTCCATAAAGAGCCTTCTTTAGCCTGCATACATGATGTGGAAATCTCTCATCTTCAAAGCCTTGGGGCTGGTCCATGAAGACTACCTCTTCAAGCTCTCCATTTAGGAAAGCATTCTTCACATCCAACTGGTACATCTTCCAACCTTTTGAAGCTAAAATTGCAATAAAACTTCTGATGGTGGACATCTTAGCTACTGGGCTGAATGTTTCCTCAAAGTCTATGCCATAGGTTTGAGCAAAACCTTTGGCAACCAGCCTTGCTTTATACCTAGAGATGCTCCCATCTGCATGCCTCTTTACCTTGTACACCCATTTGTTGCCAATGACTTTCATGTCCTTTGTTCTTGGCACCAATGACCAAGTATCATTTTCTTCAAGTGCTTTGAATTCCTCCTCCATGGCTTCAATCCATTCCTTATGCTTATTTGCTTCTTCAAAAAAGTTAGGTTCTTCACAAGCTATAACTTGACTCATGTAGGCATAGTGTCTTGCAATGAATGAATCATAAGTTAACATTTGAACAGGGTATTTAACCCTATTGGATGACCTTACCTCACCATTAGGTGGTAGGAATCTCCTCCTCCTTGGTTTAGATGCTTTAAATCCTAGAGTTTCTAATTTTTCCATATCTTCATCACTTGTAGATTCCATGTCTACCCATCGATGGTCTTTGTCATTTGCCTTTTCCTTTCCTTTTCTACTTCCTTCACTTGAATGAGCTTCATTCCTTGTCCTTCCATGCCAAGCTGATGTAGTAATCTCCTCTGATGGTGTGCTTGAAGTGGTTGGACCACTTATCTCCATGCTTTGTTGTTGCTCTTTGAACTTCTTCTCGCCTACATATGCATCATCAACCTGTAACACATCTTTGCTACCATACCAAGGTAGAAACTCATCAAATATTACATCCCTAGATACCTTAAGTTCTTTGGTACAAGGGTTACAACATCTAAAACCCTTTTGCTCTTAAGAATATCCAAGAAATATACACATATCTGCCTTCGGGTCTAACTTGTGTCTCAATTCTTGAGGTATGTGAACATAACACACACAACCAAATACTTTGAGATGTGAAAGATTGGGTTTCTTACCACATCAAGCTTCATAAGGTGTAACTCCATGTACTCCTGAGGTTGGACACCTATTCATAATGTATATGGATGTATTTGTTGCATCAACCCAATAAGAGTTAGGAACATTCATTTCATTTAACAAAGATCTAGCCACTTCTGCTATGTATCTATTCTTCCTTTCTGTCACCCCATTTTGTTGAGGTGTATACCTGCAAGTGATTTGCCTTTTGATGCCATGATCATGTAGAAAATCTGAAAATTCATTTGAAAAATACTCTCCCCCTCCATCCGATCTAAGAGTCTTTATATACTTCCTTGTTTCCTTCTCGACTAGGTTTTTGAACCTCTTGAAGTGGTAAAACACCTCTGACTTTGACTTAATGCAATACATCCAAACAAACCTTGAATGATCATCTATAAATGTGACAAAATATCTATTACCTCCAATGGATGGATCCCTTGTAGGTCCCCATACATCTGTGTGTATGAGATTCAACACTTCATTGCTCACATGTGCTCCCTTCTTGAATGGCAATCTGCTTTGTTTTCCTAATTGACAAACATGGCACAAATGTTGCATATTTTGAGATGTAAGATCAGGTAGACCACTCACCAAGCCCTTCCTTTGCATGTCCTTCATCCTTTGTAAGTTTATGTGCCCAATTCTTTTATGCCATAAGTCGATTTCTGCAATCTGTTTATTTCCAATTGACAAGTAGACAGTGTGAGGGGTTGATGGCTTTACCTCCATGAAGAAGAGTCTTCCTTGCTTCTTTCGTTTTGTTATGAGCTTGTAGTCCTGCATGGGGTCTTCAACAAAACATCCTTGCTCATTGAACCTCGCCTCATAACCTCTTTCAACCATTTGACCTACCGAAACCAAGTTCTTTGTGATGGTTGGCACATGCAACACATCCTTCAACACCTTGGAGCTTTGAGATCCATTCAATGAAACATCTCCCACGTATGTAATCTTGTGGTCAGTGTCATCCCCTGTCTCTACATGTCCTTGAGTGATGGGTGAATGTAAATTAAAGAAAACATCTTTATTGCAACTCAAATGGTTGCTACAACCACTATCAATGTACCATGTAAAATCTGGATTGACTCTTTCACTTGAACCATACATCATAAGCAAGTTCTCATTTTTTGAATTTGTTGAAGTACTAGCATAATTACCTTGGTTCCTTTTGTATCCTTGATTGCCTCCTCCTTTGGACCAATAATCTCTTGCATAATGGCCCGGTTTTCCACAATTGTAGCATTCTCCATTGGATGCTTCTCTTCCATGTGATCTTCCTCCTCTTTCTCTACTCCTTCCTCTTCCTCTTGATCCATAGCTTTGGTTGGAGCCTTCTTGGTTGCTTGAGCTTGAGCTTGACCTTCCTCTCCTTCTGCCTTGGGAGTTTTGTCCACCTCTTTCTCCTTTGTCTCTACCTGCATAGAAAACTTGGGCTTGGCTGCCCTTTGATTCTGAACCTCCTTGGTTCATCTCCTTGGTCACCATCAATGTGACTAATTGATCAAATTCTGGTAGGGAATCCCTCACATAAACTGATGTGGCGAATGATTTCCACCTTTCATCCTCTCTCAAGCCAGTGTGTGCAACAAGATCATCGTCTTCGATTCAGCTCCCAATTGAGCCTAAAGCATCTGCAAGTTCCTTAACCTTCAAAATGTACTCATTTATGTTAGTACTTGGTAATTTCCTGAGATTATTCAGTTCATTCTTGAGTTGAATCTTCCTTGCCTTGGTTGATGAAGAGTACAATCTCTCGAAGGTCTCCCAAACCTTCTTGGATGTGTCCAAGTCTTGTATATGCCCTATCATGCTATTGCTTATGTGTTGAGATAGAATGAATATGACTCTCCTATCCCTTTCTATCCATTCATTAAGTGCCTTGACCTGCCCTTGAAGTGGTGGATCATGTACATGAGGCATTGGCTTCGTGCCTCTCACCAATCCCCACAATCCTTTGCCCATAAGGTAGTTGTTAACTCTAAATTTCCATGGTTGATAATTGCCTTTCTCTAACTTCTCTATTTGTGCAAATTGCCTTTCTCTAACTTCTCTATTTGTGCATTATACTCAACCATACTGAGCTCTAAGATGCTCCTCTAGCTTTTCTTCAAGTTTTTGTATGCTTTAGAAGGTGTGGATATTACCTTTTGATAACTTCTCCCTTGCTAACCTTCAAGTAGTTGAGATCTCGATCGACGTAGCCCCCTTTTGATGTCTTCTTGCTTTGATGAGTGCCTCCTTGTGCTTCCACGAGCTGTCTTGATCCCTTCAAGTCTTCAATATGATGCCATTGATGTCTCCAAGCCTCCAAAATGGCTTTGATACCATTGATGAGGGATGATTCTAACACCCCAATGCAAAAATGGAAGATGGCTGCCTGCCACTAGGTCCATAAGCAATGATATATGCTCACTGTTCTGAGCTTTTATCTGCACCACTATAGAGAATTATAATGAAGTTTTGCACACTTTTAGTAGACTATAAGAGCTACCCAAAAAGATTTAAATCATCCCAAATGGATATTCCAGCTGGGAGAACCGCCCTCTACAAAATAGGCTACTTGTTTGCAACACTCTATGCCTATGTGCAGAGATATACCATCACAAAGTTGGCAATTTCTCACAACTCACTCAGCCAAATAACTTGAAACTTTGGAAAAGTTTAGGGCACAATATGAGAGACCAAATGAACCTTGAAATCAATGAAAATGAGTACAATGAGAGAGCAAACAATGCTCTACAATCTGGTACAATCAGATTTGGAAAAGCCTAACTTCACCTCTAGATAGAGAGGAGCAAAATCATGAGAAAATGAGGTGAGCAAGCAAGGGAGATGCTTGTTGGAGCTTATGACTTCACTAAACTAATTGGGAAACTTGTGGAATGCATAAAACTCAAGAAAAAAAGGTGGGATGATGCTTGATCATTGCTTGATCTTCCTCTAACTTTGCCTTCTCCACTGTGTGCACATCCATTTCCTTTGCCTTTATCTGCATAAAGACTTAGGCATCATTGCCCTTTGATTGACCTCCATTGAGGTTCATCTCCTCAGTCACCATGACTGTGACTAATTGCTCAAAATCTGGTAATGAGTCCCTCACATATACTAAATTAGTGAATGGCCTCCATTTTTCATCGTCCCTTAGCCCATTCAATGTATGAGCTACGAAGCCTTCTTTAAGTTATTCAACTCATTCTTGATTTGAATATTTCATGCCTTCATGGATTTGGAGTACAATCTCTCAAAAGCCTCCCACACTATTGCAGAGCAAAGAAGAGCAAAGAGGTAGAAGGGCCCTAAAATTTTTCCGATTGGGACACTTTCTTTTGTATTATAATCATTTTTGTACTATATTTTCCGATGTAAATGCACTAGAGGAGTCCTCTAGATGCACACCCATAGAGATTTGTATCTTACCTTTGTAACTAGTAGGAAATTAGCCTTCTAGTTAATAACGTGCCGGTCTTTTGTGTGAAAGGACCATTTTTAGGGCACAGGTATATAAGTCAATTTGTGATTCTTTGTAGAGACTTTTTGCCATTGTGAGAATCAAGAGCTCGGAATTTCGAATTTGTGTCTTCTCCTCTCTGTATCTTTTTCCTGGTGACCCTGTATGCATGTGTGATGCTTGGAAAGAGTGCTTAGAAGTGTTGTCTATCCATGAAAGTGCTTCATTGCTATTGGTAAGGTGTGTGTGAAGTGTAGGAAGTGTTGAAGTGTAGGAATATCAATCCCGCGACTTAGTATTTTGCTCATAACTTGAAGCAAAAGCATCAAAATTGAGTGAAAAGACTATCATTGGATGCGTCTTCTCGAGAGCTTCGAAAGGAACCTGCTATTCACTATATTTGGAATTCGGAGCTGAGAGAAAAGCTCGATTTACTATTGATTGCTGCTCCAAGTGTCGCAACACCATAACTGATCCCTAAAACTTGTTTGGAATAGATTTATGCTTTTTGCACTTTGTGAGAGTTCATTTGCATTGGCCATCTTGTGAATGCATGTCTTCATACACTCGGCTAGGTTTTGATACTCCTTGGATTGATAAGTAAAGCGTGAAGTCCCCATTATATGCACTTGAGGGGGATTGAGGTATAGTTTCTTTCTCCACAAGTCCGTAAGTTGGTACTTAGGTACACACGTTTTTAGCACCATTGTCGGGGAGTGTCGAATCAAACCGAGGCATTCGTGTGATGGTGAATAGCTCTTAGCATTGAAGCGAGTAGAGGAGTTGTGAATTTCTCTTCTTTGGTAAGTCACACTCATCTGCACTTACTACTTCTCACTCTTCGAGTGTGTGTAGTGAGTTGAGAGTTTAGAAGATGTGAGTTAGAGTAGGAATGAGGAAGTAGGTAAGTAGTCTAGGAAGATAGGGCAGTCTTTAAGTTAGTTCTTTTAGCTTTGTGGAGTCAAGCATTTCCCAAAAGTATAAAAATAAAAAAAATTCAAACTTTTCACTTCATTTCTGCAAGTGCAAGTATCGAGAGTGCTAGAGGCCGAATATCACGAATAGAGGTGGGATAGTGTGGAGCCACGCGGAGCAAGAAAGGGTGTGGAGGAGTTGGAGAATAGCCTTCAAGGTGAGCACACCAAATCTCTACTCTCAACATTTGTTTGAATCAAGGCAACATAGCTAAACGACCTATGGTAGATGTCGTGAGGGCCTATCCAAGGGTTGAGGAAGTTATTTTCTTGATACTGACTGTTGAGAGGGGGGAGCCAAGCTCTAGGAACACCTACATTCAATTGAAACTCAAAATCACTTGCTAAAAATTAAAAACATGTCAAGTGTCGTGTTCTCCCGCTGTTGAGTATCGCGACATCTAGATGTCATGATCTCCTATGGTTGAGTGTTGCGATACTTAGCCACGTTGGATATCGTGAAGTTTTGCTCGCGACACCTAACAGATATCGAGTTTCATGGACTTAGCTTCGTGACACCTGTTGCATATCGTGTGTCGTGGATTTAGCTTCATGACACCTGTTCAATATCATGTGTCGTGGGAAATTCCTCACGACATTTGATAGATATCAAGTGTCTTGGAAAATTCCTCGCAACATTTGGCAAATATCGTGTGTCATTGACTTGGCTTCACGACACCTGATGAGTGTCGAGTGTCGTGAACTCAGTCTCGCAATATCTGTCTGATATCGAGTATCGTGAAATTTCTTCTTGCGATATTTGTTACATATCGTGTGTCGTGGATTTTCCTTGCGACATTCCTCAAGTGTCGTGTGTCATGGGACTTTCTTTGCGACATTTGTCAAGTGTCGAGTATCACAGATTTCTCTCGCGACATTTGTCGAGTGTCGTATATCGTGACTCTGCAGGTGTTGGATGTCGTGGATCTGCCTTCGCGACATTTGGTGAATGTCGAGTGTCGTGGAGTCCTGAGAACGATATTTGTCCTATGTTGAGTATCGTGAATTTAGCCAGTGTCAGGTTTCATGTAGGGAGATTTTCAAATACTTCAGTGTGAATTTCCAAGTCAACCAAATATTTCATACAACTCTGAGATTCAGCAAAGAGCATTGGGAGCTAGGGGGTTGTCAAAACTCGACTAGAGCTTTTAAGTGAATGAACCTAAGATCCGGAAGAACCATAGGGAGCCGAAAAAGTATAATCTCTTCTGTGGGAAGTGTAGCCGAACCAAGTAGTTACTCACACTACTCTGAAACCTCGAGTGAGTCTGAGGAGAAAACCCTTATGGCCTCAGAGGACATGCAAAATTCTGTACCAATAATCAACATGATGTCAATTATTGAGGGTGAATATCAAACATCTTTAGAATATGTGAACACCACTCAACATGGTTTACCCATCTACCTAGATGGGCTAAACAGATCAGTGGCTAGGCTGAAGAAAGCTACAGATGCTTACATCGTGCCTAGCCCAGCTGTTAAGTATGCAGGAGGATTCTACATGGACAAAAGGGATATTCTATATGTAGTGATGGAGCATCCTGAAAACATCAATGAACAAAGGGAAGAAGGCAATGAACACAACCTTAATGGAGAGGGACATGAAGAATAGGTATCTACACCTCGAGGGAAGTCCATTGTAATTAGGGTTTGGAGAGGAGACCTAATCCCCCAAGACAATTCCCTGATGGATGTTTATCTAATCAACGGGATGGAGCACCTACTCAGAACACACTCTTCATTGTGGGAAGAAGCCATCAACCCAATCACCATCTATGAATTGCAAGATCTTGAAAACCCCACTCACATTACGTATTTGGACAAGAATTAGAGGAGGTACTGGCCCTTAATGGAATTAGAAAGACCCGAGTTGAAATATCAAAACATTCCAGTGTTCCCACCTAGGGATCAAGCCACAACTTCGCAGAACCCCCAAGGAACCCATAAAGATAATTCATATCAGCATTCGAGACAGACACAACAAAATAACATTCTAGTTAGGCCCCATGTGCAGTTTGCTACACCTGGCAATAATCTGAATAATCGACCACCTACACATGTAGAACCGAGGAATAGAATTCCTGTCCATGAGAGACCACCAGTAGGAAGAGGACCAGGTATTCCAATAGGATGACCGGTCTTCCCTATAATGCCTAGATCAACTGAACCAGGAAGAAGATTAAGACCCATCCAAGTTGCCAAATGCATGAGAAACCACTATGATGGCTCTAGTGAACCATACAACCACATAGCTGAATTCAAGCAAGTAATAAAAGCCGAACAAGTGGAAGACTTCTTGATTTAATATGAATCCTTTGGCCTAACTCTTACAGACACGGCCTTAGCTTGGTTTCAACCATTAGACCCTAATAACTTCCAAAACATGGAACAATTCTATCAAGAATTGATTGAAGAATTTACCAATTTTGGAATAAAAAACAACTCATCTTCATTAATCCATAGTTTTAAACAAGCTCCGACAGAATCGGTAAGATTGGCAGCAAGAAGATTTAAGCAATATGTGGATAGATGCCCTATTGAAGAGAGACCCACTCAAAACAAAATGGTTTCATTATTTTTGGAAGGATTAGTGAATGGATCATTGAGATCATTAGTATATGTGAAACGAGTCCAAAACTTGCAAGAGTGTATGAAAGAGTGCATCGACCTAGAGGACAATCTAGCAGAAGATTTGAAAATACCTCAAGGTAGTGTGAAAAGTGAGGATACCGCCAATAGCACGTCAAACCCCAGGAACAATGTAGAGGAAATAGCTAACTTAGTGGCAAAAAAGCTGAACGTTCAAGGGCAGAGGAACTACCCAAACAATCCTATGAGAGTACCCATGCTTCGAAGGTGTGTGCATTGTGAAGGTGATCATCCTTCTCATTTGTGCAATAGGGGAATAGTTCCACCACCTGATTACACTTACAATAGACCACTTGCCCCGGGCTGTATGCATTATTGTAGCATAGAACAAAGGTACACAAATCATAGCACAGAAAATTGTCCTTACGATTGGCAGTCAAGACCTGTACAACCACCCATAAGACCTTATGGATACCCTTAGAGAGATCAAGGAGGAGAAGCCTTTAGATATCCCACATATCAGCAACAGGCACCAACACCACGATCTTATGCTTACCAAGGGTACACTCAACCACAACCCGTGTTAGGACAACAACCACCACACCCTCAGAATGTTGTCCCAGTAAAAATGGCTCAATCTGAAGAGAACCCAGAGAGAGCAATAGTTTGACCACGACATTGGCTAGTAACGAGCCTTTTGACCCATCTTATGACCATATTCAAGGAAATTATTCCGCATATGAGGGCACTTTAGTTGAATATGGATAATTTTACGAGCCATATGCTTATGGTATGGAAGGACCAGATAGCTCTTACGGATATGAGCAGGACTATGTGTCATTAATGTACACAGCTCCTAGAGCACCCTTACCCTCCCGACCAATGAATAGACCACCTGCACCTAGAAGACCATGTTATAGATGCGGAGGAGATCATTTTATCAGAGAATGTACGTTAACCAACCCACCACCATCTTAGCGAATTTGGGAAGGATGTTGTAGTGATTGTGATAAAGAACATCTTTTTAGAGATTGTCCCAAGAACCCCAACAAAGTTAACTCAAATGTGCAGATCAATGTGATAGAAGTGATAGAGTCATCGGGGAGTGATAAGGAGTACACTGTACCACTAAAAGCAATAACGAGGGCTAAAGCAAGAGAGACCTCAGAAAGAATTAGAGAAGATGATCACGCTGATAAAGAATTAAATATACCCACACCTCAAGTAGCTGTAGACTCTGAAGAATCTGGGAAAAGTATTGAAAGTAGGTGGACCCAAAGATTGAAGAATCATAGAGAAAGGATGAAAGAAAAGAAACTACAACAAAAGATGGGAACGAGAATAACGAACCAGGCCAGGAAGAAAAACGAAAACTTGAGGGAAACAACAAGAAAGAAAAGTATAAAAACCAAGAGGCACGATCAGTTCTAGCTGATCCTATGCCAGAAGAGTTAGCCATGTGGATTCAGGCATACTAGGCACGAATAAGAGTAGGACCAACCATTGAACAACATGAAAAGGAATATCCAAGAGGTGACTTAGAGAAAGAAAGGTTGGAGATATGTAAGAAATTAATTGAAGTGGCTTAATAGACCCTAGAAAAACCTGTTCAATGACTACCCAACTCAAGAATTCCCGAAAAAGAATTCCAAGAGTATGTTACCCCTAATGATCCCAAGAAAGGAAAAGAAGACGAGACCGGTGGTGAAAATTACTGTGAGAATAACAGAGAAGGATCTGTTGTCCCCGAAGTTGATAGGGAATGGCCTAAAGACTTGTGGGCAAGACTCCAAGAAGATAGATGGAAGAGAGCGGAAGGAATTGAACCTCTCTTTGAGGAGTTAGAAGCAGAAGGTGAATTTGAAGCATCAATACCTGAAGTAAACTCAAAAGGATTGTTACAACTAGATGAGAGCAAAAATGACGAAGATAGTGTGAAGGCTTTGCCGAACTACACGGGAGAGTACGAACATAATTTTGAATTATATTGCATTCCCTCAGTGAGAAGAAAAGAGCAAAACCCATCGATTCAAACATCAGACATTATAAAACATATTAAAAAAGTAAAAATCCCTTGTACTCTGACGTTGGAAGAACTCTTGAAGTTAAAACCACAATTGAAGGAGAAGCTAACTAGTTAGTTAGAGACAAAGATGAAAATGAGATGCCGGATGGAATTACCACAATTAAAATCCCAGTCGATAAGGTTGGAGATTTCAATGAGGGAGATGATGAAAACACATGCCTCCCCATCACTTACAGAGGTTACACCACTAAAGCCATCTTAGACTCGGGAGCAGGAGTAGGAATCGCCACCAAGGAAATTCGGGAGAAATGGGGAAAGCGAGCTTTAAGACCAACCAGAATGAAGATTCAAATGGCAGATGGACACACTGAATGACCCCTAGGATTATTGGAAAACATAACTTTTACTACCTGCGGAGTTGAATTCGAGCACACCTTAGCAATCTGTCAATTTGAAAAGGCTAGCAATTATGAGATGATACTTGAAAGACCTTTCATGAGACAGCTTAAGGTAGTGCAAGACGAGAGAAAAGACGTTGTATACTTGCAGCATGAAGGAACCACGACCAGAATAAATATCCATACATACACGTATCAAGACGTTCCCCCCCTACAATGGAATCTGATTCATAAGGAGGAAGATGATCAATCGATTCATAGTTTAGGTTCGAGTGACCAAACATGGATGAATGAAGACACTCATCTATGGATATGCCAGGCAGCTAAAAGGGAAGAAGAAAGGATGGTAGCAAAGGTAGGGAGTTGCTAGATCTGTACAAGATCCAGCTTACATGCCCCAAATATTCCTAGATGAAGAGTTCGAACCTCATGGTTGGATGGAGATTTCAGCTACTCTTGATGTATGTGTAAATGAAGAAGTAATAACCATGAATGAATGCATTGATGAGGAAGGATATGATGTAAGTTTATACATGGTCGTTCTCCAAGAAGCCGAAGAAGGAGAAGTAATTGAAAAAGAATGGAAGGAGGATTATGAGAGCATTGAAATGGAACATGAACAAATTGAGGCAGAAAGCGAAAATCAAAGAGTAAGTGTCATAACTAATGGGTTGAATCAAGGAATGACACAAGGAGAAGAACTTGAACTAGATAAAGAAAACGAAGAGGGAGAAAACAAGCCTCAAGATCAATTCGAAGTACCTGCCCACTTCAAGAAATATGAGGTAGAAGAGAGGAAGATTGCTATCCAAATGCCAAGACGGGAAGCACAACCAGGAATAGCATATGACAACAAAAAACAGACCAAGAAAATAGTAGTAGCGTTGGAGGAAGGAGAAGAGCGATGCACTTTTATCGGACAAGATGTCTCAATGGAGGAAGAACAAGGGTTAATACAACTCATAAGAGAATATAGGGACATCTTTGCTTGGACATATAAGGATTTAAAAGGGGTAGATCCCTCTATTTGTGCCCATAGAATCCCTATGACATCAGAAGCCAAACCTTCCAAACAAAGACCATACACATATAATGACGTCTACTCAGCAAAAATTAAGGAAGAGATAGATAAGCTGTTGGACGCGGGCTTCATTTATGAAATCGAACACACGGAATGGGTATCACCTTTAGTGGTTGTGCCGAAAAAGAATGGCAAGTTAAGGGTATGCATTAATTTCAAAAAAGTAAATGCTGCCACCATACGTGATAGTTACCCATTACCTATCACCGATCATCTTCTAGAAAGGGTTGCAGGAAAGGAAGTCTATAGCTTCCTGGACAGCTTTTCAGGGTATAATCAGGTAGCAATTGCTCCTAAGGACCAACATAAGACAACCTTTGCAACTGAATGGGGAGTGTATGCATTTAGGATTATGCCTTTTGGTCTAACCAATGCCCCAACCACTTTTCAAAGGTTGATGTGCCATGTGTTCAAGGAATTCTTAACGAAGAGCATGGAGGTATACGTTGACGATTTATGCACCTATTCAGCTATACGATCGGAGCATATTCCTGAACTTTTTTTTTTTTGCTAAATGTCGACAATATAGAGTTTGCCTTAATCCAGAAAAGTGCGTCTTCATGGTTCGACAAGGGAAGATATTAGGGCACATCGTCTCTAAAAATGGAATTTCCACGGATGAAGACAATATTAAAGTAATTCTGGATTTGCCAAGGCCAAAGACTGCTAAAGAAGTGCAAGCATTTATGGGACATTGTGGATACTATTGTAGGTTTATCCACATGTATGCCATAATTGCTACAGCTCTTTATGCATTATTGTCTCAATTTATTTGGACAGAAGAATGTGAAAATGCCTTCAATGAATTGAAGAGTCGCTTGAGTTTAGCACCAATCCTCCAAGTGCATTCATGTGGATGCTTCCAAGTTTGCCATTGGATGCATCTTAGCGCAGCCAGCAAATACAAGAAAATTAGACCACCCTATAGCCTATGCCAGTAGACAATTAAATCAAGCAGAGCGCAATTATACCACTATGGAACGAGAAGGTTTAGGGATGGTGTATGCAATAAAGAAGTTTTGACACTACTTATTGGCAAAAAAATTCAAATTCTTCATCGATTATCAAGCCCTACTGTAGCTCTTTATGCATTATTGTCTCAATTTATTTGGACAGAAGAATGTGAAAAGGCCTTCAATGAATTGAAGAGTCGCTTGAGTTTAGCACCAATCCTCCAAGTGCATTCATGTGGATGCTTCCAAGTTTGCCATTGGATGCATCTTAGCGCAGCCAGCAAATACAAGAAAATTAGACCACCCTATAGCCTATGCCAGTAGACAATTAAATCAAGCAGAGCGCAATTATACCACTATGGAACGAGAAGGTTTAGGGATGGTGTATGCAATAAAGAATTTTTGACACTACTTATTGGCAAAAAAATTCAAATTCTTCATCGATCATCAAGCCCTACTGTACCTAGTCAATAAACCTTGTAATACAGGACGACTGGTACGATGATTTCTTTTGCTGATGGAATTTGATTTTGAAGTAGTAGTCAAGAAGGGGAATACACACATCAGAGCATATCACCTATCAAGAATGACACATGGAGAGGCCCCTACAGGAGTACCAGATGACCTACCAGATACTTATCTTTTCAATCTCGAAGTATGTCCCCAATGGGCAGAAAAGTTGATCCCTATCCTCACATACAGACCTAAACATGGGATCACTACAAACAAAAGTTAGGAGTTATGGAAGACTAAAAACTCCACATCATTGTTGGAAGCTTATACCACCAAGATCCAAGTGGGTTACTCTTGAGATGTGTGGAGGAAGAGGAACAAGAGATGTGGCTTCAAAAAGCACATGTAAATCAATGGAAAACTCATCTAAATGCGAATGGAACATGGCAAACACTGAAAAGATTAGGCATATACTGGCCAACCATGCAGAGGGATACACATAACTATGTATCTACCTGCCTAACTTGTCAAGAAAGAAGGCCAGAAGAGAACTCTACTCTATGTTACTCCACTGTAGCACCAAGGTGGAGTGTGCCTCTGGTAAATTCTTAAAAACCCAGGAGTACCCAGAAGGAGCTACTCTAGCAAGAAAATGTGCCCTCACAGAGCAACACAAGGACTATTTGCTTATAGGAAAACAGTTCTTCAAGAGAGGAAGTGACAATTATCTACGAATGTGCATTCATGAAGACGAGTATCTTTCTGTCTTAGAGATGGCTCATATGGGAGCTGCAGGAGGACATTTTTCTGTAGATAAAACTGCAAAAATGATTCTCTTTGCAGGAGTGTGGTGGCCAACTCTACATCAAGATGCAGCCACTTATGTCCAAAGATGCGATACCTATCAACGAACAAAGTATCCTATTAGAAGAGATGAAATGCCACTAAAACCTATGATGAGTGCCAGAGCATTTACCAAATGGGCAATAGATTTTGTAGGACCTATTAGTCCACTAGCTAAAGGTTCTCATGCTGAGTATATAATTGTAGCAACGGATTATTTGACCAAATGGGTAGAGGCCAAACCAACCAAGAAAAACGATGCGAGGACTACGGCCAAGTTTCTCTTCGAGAACATATTCACTAGGTTTGGATTGCCTATTGAAATTGTGAGTAATAGGGGCACACACTTTGTCAATGAAGTGATAGAAGCCCAAATGAATGTTTTCTTAGTGATTCATAAGAAATGAGCCCCTTATCACCCACAACCCAACGGACAGGCTGAAAGTTCGAACAAAATCTTATGCACAATCCTCACTAAGATTGTTAACAATGGAAGATCCGACTTGGACAAGCAATTACATCATGCTTTATGGGCATTCCGAGTAGCCTACAAAATTGCCATAGGAACTACTCCCTTCAACCTAGTGTACGGATAGAATGCCATCTTGCCAATTGATTTCTTGGTGCCTACTTTCAGAGTAGCTGCAAATTTCGAATGGACTGAACATGAGTTATCAACTCAATTGGATCAAATAGAAAAGTTACACGAAACAAGATTGCAAGTTGTGGCAGGTATTTACACTGCAAAAAAGCGACAAAAGGCATATTTTGATAAAGGCGACAAAAGGCATATTAAAGATAAAAACCTGAAGGAGGAAGATTTGGTCTTGGTTTATACTCTGAAGCAACATGCAAAGAAACTACAAAAAAGAGGATATGGCCCCTTGATAATCAATCGTATATTTACCAGTAGAGCCATCAGCCAAGCAACCCTAGAGGGAGAAGTATTGCCAAACTATATAAGTGGTTGTCGTGTAAAAAAAGTATTTAGAGCCATTAATAGAAGAAATAATGTCACGCCTTCTAACAGCTAAAAATAGGCAAGAAGAGGATGAAAGAATACGAGAAGAAGCAAGACAGGAAGCGCTAGAACGAATCAAGAAACGAAAGGAATGGATGAGAGAGAGGGATGAAAGATATCGACAAGGAGAGGAACTCATTCCAATGGCTAACTTTAGAGCCTCTGAAAACCTAGGACAACAAACAAAGCAACCATATTTGAATTTGGGTGCTGGAACAGAAGAGTACCACTTGGTGGATGCACTCATTGACATAGGCACAGCTGTTAGCTGTATCAAGTCTTTGTTGACTCAGAAACTCAAGGAAGAATTATGCCCATCTAAACACAGCTGATTGGAATAGGGGGAAAAGTTACTAAATGCATAGGTGAGGTTACCTTGTCACTACATCTCAAAAAATAACACGATGCAACAAAAACTCTTGGTGTGTCATGATCAAGACTTATTAGAAGAACTTATGTTGGGTCAAGATTGGATATATGAATATGAAGTGACTATCCAATTAGCCTTGGGTTACATATCAGCCACGATAAGGCACCATGAGGTATTCAGCGTGTTAGAAGAACGACCTGTCCAAGCCAAATGTATAGGCTCGAGAGATCACTCACGCATGCATGATGATGAATGTACATTCACCTCCACTATGGAAACCCCACCATCAAGTACTTCATGTGAGAATACACCGAATCTCACTCTCACACACTCTCCTAAACCAGTGAACCTCACTGCTAGCATCGTTTCCAATAAAAGCCCCTGTGAGGAATCGAGCACAAGAGGGACCAGACAGCAAGACTGTCACGAACTTTCACGCATTAGGATCCATCCCATTCCTCACACTAGACAGGCTTGGATCAGAAAAGATCAGGTGACAGCATATCATCAACAATGGAACTATATCCTAAACAAGAAACAACAAAAGTACGAGGATCCCAATCAAGCTGGACTCCGAGGTCCACAAAGGATTTCTAGAGTATGGATTCCAAAGAAAGTGATTGCCGCCCAACCGACGAGAACGCGGATATGGATTCC
The DNA here is from genome assembly GCA_020310875.1 of Ceratopteris richardii. Taxonomy (NCBI): domain Eukaryota; kingdom Viridiplantae; phylum Streptophyta; class Polypodiopsida; order Polypodiales; family Pteridaceae; genus Ceratopteris; species Ceratopteris richardii. Next base: position 119,504,837 of record CM035431.1, read on the forward strand.
CAAATCATATGCACCAATGACAATCATTAAAGGCAAAACATCAACAAACAAGAAGCATCAATACAATAGGAAAACTAATAATCAAGAAATCGGTAACTACATGAATGCTCAAAAATAGAGATACAAAACAAAAACAAGTCAACGATTTGAAGGGCTGGCAAAGTGGAAGTATGACTTGAGAATTACACCACGCCCCAGAAACATTGGAGAAAGAGTCTACCGTAGAAGAATAAAGCAGATCTGGACGCCCAAAGGCAAAACAATCTATATGCATCGGCCAGAGATTTCAATTTTCACACATCTTGAGTTGCAAGAGTCCCAAGCATGCATAATAGGGCCACATTACAAGGCCATGCATTCGGCACCTAATTCTTCTACTGGATAGTGAAGCACATTTCCCTCTTAGGGAATAGGAGAGCACTTGTACAATAATCTCAAGGAAAATAACTAGCGGTACAATAAAAGCTTCGGCTAGGTACTAACGCTTTTGTTTTCTTTCAGAAAGAAGTAGAAAAAATATATATGTATGAAGAAAAATCCCAGGTACTACCTTTCTCACACCCACGGGAAAGGGACGACACAGGCCACTCGGAGGGTTGCCAAATTCATGAAGGATAAGTAAAGGATACCTCATGATACCAGCCTTACACTGATTACTGGTATGTATTGAGTGCAGATGGAATCTTCAAATTCTGAGGCTATGCAAGAGGAAGAGGTCCTGCTTCTTCCCTTGGAATCGATTTCTAAAGTGAGAGGTCATTGGTTCCTTGAAGACCAACCTGTTGCATATCTTCTTTTCATGGCCACCATCAAGATTATGGATAGGGACCACTACTTCCCTATCATGTCACAAGATTTTCAAACCATAATACAAGGATTACCACGCATCACAGATGTTTGGACAAGTAAGGAATTGATGCATTTCTGCGACTTCCAATATATTTACCAGATTTTCAAAGATGCACACAAGTTATGAACACACTCCAGTCCGCAGCAGATAAGCCGTCAATCCCGAAGGCTAAAGTGCTCAACAAAACAGGTACATGGAAAACAATTCGATTCACTCATGAAGTCATCAATAAAGCTTTTGGTTGGAGCCAGGATGGTCTCACTAATGTCAAAGATGAATGTCATGATGCAAAAAAGAAAACCTTTTTGGAAATCAACAGGACGGATATAGAAGAATCGGTTAGATTGGTGCACCAACATTTTTGTTTTACCAACACGAATAGATATACAACGCCTCAAAAAATTGTAGACCAATTGCTCTCCCATGCGATGAGGCAAGTTGGAAATCAAGTAAATCTTACTCCATATATTCAAGATTGCCTATTCGAAGCTAAGAAGAAATGGAGTCAGAAGAAGTTTTTGAATCGGCATTGACTTTGCTAATCTATGAGGCGCTCAACATGAAAGAATTTCTACCTTTGATGCCAAACTCCACGGAAATGGCAAAATATGTAAAGTCGGCTACTGTTCGAAAGAAAAAGAAAACAATTATCTCCAAGGAAGAAGTGGGAACAAGTTCCAAGAAACCAATGAGAGGGACTAAGCGTGCTAGAGATGAAGCGGCACAAGAAACACCGCAATCCAAGCGAGCACATACACTACCAAAGATCCCTCTGACACAACTGCCTATTACAAAAAGAGATCTTTTAGCGGCACTAGAAGAAACGAATATGTACATGCGGGGTCAAGTGAGCCTCAATGTCCAAGGACATCAATATAGACAGGCAAGACGAGGACAACAACAAAAGGACAAAGAACATACTCCAAAACTAGCTGCCAGGTATAAAGAATTGGGACTGGAGGATTCAAGTTCTAATGAGGAATCTAGCCCTGAGAAGGATACCTTGGAAACTGACATAAGCACAGAAACAAACAATGAGGAATGGACAAAGATAAACCAGGTCGAAGGCACACCCGACAATCAACAATCAAATATACAGAATCAGGAAGCATCCACTGAACAAAAACACCTCATTCAATTGAACAAAAATTCCCAAATCAGCATAAAAGAAGCTTCAATCACACATAAAGATGCGGTGCCACCCGTAAAAGAAGAAATACAAACCAACGTGGAAAAAGAAAGGTGTTTAAAACAAAATAGGGAACAAATTGTGATTGAGATCCCTGATGACATGCCACAAGGTAAGACGGTAGGTAAGGAGGCTGAGCCAAAGATACAACTTCATATTCGACAGCCCCACGACACAACATTGCATGTGGCACAAGGAAAATATGTCACCACAGGTGAAGAACCTAGCATCCCAACAACATGGCTAAATGTCGATGTTACTCAACTAAAACCAATAGTCAAACAAATGATACAAACAGCCATGGATACGCAACAACAAATGATGGAAACATACACATATTATGACAAAGCCATGCGAGAAAAGAATAAATTTCAAGTGATGAGTGAACAGTTATCTGTGCAGTTAATCCAAGTTCAACAAGTGGTTTCAACTAAAGAGACGGAAATAATAGAAGTCAAAGGACAATGCAATACACTAATGGAGCAGAATCACAAGCTCCAGGAACAATTGATGGAGCTACAAAGACAATATGAAGCAAGTGAAGCGGACAAAGACAGAATGAAGACTAGAAGCAGTCTGTTAGAAACACAGCTGAAAGTTTATATGGAGGAAAATGATAATCTATGCAACCAGAATAAACAACTGATGAAGGCACTGCTTTACAACCAACCAATAGATAAACAAGAGACAACAGCAACTGACCAGAAGGAATTAAACGATTAGATTGCAAAATATGCAAATCTGTTGAAACAAGAGCAAAGCCTAAAAGAAGAATGGGAACAAAAGTACATACAAGACACAAATGAGCTGAGGAAACAACTCAAAGCTGCTGAAGAAAAACTCTTGGTAATTTACAATGAAGATGCAGATCAAATAGCAGAAGTCGGCAATGAGCTTCTTACGACTAAAGGTGCACTCTAGACAGCCCTTCACGAAGTTAAAGAAAAGACTGAGCGTATTGTACAATTGGAAGCTCAAGTAGAACAAAAAGCAAACATCGAGACACTAGTAGAGCCACAACAAGAGAATCCTACTGATGAGGTAGAGGTATGTCCTCTATCTCCCCCGATCTATCATTCTCCAATAAAAGAGCAAATGGAAGAACCATGTGATGATCATCCCATGCCATATACTGCAGAAGTAGGTCAGAAGGAACGGGCACTATTGGTGTCCCGATTGACAAAGAATTTTGAAAATGAAGTCATCAAAGTCATGAAAGAAGCCAAAATTAAGGGAAAAGACTTGGATACAATTATGAAGCCTTTCAATATTTCGTACGGGCTCTTGAAAGAGAAAACACGACAATATATAAAGAAGATCACACAAAAGGATCCAGATGAGCAATTGCACTTCAAGGAAAACACATTCAATTACACTCGAGAAGAATTTGAAGCTGCACAACCTTTATGGAGAAGGAAATTTTTGGAGAAAAACCCTACTTTGTGGGTGCATTGGTAAGCAGCACCATATTTATTACACGTAAATCCTTCTTTTTGCCCAACACCATGTCGCAAAAAAGCACGTGAATTTTTGGATATGCAAAAGAGTGGTGTGCTCAATAAACAATGGTTAAATTATCCTCTGCTTCCAGGTCCACCTCACAATTACTTACCGACTGAGGATTACATGGCGAAAACCATTGAATTTTGGCTACATCGATATGCAACAATAACTGATCTAACTATCAAGATGACTAATAAAATCCTCAGCATGATAGTTACAGTTTTGAAAGTGTTCAAACATTGAGCATATACATTTTTGAATTTCATTGGCATTAACCAGGGCACGCATATCCTTATTTTTTATCTATCTGTCATGCCCAGCCGCCCAACAATCATGGCATATTATTCAAGGCTCATGTTCTTACCAAGTCCATATATGCAAACCTTCGAGGAAGCATTTTTACCGGATTTTTTGAAATTGATTCCGAGATTTTCTTAAAAATGTCAACGAATCTGAATGCTAGAATGGTAGCATATGAACTGAGCTTCTTCGCAGATCACAGACAACCACCACATGACGGGGTGAAAGCTGAACAATGGAAGCAACTACTGATATGTGAAGCTAATCTGCTTAATGAGTTAGAGCAAAAGGTTTATAGAACGTACTCCTGTCGCATTCCAAAGCATGTCGGGGACGACAGAGTTCAGGAGGGGGGCACTGTTGAAGGAGAGTCCAACAAAAAGAAAAGAAGAAGAAGACCAAGAAAGAAGCTTCACTAAAGGTATTATATCTAAAGACATATCTCTGCAAAAAGCCCCGTAGGGGCACGCAACACCCATCTCTACACAGAGCCCCCCAGGGGCATACAACAGGGGAAGGTATGTAAGCAACAAGGGCGGATCAAGGCCAATAAGTATCCATGAAGAAGTGCAAGAAGATATCTCACAGATCCTAATCCTTAAGAAGGTCCTTCAACATCTGGGTCTTTGGAATGTCCAGATCGAAGGTTGAAGGTCCACACCATACCCTCCACTGGTTGCATGTGTGGCAGCCCGACTTAACACAGCAACCCAGATTTAAAAGGAGCGATTGGAAAATTATCCACGGGTTGTGTATGGTGAAAAGAGAAGAAGAGGCCATGACCAATGCAACAGGTCCCAAGTTATGATATGTTCCTTGACCACTGGTAAAACTATATCATTACAACTTCCATAGAAGCGGGCAGTGGTCGACTACAGGCATAGAACTAGAGACACGAAGCTAAGCCTATCAAGGGACGACATAGACAAAGAGGGGGAGAGTGTTGTAGAGCAAAGAAGAGCAAAGAGGCAGAGAAAAGGAAGGGCCCTAAAATTTTTCCGATTGGGACACTTTCTTTTGTATTATAACCATTTTTGTACTATATTTTCCGATGTAAATGCACTAGAGGAGTCCTCTAGATGCATACCCATAGAGATTTGTATCTTACCTTTGTAAATTAGTAGGAAATTAGCCTTCTAGTTAATAAAGTGCCAGTCTCTTGTGTGAAAGGACCATTTTTAGGGCACAGGTATATAAGTCAATTTGTGACTCTTTGTAGAGACTTTTTGCCATTATGAGAATCAAGAGCTCGGAATTTCGAATTTGTGTCTTCTCCTCTCTGTATCTTTTTCCTGGTGAGCCTGTATGCATGTGTGATGCTTGGAAAGAGTGCTTAGAAGTGTTGTCTATCCATGAAAGTGCTTCATTGCTGTTGGTAAGGTGTGTGTGAAGTGTAGGAAGTGCTGAAGTGTAGGAATATCAATCCCACGACTCAGTATTTTGCTCATAACTTGAAGTAAAAGCATCAAAATTGAGTGAAGAGACTACCATTGGATGCGCATCTTCTCGAGAGCTTTGAAATGAACCCAGTATTTGCTATATTTGGAGTTTGGAGCTGAGAGAAAAGCTCGATTTACTGTTGACTATTGCTCCAAGTGTCGCGACACCATAACTGATCCCTGAAACTTGTTTGGAATAGATTTATGCTTGTTTGCACTTTGTGAGAGTTCATTTGCATTGACCATCTTGTGAATGCATGTCTTCATACACTCGACTAGGTTTTGATACTCCTTGGATTGATAAGTAAAACGTGAAGTCCCCACTATATGCACTTGAGGGTGATTGAGGTATAATCTCTTTCTTCACAAGTCCCTAAGTTGGTACTTAGGTACACACACACCTTGTTGGATGAGTCCAAGTCTTGGATGTGATCGATAATGCTATTACTAATGTGTCGAGATAAGATGAACATCACTCTCCTATCTCTTTCAATCTACTCATTCACTCCCCTTTCTTGTACTTGAGTAAATGGATCTACATATTGAGCTTAGGTTTAGCTCCACTTACTAATCCCCATAGTCCCTTGCCCATTAAGAGATTGCTAGCTTGAAATCTCTAAGGTTGGTAGTTTTCTTTCTCTAGCTTCTCTATTCTGGTAGCATACTCCGCCATTGCTTAAGTTTCTATTGCTATTGAACTCCTTGAACTTGAGCTTCACCTTTGAAGTTTGAATCCCCTTAGGATTCAATCTTACTTTAAAATTCATTCCAATACTAAAAGATACCTACCATCCCAAGCTGATGTCGAACGTCCCATACTACCATACTCTATATTCAACATTCAAGTACTGGTGATGTTTATCATAAAGTCCAAAAACATCTCTATAGAGTACCGTCTTACTCAAAATCTCTAAAATAATTTGAATTCAAGGAATTACCTTTATCCTTTATCTTTGTTAGCCTTCAAATGCTTCTATCACAAGATCATTCCGTAATTGTATGCTTAACTTGTACTTTGTCTTGGAAGCTTGAAGAAACCTTTGATGGAATGAAAACCCATCCATCTTTTTGGTCTTTAAAAGAAAGCCAATATAGTTCCAAGTTACTTGAATTTTGTTGGAGTTTGAGGTCTACGAAAGCATGTGAACAACACAAGGAAGAAGAAGAAGGAGCTTGGAGCACAATACAGAATACTGAATGTTCTACCACTAGAATGTACAAAGATAAGTGACCCATTAGGGTTATAGGCATATATACAAGTCGGGGGGGGGGACCTCCTAAAGAGGGAAAAAAGTGCCCCGGTGGTCCTAGTGCGTTCACACACATCACTACCTAAATATATCAACAAATCCCTCCTGGGAGTGATGTGATGAAGGAGCTGGCACTCATTTATAAGGAAATGTCAAGCTATGTGGAATCAATACACAAAAGGAAGTAAGCCCAAAGCTTTGCGAAAAGCTTCAAACTTCTCCTTAGGTAGAGCCTTTGTGAAAAGGTCTACAATGTTCTCCTATGTGGGCACATATGCTAAATTGGTCTCTCTAGCAGAGAACCTCTCCCTAACATAATGATAGTGCACCTTAATGTGCTTAGTGTGAGCATGGTACATAGGGTTCTTCACAACTATCAGTGTGTTCTGACTGTTAGTGAAGATGGTGGTGGAAGAAGACTGACCAACACCCAAATTAGCCATAAGGCATCTGAGCCACACACTCAACAATTACTGTGAAAGATGCCCTATAATTAGCCTCACAAGTAGAAATGGCCACAGTAGGTTGCTTCTTGCTCAACCAAGATCTGCATGAGCTACCAAGCATGAAGAAAAAACCATTGGTGGACACATGAGTGCCATAGTAACCAATCCATTCAGAGTAAAAAAAGCATGTAAATCTGGCGGTACTGATTTCCCCTTGGGATAAAATAATCCAAGTACCTGAGTACCACAAAGCTATTCTACCATCAACTTGCATAAACGAAATGCCCAAATAATGATGCAAATGCCCCAAATCAAACATCTCAAATGAGGCATGCAAATCAACCTTAAAATAAAAAGTATCCTTCTCATGAGGACCAATGAGCAGCATGTCATCAACATAGACAACAATCATCAGAAACACATCATTTTCATGCTTAACATATAAGGTGCTTTCAGTTGAATTGTTCTCAAAACCATGTGCAATCAGATAGGCATGCATTTTTTCATACCAAGCACATGGTGCTTACTTTAAACCATATAATTCCTTCTTTAACCTATACACTTTGTTTTCATGCCGTTTCTGTACAAAGCCACATGAATGAAAAACATACACTTCTTCGTGAAAATCACCATTTAGAAATGCAGTTTTAATGTCCAACTGATATATGTTCCAATCATGATGAGTTGCAAGTGCACAGATGCTACGAACAGTAGTCATTTGGCATGTAGGAGAAAAGGTCTCATCAAAACCAATGCCTCTTTCTTGAGCATAACCCTTTGCAACAAGCCTAGACTTATACATGTCAACTGTTCCATAGGCTTCACTTTAGCTTGTATACCCACTTAGTACCAATGGCCTTCTTGCTAAGAGACAAATCACATAAAGACCAGGTACCATTTTTCATAATAGCATCATACTTTGATTGCATAACAACCATCCAATTTTTAGAATTTTGTGCTTCATCAAACAAAACAGGCTCATTCTCATCACAGAGACTAGAGGCAGCCATAGCATAGCAATCTTATGCAAAACAAGCACTATGAGAGCTGAACGAGTACGATATGACAGAGCTCCATCTAATTTTCTATCTTGCAAAGTCTAAACCAACCATTTAGGCATACTTTTTGCCTCCTGTATATCAGTTCTCTCATCAACAAGTGCATCATGTAAATCCACATCATAAATGGAATGATATGCATCATCACATGAAACCTATAAAGGCTAAAAAATTGCCTTATTTGGACTAACACTAGACTGCCCACCTATAAAAAGAGGTAGTAAGATGTCATACATGTCTTTGGAGCTAACTGATGTCTCCGCAGTACATGAAAGTAATGGCTGAATAACATCTTCCACAAAAACAACATCACGGCTAACCAGAATGTGTTTAGTCTGTGGATGATACAAATGATAGCCTTTGCTTTCAGAACTGTACCCAACAAAAATACATTTCACTGCTTTATCATCCAATTTCTTGTGTTGTTGTTCAAGCACTAATGCGTATGCTAGACAACCAAAAACTCGCAGGTGAGCAACAGATGGCTTGCAACCATGCCAAGCCTCATATGGAGTGATAGACTCCAATGCTTTAGTGGGACACCTATTAAGTACATATGATGCACACATAACAACCTCAAGCCAGAAACTATGTGGTAAAGCCTGACTCTTGACCATGCACCTCCCCATCTCCATGAGTGACATGTTCTTTCATTCAAGAACTCCATTTTGTTGAGCTGCATACAACATTATACACTAATGTTTTATCCCACATTCAGCCAAAAATACATTAAAATCAGAAGACATATATTCCCCCCCTCGATCTGAATGGAGGGTGCCCATTTTACATGCTGACAAATTTTAAACCAAAACCAAAAAGTTTTGGAAGCACATAAACACTTCCAACTTTGCTTTCTGTCATGACGTAAAGATAGTTTCCAAAAGAGGATGTCTGCATTGGACCACAAACATCACTGTGAACAAGCAGCAATTTCTGAGTAGCTCGAACTAAACCATCTTTTGGGAATGCGGAATGATTCATTTTTCCCAAAATATAGCCTTCACAGACATGTTTACCAGGTGCCTCAAGTTTGGGCAAAGAGGACACCATTTCAAATTTTTGTGGGCATAACAAACTAGCAAAAATTAGATGACCAAAGCATGCATGCCAAAGCTTTGCATCTAACATAGCCTGAGAATCTTGAACTCCCCATCCTGAATCATTCATAGATTTTGTATAATCTATGAGCTTATACAGCTTGTGACATAAAATGCCAGAAGCAATAATGATGTCACCATTTGACAGATCATGAACTGTACATCTGTCATCAACAAATTTCACGAACAAGCTAATCTTGGCTCATGCTAAAATTGAAAATAGATTTTTCTTGATCCCTGGCACAAACAAAGCATCTGACACTGTAAAAGAACTACCATCAATAGTAGTCATAATGATCTTACCAACTCCTATAATAGGATAAGAGGAGTTTTTGGCACATGTGATAGTATTCCTTGTAGGGACACGCTCGAGTGAAGTGAAGAAATTGCGTTACGAGGTGATATGTTCGGTTGCTTAGACTGATCTTCTTGCAACAAAATGGAAACTAACTCCTCAAATGTTAAGGCATTTGGATTGCCCTTCATCATCAAATGAAGAGTAGAAACAAAACTTTGATATGAATCGGGAAGATCATTTAGAATAGTCTACACAAGTGAATTGTTAGGCAAGACTTCATCAACAGAAATCAACTGTTCCTTCAAATCTTTGGTCTCTGAGGAAATTGTCCATGGAATCTCCTTCATTCATGTGCTCATCCTCCAACTGTTTTCAAAGGTAAGCAACACAAGCCTCATTCCTTGCATGGTATAAAGTGGTAAGTGTATCCCAAGCATCCTTAGATGTTCTGCAAGAGCGAATGTGAGGAATAATGGCACCTTTGATAGACAAGGCTTTCAATGCATGTGCCTGAGCATCTCTACCATCCCAACAATTTTTCTCTGCAGTAGGTGCAATAGGAACCGCAACATGAACAAGAACATGAAGAATATTGCCATCTTCAATGCCATCTACATCACCTTCAACAACTGTGTTTGTAGGTGAAATAGGACATTTTTCAACACCCTGCACAATATTCCACAATCCTTTTGCAACCAATACATGACACATCATATAATCCCATAATGGGTAATTGTTACCATCCAACTTATCCTCAATAGCGAACATATAGAATACATCACTGTTTTCAGCCATGGCCACTGACTAATATATCCTGATGCAAAAAAAGGACTCTATATCAAAAAGTTGAACAGAACTACCTTGTCAGGTTTTGCTAAACTTGTAGTAGAATTCGAGACGCTTATACTGGCAAACCGAAACCTATATATATCTTTGTCACAAAAAGATGAAATTACCTGCATAAGCACTATGATAGTGCATTGGGAGGCCGAAACAAGCTCAGATCATGATTTCGGCACCACAGAACGAAGCAGTTTTGAACTCCTAATCACTTGAGTATGCTCACCAAATTTTGTGCGATTCTGAGACTGTGACTGGAGGGATGTTGACGACACCCTAGATGAAGCGGCAACCTACTCTGGTACCAATTGTTGGAGTTTGAGGTCTGCAAAAGCACACAAACAGCACAAGGAAGAAGAAGGAGCTTGGAGCACAATACACAATACTGAATGTATTACCACTAGAATGTACAAAGATAAGTGACTCGTTAGGGTTATAGGCATGTATACAAGTCGGGGGAAAAAACCTCCTAAAGGAGGATAAAAGTGCCCCAACAATCCTAGTGTGTTCAAACACATCACTACCAAAATATATCAACAAATTTCTTATATTCAAGATCTTTTGTTTCTTAATCAACCAATTTGTAGTGACAAGAGTTTATTACTTCTGCTCTTTAGGTTCGTTTCTGACTGAATCTTTAAGTGGCTACCCTAGGATTTTGCACAAATGTCCCTATTGCTTAAGTCTAAGCATCCACTAATGATTTTGGATTTCACCTTTAAGAAATCGTGTTAAGGATAAGCAAACATAAGTTGTACCTTTCCCATGCTTAATAACCATAACCACGGTTGCAAATGTTGCTAGTGATTTTTGTGAACACACTTAGGATCAGCATGCACTTTTTTCCCTCTTTAGGATGTTTTTTTTGCTCGTCTTGTATACACACATATAACCCTAGCAAGTCACTTATCTTTGTATATCCATTTGATAATACATTTTGTATTGTGTTTTGCTCCAAGCATCTTCTTCTTCCTTGTGTTGTTTGTGTCCTTTCACAGACTTCAAAATCCAACAATTGGTATTATAGGAGATTTCCACTTCATCTAGGGTATTTTCAACACCCCTATGGTCACAATCTTAGAATCCCAACCTAAATTGATGAGCATACTCATAGCTAGTTTTAGCTTGTGAATGCACTATCACAACAATTGTGCAAGCAATTGCATCCTTTGGTGCCAAACATATATACATGTTTTGATTAGCCAATACAAGTGCCTTGAAAATTGTTATAGGTTTGGCAAAACTCAACAAATGTTTTTATTCAAATTTTTGAGATAGAGTCATTTTTTTGCATCAGGCTATGGGTATTTAGTCACTAGCCATGGCTGAAAGCAAAGATGAATTCTATATGTTGCCTGTTGAGGATAAGTTGGATGGGAGCATGTTGAATAGTTGTTTCAATCCAATATGTAAATCGATGAGGGAAATCCATCACCCATAATGTCCAATCTATCACCATGCTCTTATATCACTCTAAGGAGTGATGGAAAATGCATAGAGATGTGAGAGTCGTGGAAAAAACCTGCTCAAGATAGGCCTAATTAACTCTAGAGAAGCTTAATAGAATATTTGAGTTTCCAATATATGCATTTATATCACCATAGTACTTTGGAGCATCATTCTCAAAACATTACAAAATAGATAAGTTATGTGTGCAAAACACCTTGAGAAAACCTTCTATTTATCAAAGTATGCACTTAGTATTTCACTCAAAGCCCAGAGTGTGGTCGCAATCAACCCTACCTTTTTCAAACTATTAAATGAAATGTTGAGTGAGATATACCAAGTTATTTCATGAATCTAGGATGAATATACTCAAAGCAATGTGGATAGGAAGTCAAGTGGTAATCCTAACTTTTCATGAAGAAGGAGATACACATATACAATCACCTCTTTATGTTTCAATTGATATGTTGGATAATGAATTCATACACAAAGAGAAATGACTCTGAGTACTCGATAGACTTTAGTCAACGCACTGTAACAAAAGTCAAAGATACATGTAGCTATGAAAATGAAATATAAAAGTACTGCATAAATGAGATATGATACAATTCAAGAATTGAATATTTCTCTAGCTTTGAGGCAAGACATAAAACACTTATAATGAGTGTGAAGAAGAACTCATTGTCTCGTGACTAAAGTGGCTAGTGTATATATACACTTTTGCTCCATAATTGCTGATAGATTCTACCTAAAAAGTGATCCAAAATTTTAGGATGTAATTTAAATTTTCAATTCAAATGAATTTGTGGCATTTGGATCTCAATGAGCCCATGATATTCTCTCCAAATATGTCATTTACCTTTTACTAAGAGAAATCTAGGCACTAACCTTTGGGGCTTCTTAAGTGTATGCTATTATGAGTGTAAGATTATGCCTCAAATATCAAGAGAAATCCTTTGTGCATAAGTCAAGCACTTAGGCTTGATTCAAGCACCAAAATCAAGGAGACATAATTTAACTTGAAGATGTGTTGGAACTTTGTTTCCTCTTTTTAAAGGTTGATAGTCAAGTGCTGGTCCAAATGAGGCAATTTCTCAACCTTTAAAAGTTTCAAACAATGACGCAAATCATTCCATTTCTTATGCAATTTACATGATCCAATTGCTGATGAGAGGCTGACATAGAAGAGGCAAAAAGTATGCCTAAATGGCTAGCGTAGACTTTGAAAGATAGCAAAATAGATGCACCTTTGTTGTATCGTACTCATTCAAGCTCTCATAGTGCATACTTTGCATCAAGCTATTATGCATTTGTTATCTCTAGCCTTTGTGATGAGAATGATCGTGTTTCTTTTTGTAAAGAACAAAATTCAAAAAACTGTATGGTTGCTATGCAATTAGAATATGATGCTATTATGAATAATGGTACACCAAAATATGTCTCCCTAGGTTCATAATGCACAAGTTCCTCATCTTAAAGTACCCCTATAGAAACACCAAGATGCTATATGTCTAAAGAAGAAGCATAGATGCATCCTACCTGATTGATTCATTCCAGTAGTTCAAAAGAGGTCATTTTCGATGTGGAAAATAGTATGGAAGCCCTCTATAAAATGCATGAAGACGAAATTCAATAAAAAATTGCACAACCATAAAGGGAACTAATGGAGGTATGACAAGAAAGAGCACAATTGTATACTCAACCAATCACGATCAAAGAAAAAGAAGTAGAAGTGACAAGAAGAATTGTACCCTCAGTCGCCAAGCAACAATTTGGCTCCATTATGGAAGAACAAGGCTTATCAGTGAAGGAGCCTCACAATCCTATCCGATAGACGAAGAAGAAATGTACATCTTAGCACTACATTGATGTATTAGAGAGAGCACTAGCACAACCTCTACGTAACCAACAATCACAAGATCCACTGAAAGAGAAACTCAAGCACAAGCACCAACCACGGGAACACACTCTAACATATTTGAAATTGTATATCTAGACCACATGGGCACATCAAGACTGCCATCTCCCCAACCCATTTTCATACAAAATTCCACCACAACACAAATGAGTGCACCTACTATTGTGGACATATCACCATCCACCATCGCAACCACAATTGTTCGTGTAACATTTCTCACACTCACGTCACCTACACATGTCACTACCACATTTCCCTTTCCCCTAACTAGCACTACACAAACAAAGACATCAAGAGACAAAATACCACAATAGAATTAATACACTCTATACTCAGATCTAGCATTATTATCAAGAACCCACCTAGAGGTAAGGTGCAGAAGCCAAGGCACAAATCCAAGAACTATAAGAGAGAGAAATAGAAACTACAAGTGCTCAACCTAAAGATATAGTGGAAGAAGATGTTTTTGATATGGCTCCTTACTCACCACAACTAAAGCCATAACAAGAGATGTACCCATTAGAAAGACTCATATCTATCTACTAGGACAATAAAAGGACAAGACTACATTGATGAGATATTAACTAGAGACATGATTCAAGAGATCAAATATTGATTGATACAAGATTTGTGTGTGGAGCCTAAAATATCAAGCATTGATAGTTGCCTACTCAAGGAAATCAAAGGGGCAAGACCCAATAGGATTTATTTGCCATATTTACCACCATGGGTTGCCATTAGAGAAAGTTTCATCAAGGAGTATGAGTCATTATCACTTGACAAATTCAAACTAAAGCTTGATAAAGAATATGTCAAGTCATTTGGACCATATCAATAATCCATGCATCCATAGTGGAGATGACAATTCCTCCTATGCAGTCCACATCTCCATGAAGTCTTCAACAAGGCACCAAATCATTTACTCTATATTCTATTCTATGCTGCATTTGCACAAAGAAGAATAGATGCACGATACCATTTCGTGTGGCCCAATCATAACAATAGAGAAGAATGGTTGAACTATTTGTTCATATTAGGGCCATCAAAAGGATTAACACCCAATGAAGATTATATGCTCTATAAATTCAAGCATTGGATTGAGAACGTCTCAAATCCCACTTGTATATAGCTAAGGAAGATATTGATTATGATGTAGACATGTTTCATAGCCTTCAAAGGGACATCGACACCCTTTCTTAATAGAAAACATTTCAGGTATGGCAACAAGCCAATTGTTTATGATCTAAGAGAGGGAGAACCAATTTTGAAACCATCATGAATTTTTATGATAGATTGAAGGAGTTATTGAGTCATTTCATGAAAACTTTCTAGGAAGTCTTTCGAACAATTTTCTTTGAGAGGCACTCAAAGATATTCTACAAGATAAACTCCAGATTCACCACAAGGTTGTGTGCCTCAAACGTCATGTAAAAGAAGCCATCCAAATTACTTGACCTAGAAATACAACCACAAGTAAGATGTAATCACACAATCTCAAGTCTCGCCACAATGTTGAGAATATCTCAAGGTCATGGAGGGCTACAATCTATAGTAACATCTAGAGGTGTTGTCAAGCATGACAACATCTAGGAAGGGGGAGTGTTGCAAATTAAAGACAAATTAAAGATTTAGTAGTTGAAAAGCTAGACAAAGAGTACAATATGAAACGAATCTACAAAAAAGACTCAGATAAAAATTATTGGAATCCTATACTTTTTTTGTAATATTTCCACTTAGCTTAGAACCTTAAATTCTTAAGAATGTACTTAATTTTGTAATTTCCAAGAGTGTGGGATAGTTGACCATTGTAATTATCTCACCTACCCTAACTTACATAGCTCAATAAACTAGTTAAAATAGCTCTGTAGGTAGTTTAGAACTATTGTTAACTAGAGTTGCCACTTTTGGGTGTGAACAATGCCACTAATTTTTCTATAAAGCTCAACTAAATCTCAACTTTGTAGACTTTTACCATTTATTGAATAGAGAACTCTTTAAAATCTTGTAGTTCTCCTTTCTCATGCACTTTTTTCTCTTCTCCTTGCTCCATCTAGGTGGATATGGTGAGAAATGAGTGTCCCAAGTGGGTGTGCAGGCCTTGAGAGACTTTTTCTATGCATTGGTGGCATTTTATGTGCATTGAAATTTTGAAGTTTGTTTTTCCTCTCTGTGTTGTCTATTTAGCAAGTATATTAGAATGTAGAAAGTTCAATTTATTTTTTGATATTTTTCAAGGGGGGGTATCTCTAGTGCACAAAGATATATCTTTTCTAGAAGTTCTATACCACTTTCAACTCCGAATTCTCTTCATTTCTCTCTCCTCCATAGCTTTTTGTCTTGGTTTCCATGCCCTCAATTGGGTAAGGTACATGGATTGATGATTTAGGTGTTTCAATTGTTCATTTGACCTATAATGAAAACATCTACACATCAAGAAAAGGGTTGGATTTTGATTGGAAGATGAGAATTAACACAGGGGGGAGATGAAAAACTTCTACGACTTTGTGCATGAGACAACTAGGAAGTGATTATAAGCTCTCCGACTTGTTGGAGTAGATAAGGGGAGGTGCATAATTGGGTTGGTTCTTCATAGGAAAAAAATTCATTCTGTTTCTAGGATAAAAAAAGGAACACATGGATTGAAGAGATGAAGAGTAGCCTTAAGAGACAAAGTAGATGAATAGGAAGTAGGGCACCACTATCATTAGGGGAAGCAATGAGGTCAAAGGACATGCATGGAGGGGAATGCACATGTTAGAACAAATAAGAAAGGATTTCACTTGAGGAAAAAAGAAGAAGGGATTATGTCTCTATCAACCAAAAGATGTATGAGGTAGTAGAGATGAAAAATACAAAGTTGTTGTGTGCAAAACGAGGGAAGTCTTTCTTTGGTTCATTATAGGAAAGATGAAGGAAGTAAAGATCCGAGTCCTCATCTTGGATTGAGAAGGTGAAGGAAAAATGTGTTTGGATAGAACTTGACAAGAGCTTCCTTGTTCATCTTTAATGGGGAAAAACATAGCAATTAAGAACTTCAGCTTGAATCTGAGAAGTAGAGGAACAGAGTATCTCAAGGAGGCAACATACCCAATAGGGATATTTTTTTGTTTATTATTTTCGAGAGCACTTTGCAAAATTCTAGGTAGCACTAAAATAAGTAATGCTATATCTATAATATTGCACATACAAAATACGTATCAGAAGCTATATAGAGGAAGCACAAAAGATGTAAGGTTTTTCTCTCAAAGGAGGAAGCTTAGGAAATAGGTATCAGAAGGATATAGAGGGGCATTTGTGGTTTATCATCAGAACAAGAAAAAGATAGAGAGGACTAAAAGGGAAGCTCTCATCACATGGACTCTGGTGCTACTCTTCCTTCCCTCTACTACTATGTGGGTGTGCCCTTGATGTTTCCTCTTCTCTATTTTAGAGTGCTATTGCTAGAGGGGAATTTCTATGTGAGCTCATTTCTACATGTTTTACAAATCTGTTGTGCCTTCCCTCTCTCCCCCCTTTTTATGCCTCTTGGTGTCACTCATAGAATAACAATGAGTATGAACATCGATAGAGAATCCGCCTCATAATTGTCAATCCATGGAAACATGAGGGTGATATGAACATTGTGAGTGAGTGATGTAGGTAGAGGTGTAGGTGAGAAGCACACCAGATGCACACACACATACACACACAAGGGAGAGAAAGTGAGATGGAATAATAGATAATATTCATATAATCAAGATTACAAGATCTCTATTTGGTCATACAAGTTCTTTCTCTCCAAAAGTGAACCTAAAAAATGAGCTCTCTAGCTTTTTTTTTTAATTTTCAGGTGATTTTTGGTTGGTTTCAAACCTAGTGTTTGGCATAGTTAGAATTTATGTCCTAACAATAATTTTAGGGCTCAAAGAGCTCCAAAAAATATAGAATTTGAAATGTAGCTCCTACCTAAGCTCCTCAAGCTCAAGGACCCCTTGGCTTGCACAAAATGGAGCATTTATTTACAAAAATGGAATTTTATATAATATGGTGGTCATGAAAATCATTGTTTTACCACGAATAGAATGTTTTGCTGAATTTGAACTATGAGTCTTCTTTCATGTACTTGCACATCTTCTATGACTGCTTGACTCACCATGTCTACCCCCTTACCCTTGCATGGCAACACTCCCCTCTCTCTTGTATCTATGATCCCTCACATACCTCTATGTTTGGGAAGTTTCAATGTAGCCCTATAGGTAGTTAATGGATAAAGATCTTTCCATGATACATATGTTTCCTATAAGGCCCGCTTCTAGTTTTTGCCAATCTATTGCCCTTGGAATGTTTGGCTATAAATTTTGATAATGTTCAAAATATTGGATCGTTTCACAGGCAAAGATGTGCAATAAATTGGCGGACTTCAAGTTGAAAACTTCTGAGTGATACTCCCAAAAATGCATGGCAAACATGTCTTGGAAGGTCTGTGTTGCAGAGACTCAGAGATTTAGAAGAAAAAAAAAAGAGAAAGGAAATGAGGAATAAAGCAAAGAAGAGAAGCAAAGCAGGGGCATACAAAATTTTTCAAAAGACTGCCCATTTATTTTTTTGCACAAAACCAATAGATGCATTGAAGCCTTGTAAATTCACTAGAGGATTCCTCTATTTGGATAACTCCTAAAACTTGTATCATATCTTTATAAAATATAGTTTCTCTAAAATTTTTTGGCAAGTGTCGGTCTGCTCACACATGTATATTAGTAACTTTGTGAATCTTCATAAGAGACTTTTGCCATTTGTAATAGAGAACTAACTTGAAGCAATCTCGTAACTCTCTCTTCTTTCTCTTTTATCTCCTTCTTTCTAAGCTTGTATGCATTTTTGTGGCATGTAATATGTGCATGGATGTCTTATCTACCCCCTCCCCATCTTCTTTCACTATTTTAATGTGTGTGTGAAGTGTATAGAGTCATTGGGTGAAGGTTGGTGATTCCCAACACTTGGTTCTTTGATCATAACTTTGTGTAGAAAACTCCAAATGGATCCAAACTTCTATTATATGCATCTCATTGAGAGCTTCAAAACAAACCCACTATTGATCATATTTAGGCATTTAATCCATGAGAAAACACTAATTCCATGTTTGCTCCTGCACCAGGTATCGTAGAGCAGACCCTAGTGTAAAAGGTGATGTTTTGAGGTGATAGCATCCTTGCATGCACATATTTGACCTTCATATGCATTAGCCATCTTGTAGAGAACATGCTTCTATGCACTTGGCTAGGTCATACTCTCTATTTTAGAATTTGACATGTGTGTGTCAAGCCACCACTTGAGTGCACTTGTTGGACATGTGAGGGCTATCTAGTCTCACCTATCATGAATTAGCACGTACATATATGATTTTGGCACCACTACCAAGCATGAGGCCTAAGTCAAGGGGTCTTCATGATGGTTAAAGTGTTCTTGTGGAGATATTATGGGTGAAAAGAGAGTTAAGCATTGTCAAAATTCATAAAAATCTACACTCCTTTTCTCATCACATCAGTGTGTGTGTAGCAAGCTCCTTAGAAGTAGGTGAGAACTTTGAAAATTAGGATTTAGGATGTAGAAAACGAGTGGAATTAGATAGGATAGGACTTTACAAACTCACAAAACTTAAAAACTTTTAATTTTTCCTTTGACACTGACCTTGTTTAGGATCAATACACCAAAAAACCACATCAGAGACTCACTTGTAGTTGCAAGTATTGTGAGACTACTCACTAGCAAATGATAAGTTTCAAACCTGAGAAACTACTAGCACATCTTGTATCCAAGCTTCAAAACTTGTGGAAAGGATCATTGAGATGAGACCTACACATTAATTTCATTAGTTTGTCAAACACACATGCATGTGGGCAGAAACGACACATCCCATGTATCATGAGACTAGTTTTAGCTTGATTGAGGATTTTGGTAATCCAAGCAAATAGAGGGATAGATGAAAGCGTAAGGAACAAACACATAAAATTAAAATAAAAAATAAGTGATTAAAAGTATAAGTATCATGATACAAGTTGAGTCAAATATCATCGATACCAATTTCTCGTGTATTACCAATACGTGGTAGGTCTCGTGTATCACCGACACCTTACTCTTGGTTGTGCATCACCGATATGCAAGTATCATGTGTCGTGGTCGATTGAGTATTGCCACATGATACTTGTGTATCTAGTATTATGTGTCCTCTTGGGAAGGCATCATGTATCGTTGATACCTCCTTGAGTATCGTGTATGAGGAGCCCGTGTGTCATGTGAACCCCTAGTGTCATCTCACATACTGCCAGGTGTCCTTTATCATGTTACCAAAATATAATGTATTGTTTATACTTCATAAAGTATGTGTCATTGCCCTAGGTATCATGTATCATTTTAGTCGAATGTAATGTAATGTCTAGGTTTGAGTATCATGTATCACATTAGGTTGTGTATCCTACATCATCTATCATGTATCATGTAGTGTAGATAGCATGTTGTGGTACTAGGTATCATGTGTCTTCTAATTTCCAAGTGTCATGTATCATGTTCTCTAGAACAATTCATCTATACTCTAAAATGATACTTCAAAAATTGATAAAAAATCTTCATTTATTGAACTTCAAAACTTTAATAACAAAGAATTAGAGACACTCAAAGCCTAAGACCTAGGAAAAATAAAGAGGAGAACATGCTTGTGAATGAACCTGAGATCAATATGAGTCTAAGGAAGTCAATGAAGTGATATTTCCTCAATTAAGAGTGTGACCCACAGAAGCCTACGTTCAAAGTATTCTAAGACTAGTGATTCAAATTGTGATAGTATGGCTGCTTCAAAAGATATGCATACCTCTATCTTCACCACTGAATCCATGTTTATAATTGAGGGGTAATATAGGAATTCTCTATAGTATGTGTCCACTAATTTGCAAGGAGTGCCTATATACCTAGATGGCCCTCAATAGATCACTTGCTAAATGAGAAATTGTAGGATGACCGAAATTATCCAAAGACTAGCCGTAAAATTTGAAGGTGGACTATACATGGATAGAAGAGGTAGTTACTACCTTGTTATTGACCAATTTGAAAAAATAAATGATATGTGAGAGATGAGTAAACTCATAATACCATCAATATGAGAAGTGGGGAAGCATTAATCTTTCTGCTGAGATTTTGAGCTGCACCCAAGATCTCCCTTCATGTAAAAAACTTACATGCTCTCTATTGAGGTTGAGCTCATGTTGAGCTCCCCCTTAAACCTTTCACCATCTATGGTTGAGCTATTGCTCCCCAACCCAACTCTCTCATCCATGATAGTGCTCTAGAATGGTGCATGGCTCTCTGCATCAAAATTTTTCTCCCTCTCTTGGCACTCTGCTCCTAGGGTCAAAAAAGTCTATGTCTCATGTTGTGTTGAGCTCTGCTCCACACAGGGTTGGGCATATAGTCCCATGCCTCTATTTGAAGGTCCTTTTCATAGGCTTGGGGGCAAGATTTGAGCTCCCCCATGCTTGGGGTTGAGCTTGGCTCCCCTAGACTATTGCCTTCCCTTAGCTCATGATCGATGTTGTCAACTTCCCCCCTATGACCTCATGGGTGTTATGGAATAGCTGCCAATATAGAGCTTCAAGTCCAATGGTGGCAATTTAGAAACATAAATTGAGGCATTATCAACTATGGGGTTGTTGCTCATGGAGGGCCTCCCACTTTTCTACTGCTCCCTCATCCTCTTCATACATGGTGGACCTCTGCGTACTTAAGCCTCATCTCCAAGGCTTTCATGTTATCCCACTCTTTTTTGCTCTGTGTGGTTTGGGACCCTAACCCCTTGCTCTCCGTCTGGGTTGAAAAAGTCCTCATATGTTTCATTCGGACCATGAAAGCCCCTTCTGAACCAAGAAAATGGCTCAACTGAGTGATGTATCCAAGTAGAACCAAGAGTATCTTGTGGAGAATGGAAAGATATTGGACTCCATGAATGGAACATTGTATGCTCAAATTATCACTTTAAACGAGGTAAGTGGACTCTCGAAGAGATGAATGGAAAATGATGAGGCACACATCTTGAAGAAAAGCCCAACTGAAGCTTAGGGGAAGTGAAAACCTTTGAGGATATGATGGGAGGTGTAGAGCCATCTGAGGTGTAAACTGAGACTGTATCCCTAAGTCCTCGTGCTCGAAAATTGTACCATGATCTGGAAAGCCATGTACAAAGAGAGCATGCTCTGCATAGTGTGATTGTTTGGTAGTGGAATGATCCCCCTCTGAAGAGGAAATGGGACGATCTGGATCTTGAG
This sequence comes from Ceratopteris richardii, assembly GCA_020310875.1. Taxonomy (NCBI): domain Eukaryota; kingdom Viridiplantae; phylum Streptophyta; class Polypodiopsida; order Polypodiales; family Pteridaceae; genus Ceratopteris; species Ceratopteris richardii. The sequence continues at coordinate 119,526,762 of CM035431.1, forward strand.
AAGGCTCCAAAAAGAACACAAAGTACTAAAAAAAAATGTCATCTTTGGTAACTATAAGTGAGTGAATCTTGGGGTCATAGAGTTTGTATGCCTTTTGAAGGTCACTATAATCAACGAAAATGTATTTCTTAGGCCTATCATCATAAGGGCCTTGCACACAAGCATCACTACCAAAGACTTTCAAATAGCTCGCACTCGGTTTCTTTTGAAAGTAAGCCTCAAATGGGGTTTGGTTTTTCAAAACCTGTGAGAACCCTCTGTTAAGAATATGTATTGTTGCATGTACAGCTTCACCAAAAACTTTTGTGGAAGTTTATTTTGATGAAGCTTAGTCTTGGCCATCTAGATCACACTTTGAATCCTCTGTAGAGCAATAACTTGTTGAGTATCCTTCTTTGCTTGGTACTTAATACCTTTTTGCTTCAAATACTTGGAAATTTTGTGGTTGAAAAAACCACTATGTCCATCCGATATTATGGTCCTTAAAGAATTTCGAAAGTCTTTTTAAATTGTCTATGTCCTTTCCTTAGACTTGGAAAGTGCATCCTGTATATGTTTGAGTGAATAAACCATGTACCTAGTGAAGTCATCCAATATCAAGAAGAAGTAAAGTGACTCACTTAGTGATGGTGTACGCATAGGTCCACAAAGATCGGCATGCAATAATCCTAAGGGTTTAGATGAGGAAATGGATGTTTCCATAGGAAACTTTTCTATGTGTCCAAGATTGCCACAAAAGTTACAAGGAAACTTCTTTTTGCCCTTATCCTTAGACTCTTGAGTGCCTTTTTTACCTTTAGTCTTGTTGAAAGTAGCTTTGGCCTTCATAGTTGTTTCTTTTGTGGCTTGAGTCTTTTTCCTAGAGTCACGGGAAAGGCAAAAGTCTTCTTACTTCTTCCCAAGTGAGTTCTTGACCTCTATTGTAAAGATTGTTCACAAAAGTCTCATAGGTCTTGGGAAGCTTGTTAAGCAGTCTAATGGCCATTTCACTTGAGATCTTTCATCCAAAAGGTGTTAACTTTCTTTGATAATCTTCAAACTCTGTTATTGAGAAAACTTGGAGAAGCTTGTAGGAGGTAGAAAAGTGAGTTGCAAAGTGACGAAGTTGGTCTATCCAACCAGCCCATGACCAGACCTTGAACTTAGGGAGAGTCAAATAGACCTTATAAGCATGTGATTAGTGCAATAAAATCCACTATGTTCTTTGGAGCATCAAGGATAAAGAATTGATACAAAATAGATAGGTTTGTGCATTGACTAGCTCAAAAAACTTGCTATCTTTGGATGAAATGATCAACTTTAAATGCTCCTATGCAAAGATAGACCTAGAGTTAATAAAAGTATTTATAGAAATATACTAAACCGAATGCTTTTTAACTTTCATGCACATAAACTAGATATTGATATCTTTCCAATTAATTCTCACTCATTCCATTTGGAGCTCTTTAGAGAGAGTAGCAACCTCTGCGAGTTCATTGTTGTTGAAGAAGATAATGATAACCCAAACTGTATGTATATTGCTTCAATGTGTTGTAAAATGGTTTTGAAGTCTTTATATAGACTCTTGAAGTGCTCCACAACATCTACAAGTGGATTTTGAATTCAAATCAAGGAGAGATAGTTTGTTGAAGAGAATCAATTCACTTTCTTACAATCTAGGAAAAGTGAAGATCTAATCTGATCTACTTTAGGTGATTGATTGATTGTCAAGCTAAAAAACCTAAAATTCATGGAATTTGAGCTCTCTTTTTCTCGTTTTACAAGTGTAAAACTATAGGATTTTACATAGTAAATGATCCATAGAAAATCCTTATGAAAATACTTGAAATGAGCACAAATAAAATTCTTTTCAGTGGGAAACTTTGAGACAATCCAAATGATGAATTCGATTTCTCCCGGTGCATTTGTGCCAGGATTGAGACACGAGAGAGAGAGAGAGAGAGAGAGAGAGAGAGAGAGAGAGAGAGAGAGAGAGAGAGAGAGAGAGAGAGAGAGATCAAGCTAGCTACACGTGCACACAACCTCAAGAAAGCACAAAGGTATGCTCACACACACATACACACACATGTACACATGCATACACACACATATACACACATATACACACATATACACACATATACATGCATATACACACATATACACACATAGACACATAGACACACAAACATACACACACACATACACACACATGCACACATAGACACACACATACACACATACACACATACACACACATACACATATATACATACATAGACACATACACACTTATACACACACAAAAACACATCCACACACATTTCCATACACATGCATACATACATATATATACATATATATATGCACACATAGACACACACATACACACATAGATACACACACATACACACATACACACATAATTACACACACACATATTTACACACACACATATACACACAAATTTACACACACACATACACATGCACACACACACATATATATATACACACATAGACACATGCATACACACATAGACACATAGACACACACACACACATACATACATAAACACACACACATACACACATACACACACACATAGACACATACACACTTACACACACACATCCACACACATTTACACACACATATACATGCACACAGACACATATATATATAGATACACATGTATATACACACATAGATACACACACACATAGACACACACACACATACACACACACACATACACACACATACACACACACATAGATACATAGACACACATATATGCATACACACACACACACACACGTAGAGAGACATACACACACATACACATACATGCATACATAATGCATATGCATATGCATACATAATGCATATGCATATGCATACATACATACTTACATGCATACACACACATACACACACATACACACACATGCATACATAATGCACATGCATATGCATACATAATGCACATGCATATGCATACATACATGCTTACATGCATACACACACATACACACACATACACACATACACATACACACATAGACACACACATACACACCACATACACACATACACACATGTAGAGAGACATACATACACATACATGCATACATATGCATACGTAATGCATATGCATATGCATAGATACATACTTACATGCATACATGCACATACACACACATACACACATATACATACACATGCATACATATGCATACATAATGCACATGCATATGCATACATACATGCTTACATGCATACACATACACACATAGACACATACACACACATACACACACATACACACACATACACACACATACACACACATACACACACATACACACACATACACACAGATTTACACACATACATACACACACATACACACATAGACACATACACACATAGACACACACACATACACACACATACACACATAGACACATACACACACATATCATATGCCTACATAATGCACATGCATATGCATACATACATGCTTACATGCATACACACATGCATACACATACACATACACACATAGACACACACACACATAGACACACACACACACATATACACACACATACACACATAGACACACATATATACACACACACACACGTAGAGAGACATACACACACATACACATATATGCATACATAATACATATGCATATGCATACATGCATATTTACATGCATACACACGCATACACACATGCATACATATGCATACATGATGCACATGCATATGCATACATAATGCACATACATATGCATACATACATGCTTACATGCATACACATACACACATAGGCACATACACACATAGACACACATAGACACACATAGACACACATAGACACACATAGACACACATAGACACACATAGACACACATAGACACACATAGACACACATAGACACATACACATATACACACAGATTTACACACACACATACACATGCATATACACACATACACACATACACACATAGACACACGCACACACATACACACACACATACACACATAGGCACATACACACTTACACACACACACACACACAAATACACACACAAATATACACACAAACATATACACATAGACACATACACACTTACACACACACACATATACACACACACATGCACACATAGACACATACACACTTACACACACACACATACACACATACACACATCCACACACATTTACACACACACATACAGATGCATATAGACACATATATACAGATACACATGTATCTACACACGTAGACACACACATAGACACACACATACATACATAGACACACACATACACACATATACACACACATGGACACATACACACACATATATGCATAGACACACACATAGAGACATACACACACATATATGCATACACACACATAGAGACACATACACACACACATACACATACATGCATACATAATGCATATGCATATGCATACATACATACTTACATGCATACACACACATATACACACACATACACACACATGCATACATTTGCATACATAATGCACATGCATATGCATACATACATGCTTACATGCATATACACATACACACACTCACATATACACCTACATACACATATACATGCATACATATGTACACGTACATATATTGATTTCTAACCCAGTTTGTTTTATATGTAGAGGTATTATGGATCCTAGTAGAGAGAGAAAGGCAAAACTCACTCTCATAAAAAGTCTTATGAGAGCAAGAGTTCCGCCTGATACTTTAGGGATCATCATGCATGAGTACTCAGAGATGTTTGATGATGAGCTAGATTTTATGATCCAGATGCTTACCCAACGATCAGAGGAGGGCTCTTCTATGGCATCACATGTAGGAAGACAACTATTTGCTCATAGGTATGTTTTTTTCCACAATTTTTTTTAATGATATTATAACACATATTTTTATTTATTTTTATCTATCTATTTTCAGGACACCTATACCACCTCCAGATCACGAGAGCAGAGCACATGTGCCTATGAGGACATGCATAGGCACCTTAGGGCTGGAGTGCGATATAGAGCCAGAGGGGAATATAGTGTATATAGGGAATGGATTAGAGTTCAAGAGAAGAATGCGAACATTATGCGACTCTTACCTGCACCTTGTCCACTTGCAGTGGAAGTAAGTATAAATTTTACATATAAATTGAAATAAATATCTTATGTTTCACTTACATGATTTTTTTTTGTTTTTGTAGTGAGCACGATGAGAGGGATAAAAAATACATACCTAGTTCACTTGAGATAGAGTTTGGGACAGGATGGTCGCATAAATTGTGTCTAAAGGAGATGCGAACACTTATGGCTCATCGTCGTGATAATGCACGGTATGCATTGCTTTTATGTATATATATGTGGATATGAGTATGTGTGTTTATGTATGTATGTATGTATGTATATGAAGAAATAAAAAAGAGTGCGACTAGAGGTACAAATACATGCATACACACACATATACATCATACATGCACATTTACACACATATACACATACATGCACATTTATACATACACACACATACATGCACATTTACACACACACATACACATGCATGCAGTTACACACATATAATGAATACACACATAGACACATACACATACTCACATACACATGCACATACTCATATACACATACTCATATACACATACACATACATAATCATATGTACACACACATAGACTCACATAATCATATTTACATACATATATACACATAGACATGCATACACACACACACACACATACATACATATATATATATATATATATATATATATATATATATATATATATATATATATATATATATATATATATATATATATATATATATATATATATATATATATATATATGTGTGTGTGTGTGTGTGTGTGTGTGTGTGTGTGTGTGTGCGTGTGTGTGTGTGTATGTATATATATATATATATATATCCTAATTCAAAAACACTAATTTTGATATTAGGGTTTTACAAACCCTAATTTAGAAACTCTAATTCAGCCTTTTAGCCATATGTTTGAAGTATATGTACACATTGCATCTATTCCTCTGACCACCTACTAGAGAGATGTCTCTTCTCCCAACCTTATGCCTCTATATATAGATACTTGAATCAACAAGGATCATAATATATATAAAGATACATACACATCATGTAGATACACATACATAAATATAAAATGGAGTATATACATTATGCATCACACATACATGCCTATATGCACACATGTATATATATACATGCATACATATTTACATATACACATTTACACATAGACACATATACATATATACATGTACACATCACATATACATGCCTATATGCACAAATGTATGCTTATACATGCATACACAATTATAAACACACTTGCATATATTACACAAATGCATATCCATATATACATGTGTGCATACTAACACATGTATACATATATCACACACATGCTCACACATACATATACATGAAACACATATATGTGCATACTAATACATGTATATATATAATACACATGAATACACACATATGCACACATACATGACAAAAATTTGCTCCTCAAAGATAAAGCTATATATAAAATAATTAGGCATATCCCCGAGCTTCATGTTCTAACTTAAAAGAACATGATTTCATCTCTCTAGTAGGATTCATCAATATTCTGGTTGAATAAAGAAGAATCTATTATCAAATATCCATCAAATGATTCAAGTTATTGATTGATAACTAGAGTAGGATTTAATATCTAATCTGCTCAAATGTTTTCATTATTGCCATCATTTTGGTAAGACATCAATATTGTCTCATCTTCATTATCCTTATTGATTTCATTTATTTCTTCTATTGTTAAATCTGTGTTCTCATGAATGAAATCATCTATTGATGGATTAATATCGGTTTCTGGTAATTCCTCTTCATCATCAATAGAATCAGCATGTAGAGTATTATCCTCTTTATCAAAAAGATTAGTATCATTATCATACATAATGATTCTAATTTGTCTTTTAGATGTTGATGTATCAATATTTGATAGTGAATCATCAAGAGGACTTTCTTCGATCTCTCCAACAATAAATTGTTCAAATAATGACTTATCTCTAGGTTGAACATGAATGACTTGCCACCAAGGATGAGCATCTGGGTTTTTATTAAAAAATGCTTTTTCAATATGCCTAGGAAGAATATATGATTCTATAGTAGATCACATTACCTTTATACTCGGCTCGAAACCAGTCAACCTTCAAAATGACCTATCAAAATATATAAAAACAAAAAACCATTATTAGGTGCTTAAAAAAATAATAAACTCTATCATAAAAGATATAAACTTTTTTCTACCTATTTGAATGTACAAAATGATATTTCACAGATACCAACAATAGTTCCCACGTAACCAAGTTTTCCATCTATAAGGTTTGTGTCTTTTGAGCTAGCACGTGATAGTTGCTTGAAAGAAGCAACAATACTAGAATCCTCTTTTTTACGTAAAGAATCAATGACTTTGATTCTAATATGCTATCCAAAAGCCCACATATTAGTGAACATTCGAGCCTGCAAAAGAAATTAAATTAGTAAAGAGAAACTAATATACATATATGAAAAATAACAAAATATTATTAAAATAGAAATACCTTTCGTTCACAACCTATCATTAAATCTCTCTGCTCATCTGAGATTTCTTCATTATTTGTGTTGGCGCATTGCAAATAACTATATAGCCAATATGTGAAAGAAGATATATCTGTAATCTGATTATTATCGAGATTACATCTATATCTTTTGTTTCTCCATCTTTTACTTTGGAGATTTTGAAGTTCCTGTTCGTACTTGTTAAGGAATGCTTGCATGCATTTGATATGCTACAAAAGTTGAAACATCATTTTTTTTCTTGAAATGTAAATAAAAATGGAACTCCCTTATCTGATAATACCTCGTCTATTATTTTTGATGAAGACTCGTTGGTCCATGCACGTGGAGCTTCTTCATGAACTCTTTCAAGGTACTCACTAACATAGTACATGCACTCTTCAAGCATCCAACCCTTTGCTATGGATCCTTCTGATTTCGCTCTTTGTCGCACATAACCTTTTAATATTCCCATAAATTGCTCGACCCAAAACATCCATTGAGTGTTGACAACGCCTACAATCTCTATTTCATCTACAAGATGGACTAATAAATGAACTTGAATATCAAAAAATGAAGTAGGAACCTCTTTCTCCATCAAACATAGTAGCTCTTTGTATTCACGTTTTTTTTTGTGGGATCGAGTTTTTATCAATCTCTTTTGATGTAATCCACCTATACATATCATTAAGAAAATTATAAAGAAGTTAATTAAAAAATAAAAGATATCAAATGTTCATATATATTAAATATAAAAGTATCATAATTACCTTATAAGCGATCCAAGACGATAGATCACATTTCGTACTCCTTTCATTGTACATCCATCGATAACCAAATGTAAAATATGTTTTAAAAAGTTATGACAATCATGGGTCTTTAACCCAGATAAGATCTTATCATCCATAGTAAACATGTTCTAGAAAGATGCTCCGTATCCTTTAGCAGTCCAAATCAATTGAATCCTATTTTTGATAATCTGTATCTCTTTTGTCGTAAGTACCCAAGGAGCAGGTGCATAAGTCATTTCCTGTCGATGTCTATCAAAAACTGGCCATAACTTTGGTTTTGAGTTTTGATCCTTAAAATCATTCCTTGATGTTATGGTATCTTTTACTCCAAGAAGATGTTGCCATAATGAATAACCAATATTCCTAAATATATGCATAAGACCTAGAAGATGACATACTTTTAACTCTTTCCAATACTCCAAAGAATACCATATTGATATATTCTCTACGAGTGCCAATTTTCCTTTACCTCTCTTCACATTCTCATTATCTTGATTTCTGATTTTGGATCTATCAGAGATCCATCTGTCCATTTTTTATACCGATCCATAGGCGTCATAGGTTTTGGACACTAACCTGTTTCAAGCTTTCCATTAAAATGTATCGCTTCTCTTTTAGATCTTAATGGATGATCATCAGGCAAGAATCATTGATGTCGAAGATAAATATTTTCGTTGAGATTCTTACTATAGATTGATCTCAACCAATCACCACAATATAGACAAGCTTTATAACCCTTAGTAGATATTCCTGCATCAAGAAAATGATAAAAGTATAATTAGTTTAACTCACATTTATTTGTATGCATATTTAATAAAAAAATTACATCAATACCTGAACAAACACTATATCTTGGAAAATTGTAAATAGTCCAAGCCACAATACCATGAACCATAATATATCTTTCCGTGATGATTTTTGATACATCCATGACATTAATACCTCTCCATAACTCTTGGAGATCGTCAATGAGAGGAGCAAGGCATATATTCATACCTTTAACTTGTCTTTTTGTTGGGATTAAAAGTGAAAGCATTAAATGTTCCTTTTTAATGCTAAGATATGGAGGAAGATTGTAGTTCATGACTACCACTGACCATGTTGAGCATTTACTAGATTTCATGGGAAATGGATTAACCCCATCCAATGCAAGATTCTGTGGATTTTGTGCAAAATCAAGCCATGTAGAATCAATATGCTAAAAAGCAACAATATCATGAGGAATTCAGATTTTTCCATCAGTACTTTTATGATCATGTCCCCCTGTCAAAAGCTTTGATAATTTGGGTCTTTGAAACATATGTCTAATCCGTGGAGCCAATGGAAAATTTCTCAATACCATTTTTGGGATTTTACCTTCTTCGTCCTTATATCAAGGAGATTGACATTTTGGACATGTCAAAGAGTCTGCATATTCACCTCTATATAAAATACAATTGTTAGGACATGCATGTATACATTGATAATCTATACCAAGATTGTTGATTATCTTCTTCATTTCATCCTGTGAGGTAGGAAGAATATTCTGACTTGGTAAAAACTTTTCAGATAATAACCTATAAGTTCATGAAAAGAAGACATATTAATAAAAATAAATAAATAAATATACATATATATATGTATATATATATGCATATAATTTTATATATGTGTATGTGTATGTGGATGTGTATATGCATGTGCATGCGTATACGTATGCATATGTGTATATGTATGTATATTTGTATATCTATATATGTGTTTTATATGTATGTGTATATGTATGTATATATATACATATGTGTATGTGTATGCATATATGTATGTGTATGTGTGTATATATGTGTATGTATGTATGTATGTGTATGTATGTATGTATGAATGTGTATGTATGTATATGTATGTTTGCATGTATAGATGTGTATATTTGATTTCGTTTTTAATTTTTTTTTGTTTATTGTGGTTTGCAGACTTTCATATAGATATCTAGACCATTGAATCATTTGGATGTCTCCCATTTTATAGTCAGTCTATTACCTGCCTTGCTAACTAAGACTTACATATTTTTTTACAAGCATTAAGTATCAATTAACTATGGAAGTATTAGGTCGTTTGGAAAATAAGACAATCAAATTTCTCTCAAAGATTTTGGAAGATGGATGAATGGTTTTAAAGTATGGGCAGACAGAAAGTGTTCATTCAATGCAAGTTCTTGTTCTTACCTTAGCTAAGGCAAAACAAAAACATGCACTGATTGAACACTTTGTATCTACCCATCTTTTAAAATTATTCTTCCGCTACACATTTTGGATATTGGCATTTGAGCGAGTATATGCGAGATCATCCAAATGCATTTGTGAGTATTAGTAAATTTTATATAATTATTTTATTTTTATGGATGTTTTAATTGTTTTACTTATTTATGTTTGTTGTATGTAATACAAGAGTATTATGGAGAGGTAGATATGGATGAGGTGGAGAGATAGACACAGGAGGGATGATCTCGATTGTCATAGGGTGCTCACACAGATACATCAGATCATGCGGATGATCATGATGATGAGGATGAGGAGGATGATGATGATTAGGATTCTTGATTATGACATTGGATATGTATTGACATTGATATATATATATATATATATATATATATATATATATATATATATATATATATATATATATATATATATATATATATATATATATATATATATATATATATATATATATATATATATATATATATATATATATTTATCTATATATTGTTCATTTCAGTTATGTTTTGAATTGTGTGTATGGTATTAAGTAATGAAAAGTCTTGTTCTATTGGTTTTTATTATTGTTTATATTAAGCATGCGTTTTATTACTTTAATTATATAATTCATTCATATTTATGTGTGCTTGTGTGTATATAAAATGTATATATGCACATGTAGGTATATATCTATATGTGTAAGTGTGTCTATATGCATGTATATGTATGTATCTATGTATATATGTGCATGTATGTATGTGCATATGTATATGTGTATATGCATGTATCTGCATGTGCATGTGTAAGTGTATATGCGTATGTATGTGTATGTGCATGTGCATGTGTATGTGTGTATATGTATGTATGTATGTGCATGTATATATGTTTAATATGTGTGTGTACGTATGTGCATGTATATGTGTGTGTATATGAATGTATGTACATATGTATATGTGTATATGCATGTATGTGCATGTGCATGTGTAAGTGTATATGTGTATGTGCATGTGCATGTGTATGTGTGTGTATATGTATGTATGTGCATGTGCATGTGTAAGTGTATATGTGTATATATGTGTATGTGCATGTGTATGTGCATGTGTATGTGCATGTGTATGTGTATATATGTATGTGAATGTATATGTGTAAGTGTATGTGTGTATGTGCATGTATATGTGTATATGTATGTATGTGCATGTGTGTGTATGTGCATATGTGTGTGTACATATGTGCATATATACGTGTATATATGTGTATGTGCATAAACATATACAAGTGTATGTATATGCATGTGTATATGTATGAAACATGCATGTGTGCGTGGCTCCATTTCCATTTGCATCCATTTGCATGCATGTGAATGTGCATGCATGTGGATGTGCATATACATGTATTTATGTATATGTAAATGTGTGTATGTGTATGTATATATGTAATAATGCATGCATGCAAGTCTTTTTATGTGGTTGTAGAAATGTTTGTGCATATGCATGTGTATGTGTGTGTATGTGTAAGTGTATGTGCAGATGTATGTGTGTGTATATATGTGTGTGTATGTGCATGTGTATGTGTATATGTGTGAATGCACATCTTCATCATGTATAAGTGTATATGTGAATATCAATAAGTGTGAGTATGCTAAGTAATGAAAATAACACAATTCAAATGATATACAAAGAATGTAAGAGAGACAGAGAGAGAGAGATATATATTTCAAAGAGAGAAAGAGGTAGAAAGACAGAAACAGAGATAGAGAGAGACAATAAGATAGAGATTAGACAAAACAACAATTCTCCAAGCGATTGTTTCAACTCATAAGCGTAGCGCAATTGCGAACATTGGAAAGCTCTTCGATCAGATGCTTGTAGATGCCAATCAAAGAGCCTCCAATGTTTTAATTTTTTTTGTCAAAAACTCATCGTGTAAGCGATGCTAAGGCATCGTAAATGCCTGTGCAATTAGCGTCGCATAAGCTTATGCAATGCTTTTTCTAATCGTCGCTTTAGCAACGCTCAATATGAGCATCGCATATCCTATCGTGCCACACATTGATAAAAACATCAAATTTGTCATTGTTTAACTGACATTCTGCACGATGCTTGTTGCGATGCTTGATGCAATTTTATTGCGATGAAATTGTGTCACATTAATGTCGCTATGCACCCATATTCCTCATAGTGCATGGATTTTTGGGTGTGTGTAGAAGTGTGAGATACACACAAGAAACACACACAAAGAGCACACACTTAACAAGACACACGAAGAAGATAGATGGCTAGAATAGCTCACTCTATTGACACTGAATAACATCCCTAAGTACAAAGTACCACCACATTTAATCATGTATATGGTTCCATGGGAAAAACCTCTAGCTAGCACTAGAGTAAAAAGTTCCCATGTATAGGGAAACGGTTCACATCAAAGCTACTTGAGGAACACATAAGTGTAACAAACCCCTTGTGGAAGTTCCCATGTATAGGGAAAAGGTTCACATCAAAGCTACTCGAGGAACACATAAGTGTAACAAAACCCTTGTGGAAGAGCTTTGGTGAATATGTCTGCCACATTATCTTGTGTAGGCACATATACCAAATCAATATCTCCTACATGAAGGTGCTCTCTCACATAGTGATAATGCACCTCAATATGTTTGGTTCGTGTGTGAAACACTAGGTTTTGTGCAATAGCCAATGCACTTTGACTATCAATGAGAATATGTGTAGCAGCATCAACCTCCATGCAAAGATCCATCAATAGGCATCTCAACCATATACACTCCATTGTACCTATGAAAATTGCCACATACTCAACTTCACAAATCGATGTTGCCACTATAGGTTGCTTCTTACTCAACCAAGATATGCATGAGTCTCCAAGGAAAAAGCAACTACTATTAGTGGACACATGAGTATCATAAAACTATCTGTAAAAGCATGCAAGCATGTTTGGATATCTCTTCCATAAAAGAGACCTAAGCTCAAAGTGCCTTTGAGATATCTAAACACACATTTCACCGCTTGCCAATGCTTAGTGCAAGGGTTATGCATGAATTGATTGAAATAAAAAACTTCTAATGTATATCTGGCCTTGTGTTGCACGCATATACAAGATATCCCACAACTTGCTGATAAAGAGAAGTGTCAAATGCATCACTAGAATCCTCAATTGAGAACCTAAATCTTGTCTCAACTAGTGTGGTAACTGGCTTGCAATCCTCAAAGTCAAAACATTGAATTAGTTTTTCAACATACTTTTCTTGATGCATAGTTATTCCACCCTCAATAGATACATATTGGATGCCTAGATAGTAGCTAAAAAGACCAAGATAATTGACATAAAAAGTATGCTGCAAATCAGCCATAAGAATGTCAAGTTTTGCATCACATGACTTAGTGAAGAGTATGTCATCGACATAAAGAACAAGCACTATAAGATTAGCCCCATCTTTGCGTACATAGAGTGTGATTTCACTTGGACTACATGCGAAGTCAAGAGCAATCAAGTGGTTATTTATTTTTTCATACCATGCATGTGGAGCTTGCTTGAAATCATACAAGGCTTCATGCAAGCCACAAACCATATGCACTTGCCCTTTCATGGCAAATCCAGGAGATTGCTTCACATAGACCTCTTCTTGAAAATCGCCATTCAAGAAAGTTGTTTTTATGTTCAACTGATGTACTTTCCAACCTTGATGGGTAGCCAATGCAACCGCAATATGAATGGTAGTCATGCATGAAGTAGGTGCAAAAGTTTCCTCATAGTCAATGCCATATTGTTGCGCATATCCTTTGGTAACTAATCTAAATTTTGTAGCGATCAATGCTACCTTTTGATTTTCTTTTAATCTTGTAAAAACACTTTGTACCAATGGCATTTTTTCCTTTTGGCGATTCATATAATTCACAAGTACCATTCCTATGTATGGAATCCATTTCTGATTGCATAGTGCTCATCTAATGTGGATCATCACATGCATCTTCGAAAGTAAGTGGTTCTTCATTACATGTTGTTGCAATAAGAGAATAATCCACAAAATTACTTGATGCATGGTGAGAACTTAATCTTTTTCTACCAAGTAAAGGTGCACTCAATTTGTTGTCCTACAAAATTTGTTTCAGCCACTTTGGTGTACTTTTTGCACTCTTGATAGACATGTGTTCATTATGTAATACATCATCAACATGTATATCATGCATGGGCTGAATTTCATGCTCATTTTTGGCCATATTTTGATGCAAATGTTCAGTCATATGTGGATGGAAATTTCTAACAATTTTGATAATTTTTTGTTGAAAAATTTCAGCCATGTTTGGCTGGAAATTCTTTGCATTTTTAGCTCTATTTTGCTGGAACTTTTCAGCCCTTTGAACATCAATTGGCTGGTCTACATGGCCACAGTCAAGCACACCATTTTGGAACAAAGGAATGGTTGTATCAAACACATCTTGTGAGCTAACTATTGACTATTTTTTGCATTCAGGTAGAGGGAAAACTAAATGCTCAGTAAATACCACATGTCGATGCACAAAATTGTGTTCTTCAATGGATGGTACAAATGATACCCCTTACTTTCAATATTGTAACCAACAAATATACATTTGTTTGCTTTGTCATCAAGTTTGTGATGTTGTTGTGATGGCACAAGAGCATATGCCAAACGACCAAACACACACATATGACTAACCATAGGCTTATGTTCATTCCAAGCCTCATAAAGAGTGATTACTCTCAATGCTTTTGTAGGGCAGTGATTCAACACATAGTTTGCACACATGACTGCTTCCATCCAAAACTTGTCAAGGAGGTGCTTTTGTTTAACCGTACATCATGCCATTTCAAGAGTGTTCTATTTTTACACTTGGTGACACCATTT
>CM035431.1:119547347-119599847 GCA_020310875.1 Ceratopteris richardii
TTTAACCTTCGTTTAGCTCGTACTTCACCTCTTCCTTGCATTTCTCTTCATCTTTCTACATAAAAGAATTGACTTTTGTTTCCTTCCATTTAGCTACCTCTAATATTCATTATTCTTGTAACCACCAATGTAATTATTTGATCAAAGCCTATCAAGGAATCTCTTATGAATTCAATGTGATTGGTTGATCAAAGCCTAACAAAGAATCTCTTACATAAATTCATGTGGTGAAATCTCTCCATTTCGCATTGTCCCTAAGACCATTTACAATGCAAGCTACTAGATCATTATCATCTAGGATATATCTTATTGGCCCTAATGCATGCATCTACAAGCTCCTTTACTTTCATAATGCCATCATTGATGCCTTTTTATGAGCTTTTGCTCAAGTTGTTGAGCTCGTTCTACAACTAAATCTTCATTACTTTTTATGAGGTTGAATGTAACCTCTCCATGCACTCCAAAACCTTCCTTAATGTGTCTAGTTCTTATGTGTCTCCAATCATTGAGTTGCATTGTGAAAATATAAAGATGATTCTCCTATCTCTTTTTCCATGTTTTCTAGCTTCTCTCCTCTACTTGTATGTTGGATTCGTTGCATCTACGATAAGCTTGGGTTTGAATCCTCACAAACCTCCATAAACTTCTACCCATAAGAAGTTGCTAATCTTTTCTAGTTTCTTGACTTGTGTATTGAGGTCTGGCATTCTATGCTTTGGTTGCTTCTAATGCTTCACTTGATGAATAAGAGCGATTATTGATGTTATTTATCTTAACATCCAAGCTTTCCTTGTGTATGTGCTTCCTTTGTACTTTGTAGGCTAAGTGGCTCCCTCATTGTCTAAAATTCCTTTCTACTTGATTTTCCACAAAGATTTAATGGAATCTACTTATCACAATGATTGTTTTCTTTTGATGCTTTGAATGTCCAATATATGTCTCCAATACTATTGACTAAGACTAAACACACCTATACATAATAAGAAAGACAATGGATGCTTCCTAGTACCTTGAGACAAAGATATGTACCCTATAATTTTACTATTTCTCTTGGTTGAACTAGAGATTGAACCTAAGGCTTAAACCAAGCCTAATAGACTTCAATACCTCTCAAATGATATGGTCCATTTAACTAAAAATTGTATATTCATTCAAACTAGAGCTACAAGATAGATAATTAGTACACAAAGATCAATAGAGATCTCATTCATTATTCAAGCACTAGAGTTGAGTGCTAAGATAAGTCAAACTACACTTGATGAGGCACAAAATGTGTCCAAGAACAATATAATTTGGTTAATCATAACTAGTGAAATGACTACAATAAAATAGAATTTCCCAAAAAATGAACTAGCTAGATGGAAAAGGGCATGAATGCACTCCAACTATGTGAAGAGTCAAGTAACCAAGGGGCTAGCCTAGTTGGGTGGAAGCTTCACTTGAGTTAAGACACTCAAGAGACACTAAATGTTCCCAAGAACATTATACTTTGATTACCTTTGATGGATGAAATGACTACAATAAAATTGACTATCTCATACGGTCAACAAGCTTGATGGAGTAGGAGATGAATGCACTCTATCTATATGCAAAGTTAAGCAAGTGCAAGGCTAGCTTCATTTGTTTATTATTCTCATTAGCTAGATGACTTGTATGACTCTCCCTCGACTCCTCATTCAACTCATATACAAATATAAGTGGATAATTCTTTAACATCCTACCAAAGAGTTCCTAAATCTTGTTCAGCACCTCGTTGGCTCATCACAACCACTTTATGGTCTCTTAAATCTCATGGAAGAAATCATCTCCTAACTTGCAACTCATATACAAATATAAGTGGATAATTGATTAGCATTCTACCAAAGAATTCCCAAGTCTTCTCCAACACCTCATTGGCTCATTACAACCACTTTATGGTCTCTTAAAATTCATGGAAGAAATCCTCTCCTAACTTGAGATGATGTGGAAAAGGTTGATGGAGAGAGTTAACGTGTGTTTCAGCTTGCTGCAAGGTCCAATATTTACGATACCTCACTGAATAGCTTTTCGTGCATGTTCTATGCCATTCATCATAGAAATGTGACCCATCGGGCCTACCTGATGCTCCACACAGACTCGTTGTAGGTTCTATTTTCAGAAATATCATCCCTGTTCTTTTCTTTTTCTTTTTTTTCTTCTTTTTCTTTGTGTGTGTGTGTGTGTGTGTGTGTGAGAGAGAGAGAGAGAGAGAGAGAGAGAGAGAGAGAGAGAGAGAGAGAGAGAGAGAGAGAGAGAGAGAGAGAGAGAGACTCATCGAAGAATTAAACAAACATGAACCTGTAGCTAGCCATTTTAGGTGGCGTGTCTCCATCATGGCTTGAATATTTTGAAGTTTTGAATAAGTTGACAATGTTTGCCCAATCACTTGCTCCTGTTTTACTTTTTCGTGTTGTTTGAAAGTATAATCGGAAGATGAGGCAACTTCGTTTTCATATTGTGAAGGTAAGCCAATAAGTCCGCCAGCTATTAAGCATATTTTGAACGTGAGGCAACTTTGATATTCTGACGGTGAACCAATAAACCCGCCGAGCTACTGTTTTCTGAGTTCAGAAGCTGAGCAAGGAAGTCCTACACAAGGGACATTGAAGATATGATAGTATCTGGCTCCATATTCATACATAGTAGCGTCAACCTGTAGAACTTCTGTGCATCATGGCAACAAATTCATCATAGTTGATTCTTCCATCCTGCTTCAAAATGTACATTTCAGTCCAAAGAAAAAAAGAGGTTAAAACACGAAGGTTCTCTTTGCCAAATGTCTTCAATTAGATGCTGTTTGACACAGGCAGATTTATACGACCACATGGCAGATGTTTGTGTGGTAAAACATAAGGTTCTAAAAATCCATTCATCAGAATGTGTCAATTGCAGTGGCCTTGGCAACATAAACATCCAAAACAGTTTAAATATCACCTTCCCGTTGGAAGACACCAACAATATTTAAACTATGGCAAAGTTGGCTGGTTAACCCTCACTTTTGGATCCATTTTCCAAACGATCTAAGATCAGGACTGATAGAGAAAGGCAGAATATTGCACTAATGATTCGTCAATTACAACCAAAACAGTCTAATCATTGGCTCATGAAATGTGCAACTTAGCATCACTGAGGCTGTCTAATTATAATTATAATATTCCTATTATCCTTTTACAACCCTGTTTCAACCATTGAATCCATATGGGAAACACTAATCTCTCTGCATCCTCACTGATAGTCTTACAAGCAAAATATGATGAGAGTCTGATTAATAGACAGCTGTTAGCATTAAAAGACCAGGGAAAAAAAGGGGTGTGTGTGTGTGTGTGTGTGTGTGTGTGTGTGTGTGTGAGAGAGAGAGAGAGAGAGAGAGAGAGAGAGAGAGAGAGGGGGAGAGAGAGGGAGGCTCCACATGGTCAGTATCAACTTCTGATATGATCTCCTTTATGGTTTCTGGATCCCCCATGCCATGCTTCGTCAGTGCTTCTTCAAGCTCTTCCATTGTAATGTCCCTAAGAAACAATCAAGTAAATCAGTCATAAAGTACGCAACTTAAAAAAAAACATCAAACCAGCAGCTCAGAAGACCGATGTCAACTGCCTTCCTCTGAATTAATAATATGCAGGTGTCATTTGAGACTAGAATAACCATACCCACTCTGATCTTTGTCGAAGTACTGAAAAGCAGAATATATGTGCTTGTCTTTTCCCGATTTTGTCATCTGCATAGTGGCTGTTATAAACTCCATGTAATCTATCGTGCCATTACCATCAACATCAGCCTGTATGTATCACAGACTTGATTTGATTGTGAGCGAGCATGGACTTTGAGCACAAGACTAAATGCTACTCTCTTTAAAGTCCAGAAATTTCACTCAGACTCACAGCATCCATTAATTGACGGACTTCATGCTCTGCAAGGCTGCAGCCTTGCTTGGAAAGCCCAGTTTTCAATTCTTCAAATGTAATTGTGCCACTGTTGTCAGTATCCATGCTCTCAAACATCTGTTTGAGTCCCATTATTTCCTCTTCTGATAGAGACTCTGCAATTACCTGCACAGTTTCAATCAAAGCATGCTAGCTATTCAATGTACACAAACTATTGAGTTCTAATCAACTGCAAGTTAGAGGAGATTAACTTCACATTACAGGTAATCGTAGATATTTTCTCCATTAACATTCCTGCCAACTTCTTGGCACATTTAAAGCCTTGCAATAGGGCTCCCAAAACAAAGAACTACAGACAAAAATTTTACCTTTAATGCTAGCTTCTTCAACTTGTTCATGGCCCTGAACTGCTTCATTCTGCCCAGCACAATGCCATCAATCACCTTATCTGAAGCTTCACCATCTACCTTAATCCACGGATGGCCTTCATGGGAAGGAAGTCCATACATAAAGAATGAAAATTTTGAGAAGCAACATGCGATGTTCATAACGATCATCAAGCAAAGCTGACATACTCACTCAACACTTGCTGTGCAGTAAGCCTTTCCTTAGGATTACAATTCAGCATTTTCTTTACTAGATCTAAAGCTCCCTCTGATATGGATGGCCATGGATCCTTTTTGTAGTTAATATGTCCTCTAAGAATTGCATCATAAATGCCTTGATCAGTATCTACAGACAACACAAAGAAAAGCTTAAGAGTTTGCTCCTGCTACTGGACTTACAATCTCAGTCCAGCTCTTACAAAGACTGATTATGAAAACGAACTGTAACATAGATGACAGAAAAGAGGTGAACTTCAACACTCCTATCAATGGGAATGTAAATCAGTACTAAACCCCTGGTACAATTTCGCAAATCAGTTATACATCTTCGGTATTCACACAGATTAAAATCCATCTATGAGATAACACAGATTAAAATGCATGTACGACATAAAACATCAACATTCAGCAACAGACCTGCCCAAAATGGTGGTACTCCACTTAAGAGGATATATAAAATCACCCCAGCACTCCAAATATCAGCTTCAGGACCATAATTCCGGCGAAGGACTTCAGGTGCCATGTAGAATGGACTACCTACAATGTCATGGAAGACGTCACCTGGGGAAAAGTTATGTAGCCTTGAACAATCAGAAAAATATACAAGATTGTATAATAGTATATATTCAACAATAAAAGAAATGGCTCAAATAGTGGGAGACTCTATTACAAAAAGAAACTTGAAAAAGGAGGATTGTCTGTGTACTTAAACATCCAACCTTCCATGCTCAAGGCATCCCTACACAGGAAGGGCCCATGAGCTACTGAAAATTTCAACCCATCTTCAGGGACAGAATACAGATTATGGGGTTTATTTATTGTAAGAGAGGTCCTAAGCCAAATATCCATCCACTTCAGTTATTTTTTGGTTTATTTTCCTTCGTTCTCTTTAGAGCTAGCTACTATTTCCAATATTTCCATTTAATTTTTTCTAACAGCATAGAAAATCTCATTCCCTAGAAACTACATTGCATTTATGCTCATACAATGACTTATATACCAATAAAACGAAAGTACATGCAAGTACTCGCAATAATGATTTTTTTTATTCCCAATCAAAGTTGAATCTATATACATGTTTGATTGCCTTGTTCGATATCCTACTGATTTTCCTCCTTTGAGGTATGATAGGTAAAATTTTTTTACAATGAGGTATGTGATGAGAGCAAGTGCTCTCAACTCCCACAAGCAAAGTTGAGGGTATATATACATCCTCCTATGATCCGCATGCAATAAATACATTCTTCTATGGTCTATATGCATATTACAACATAGCAGCCGACTAGGTTCTTCGACTTGGTGGCAAGACATCAAAATTAATTTTCAGCTTAGCTTTGCATAGATGTCAATTGAACAAGGTAACAATCTACCGATTCCAAAGGTGAATTTATCAGTTTATTTCTGGCCTGCTAATTATGCCATAGAAAGTGACAGATACATCTATGAAGTATCCAAAGCACATCCTTGCCCACTTCTTCAAACAAAAGGAATGTGCATTTCCTTTAATCAGGTTTCTCCTCCATATCGAAAACAAAAAGAGAGCATTCCAGCTTCCCTGAGTAGCAGGACAGTTCCAGAAAGCATGACGCAGAGATTCAGCATATGAAGTATAGTGAAGCAATTTGACATTTTGAGGCTTAGTATATCACAAACTTCTTAGAAAAGCAACCTTATGGACACCTCTATTGTAAATCCAAGTACAAAGAAGCTTCTTAAGCTATAATAGAATCTCCTTTGCTCAAATACTGTAAGCTCTTAATTATTGGACCAGGATTTGCAACCACTGTCATCATTGTAATCCATATAGCATTGGTTGTTGTAAGGAATCCAATGTCTCGTGCTTGCACAAAGCACGTTACTATGCATTATCAATACATCAAGAGGAGACTCCATTGTAATGGCATGTGAGCCTCTAAAAGGTGCTCTATAGACCTTTTTACAAAGGCTCTAAAGAGAGAAAAGTCTAGATCTTTTTTTTTTTACCTGTGTGCTTACTTGCTTTCATGCCTTAAATCACATTTTGCATATTTACATGTCCATTTAAATCAGTTTGAAACATCATTCACTACATTTATCTCACCTTAGAAGCTATTTCCTCTCCATTTGTGTGGACAAGTTCCGAAGCCCTAAAGGGCTCTAATCTTCTCTAATCTTTTAAAATTTACAAGATATGCATTCTTGAATCGAGATCCCCTCTTGCTCCTCTATGTCATCTAGTCAATCGTGAAAGCCCACTTCAACAAGACAGGGTTAAAAAAAAGGAAAGAAATAGTATCAATATCTAAATTACACATATTTATTTATTTGCGGTTTATAATTTTTGACTCGTTAAATCTATTCCATTTTGTGATTTTTAATCAAAACAATACAAACATTGGGGCCAAAATTGTTGATTCTGAGAAACCCCTCAATCTACTAAGAAGAGACCCTTCAGGTCAATCATCTCTTGTTCATATGATGTAATCACAATGTTGCCTTCGTGCCTTTAGTTCTGAGCACATAATCGACACTATCCATCTCAAAAATACATAACATTAAATTCATGCAGAGAAAAACTTTTTTCTTACACAAAACACGTTTAAGAAGCATCATGTAAGTGCACAGATTGACTGACAACTATGATATTCAAATATGATAAAATTTTTTATTTCTTACTTTAGTTTTCTTTCAATAAACTATTTGCTTGTGTAGCAATGAACTATGGTATCAAGCAATACCCAGGATGAACTCAATTCAATAGCACTGATACCTGGCTTGAAAAATGTTGAGAGCCCAAAGTCTGTTGCTTTAAGAGGAGAATCGTCACTCTTGTTCAAAAGCAAGAAATTCTCTGGTTTCAAGTCACGGTGTATCACACCTAATGAGTGGCAAAAATGAATAATTTCCACGATTGCCCTGCATACTGCTGCTGCCGCTTTTTCAGTGTAATGCCCTTTGGCTATAATTCTGTCAAAAAGCTCTCCACCTTCACAAAGCTCCATGACCATGTGCACTGACTGCTTATCTTCAAAGGCCCCTCTCATTAGAACAATGTTGGGATGCCCTGCTAGATGATGCATAATTTGCACCTCCCTGCGTACATCTTCGATGTCATCTTTCTTTACAAGCTTGCGTTTCAAAATTGTCTTGCAAGCAAAAAGAGCACCTAGATACACAAAAGAAAATCACTTTTGAGGAGTTTCATGCTGTAAACAAACCAGTACAATCCAATAAAGTCATCAAGAAACTATTAGAAAGCTTATATACAGAGATGCAATAACTGCTGCTACAGCTACAGGCACTCTCCTCACCTGCCACTGATAAACATATATACATAAATATGCTTTCACCTACTCACACACAGAGGACGAAAAAATAGGCAGAGACCTGTGGACTTCTCAGTGCAAAGATAGGTAATTCCAAACTGTCCTCTACCGAGCTCTTTACCCAGGCTATAGTAATTCCGGATATTTTCCATGGGGCGATTAAGCACAAGCCCACTCTTTGCTTTGGACACATTCGTTGTACCACCAGATACTGAACAATAGGACTGAGGATGACCTGAGCGCTGTTGATGATTATTATCTGATTTCATTTGATGATTTTCTTCACTGGTTACACTTGATGTATGTGATAGGTTGAAATCATCATTTTGACTCCCTCTGAGACAATTGCCCATCGTGCTTTCCTTAAGAGAGTGGTTTCTGATGAACTTCACTTATCCTCCCAAGCTTTGGGGTGTCCGGAAATATACTTAGAAATTTTTGCATCACTTACGATGCCACATTAAAACTCTTGGTATATCTAAGGGCATCGTTAAGAAAATGGAACTTGCAATGCACTTCAATTGGACCATGAGTTCATCCATAATCTTTGTTCTTGCCATAGAATAGCTGACGATTCCAGGTCTTTCTGATCCGAATTTATGAGTTAGCTTTCCGTACTTCTTTCAAGTAGCTGAAAATCTTGAATGTCACAACATCAGCGATGGTATTGCACAATTGTAACATGGGGATGCGCTGCTCGCGGAAGGAACAGAAAAGGGATCCAAAAACGGTCGCCCTCTAATATGAGGTAAAAGAGAAGCTATCGTCTTCAATTATGGATTCCTAGGATAACCGGATACATTCAGATGATAATCGTGAACTAGTAGATTCACCTAAAGCATCGCTTGCGCCTCTCGAAGGACAGAGTGAAAAAACACGGGAAGGCACCAACGAGATCCTCGCGTAGCATAAATGGCCTAAAGTCTAAAAGTTCTCGCACGGCAGCTCTGCTCTACATTTCCGTATTTCTTTCTCCCTCTCTGATAATTCTTTTGTCCGACAACTGCAGATTCGTATTGGGATGGCGCAGCTTACGTGAACACCTCCCGCCGTTTCAATGTTTGTAATAAAATGTAAATAATTTGTTATGTGGACGCCCTTCATTCCTTTCTTTTTTCGAGACTACAATGAATTGGAAAGACACACATCCAATCTTGTCGAAGATCGCATAGCCTAGTGGTTAATGCTTTGAATCTTCGGGAGGGAGACCTCAGTTCAAATCTTGACTGGACATATCCATGAGTTCTCCATAATGGGTTTCCATGAGTTCCCCAAGATGGGTACCTCTACCCCATGCCCTTCATTCTTGGAAGAAAAACTCTGCTATGAACTTTTTAATGTGATATATCCTCAACCTTCACCTCTGTGTTCACATAACACAGAGGTAGAGGTTGAAGCCCATTATCAATCTAATGATCACAAGGTCTATTCTTTTTTTGATTCAAGTCTTTTTTTGTTTACATCAAATTTATTTTTAAGGGAGGGAGGTCACATCATAAGATATTGTGGATCCAAAAAATATTCCACATCAATGGTTTTTGAACTCTCTACTCATACTTTTTACTATATGCATACTAAGGTCTATATTGAACCTTTGATCCATGATGCAAATATAATTGTTCAATGTGTTTTGATGTTGTGCATTCATTATAGTGCTAAAAACAATATAAATGAGTGTTTGTAATAATACACCAAAGGGATGTTGTACAAAGAAGACCCTAGTGGTCCTCGTTAAGAAAACCAAAAACCACAAAGAAAACCCTCATTTCTTCATTCAATGATTTATGCACCTCGAGGAGAGAAATTGAGAATTTAATATGTTCGATGTAGAGCCATGAGCACAACACACATATAGTGTTGACGTCAAACAACAAATCCTTGCCCACAAGTTATCAAACCAAGAGACAATGTGGGTGGTATGGAGACCTTCACCATGCATGTAGATGCACACAAGAGGATTCATGTACACATGCACACATACATGTGCAAGCATACAAGAAAGCTTCACTCACGAACAAGGAGATGCCAAGAAACTCACATGGACCAGAGAGAATGAGCAAGAAGAACAAGAAGAAGGCTACAAGTGAGTATATGTTCATTTTTATAGGCCTCATTTAAAAATTTACCTTGTTCTTACTCTTATGTTTACCCTAGTTAAAAACAGGTCCGAAACTCTCATTTGGCATTCAAATTGAGTGAAAAAAAAATCATGGAAAGAGAAAAATCACATGGGAAGATACAAAGTTAGTGAATCATTGCATAAGCTCAAGAAACCCTTGGCTTGCACAAAAGTGGAGTATTACAAAATATTGCTTATGGAAATATATCAAGAAGGTGGGTTTTGGTGTATATCTGAATTACCAAATTGATGGGGGATTTCATAAAAAATTAATCCACTTTGGCACCTACTTCTATTTGACACTTCCATCTACCTCATGAGTTTCATTTCTTCACAACCCAAGCCGTCTTCTCTCTCATTTAGCTGTCAATATCAATATTAACTGGTGAATTTCGACCTCCAACAAAATGGAGCCACCACAAAGGGGATGGCATGCTTGTTAAGCTTCTCTGCAACTCTCTTTCATATTTATCTTCTGTGTAGATCTCTTTCATTTGTATGTTCATTTCTCTAATCTTAGTTAAAGCTCACATATGATTGAAAAAACATGGATAAGACGTGGAAGATGATGCTAATAATAAACATGGTTCACACATCCGAGAACTTCACATACTCATTAGTATAAGATGAGCTCATTGGGAAAGATTTGGCTCATCAGATCTTATCCTACTGACTCATTAGATCAAGCCTCTATCATTTGTGGTGCATTAATTCATTGTCTTACTTTGTTTAGTAAAGCCCATGGTAACACCAATCCCTTACTCAGTTACTCAATACATATAGAAATTACGATGATGAAATCTTTTGAACTTGACTCGATGTTGTCTATAGAAATTACGTGTTATTTCAATATAATCTAGGCCATATGATATATTGGCTCAGAATATCTCAAAGGTAACAATCATTGGAGTTGGTAGTTTTCTCGATACCATAATATCTGCATTCTACTATGAGCATCAAACTTTTCCTACTATGTTTCAATATCATTTATGTTATTGTTGGAGTTTGAGGTCTTCGGAAGCACACAAATAGCACAAGAAAGAAGCAGACGCTTGGAGAACAACACAATACAAAATGTATTACCAAGTGAACGTAGAAAGAAAAGTGACCCATTAGGGTTATATGTTATGATAAATACAAACGAGGGAGAATAACCCCCTAAAGAGGGAATAAAATACCCCCGAGGTCCTAAGTTTGTTTACACACATCAATACCAAAATATATCAACAAAACCCCCTAGAAATAATGTTGTGGATAAGGAGTTGACACTCACATACAAGGAAGTGCCAAGCTATGTGGGAAGAAATCAATCCACAAAAATAAGTAAGCCCAAATCTTTGCAAAAAGCTTCAAAATTCTCCAAAACTAGAGCCTTCATGAAAAGGTCTACAACATTATCAGGTGTGGGCACATAAGCTAAATTGATCTCTCTAGTAGCGAGTCTCTCCCTGACATAATGATAGTGCACTTCAATTTGCTTTGTGCAAGCATAGAGTAAGGTTCCTCATAATTGCCAATGCACTCTAACTACGAGTAAAGATGATGGTGGCAAAAGACTGACCAATGGCCAAACACATACTCAACAGTCTCTATGAAAGTTGCCCTATACTAAGCCTCACAAATAGAATGGCCATAGTAGGCTACTTCTTGCTCAACCAAGATATGCATGAGCTACTAAGCATGAGGCAAAAACCACTAGTGGATATAAGAGTGCGGGAATTGAACTCATGACCTATTTTTTAGGAGTATGATGGGCTAGTCACTTGCCCCAAAAGCCATGGTTGAGGATTATTTCCTAATCCCTCCTCTTAGGGTGTGGTTCAACCATCTCCTGCTTGTCATTTCTTGAGTCTAACACTCTTTTCCCCTTTTAGAGATTGTTTTCCTCAATTATCAATCCTTGATCTCCCCTTGAATTGATGTCCTCACCCTTGCACAATCTCTTGAACCTTCTTGTTCTCAACCTTGGTCTCTTGAACTTGCCCTTCCACTTCTTGGCCACTTGCCTACGTACTTGCCTTGCTCTCAACCTTGGTCTCTTGAAGCTTGCCTTCCGCTTCTTGGCCACTTGCCTATGCACTTGCCTTGTTCTCAACCTTGGCATCTTGAACCTTGCCTTTCCGCTTCTTGGCCACTTGCCTACAGACTTGCCTTGCTCTCAACCTTGGTATCTTGAACATTGCCTTTCCACTTCTTGTCCACTAGCCTACGGACCTACCTTGTTCTCAACCTTTGTCTCTTGAACCTGCTTCTCACCCATGCAAGCTATCTTAAAACCTCTATCTACTACTTCCATTGGAACATTCATTCAGAGAGCTTTCCAACGATATCTTACATATCTAAATTTGACCTATGGATTGAGAGATACACTCTAATCTTTGAAAGTGACACACGCCTTCCATCGACCTTGTCCAAGGCTCCTTCTTAGGCTCTGATACCAATTGTGGGAATTGAATCCATGACATATTGGTAGGAGTATGATGGGCTAACCACTTGCCCCAAAAAGCCATGGTTGAGGACTACTTCTTGATCCTCCCTCTTAGGGTGTGGTTTAACCA
Organism: Ceratopteris richardii; assembly: GCA_020310875.1. Classification (NCBI taxonomy): domain Eukaryota; kingdom Viridiplantae; phylum Streptophyta; class Polypodiopsida; order Polypodiales; family Pteridaceae; genus Ceratopteris; species Ceratopteris richardii. The sequence goes on from CM035431.1 coordinate 119,559,837, forward strand.
TCTCTTGTCTATCATCTCTTAAGTCTAGCAAAGAGTCTCATAGCAACTAGACTAATCCGAGTCCAACAGAGCATGTAAATCTAATCAGAATGATCCTCATTGGGATAAAGCAATCCAAGTATTTGAGTACCACTCAAGTAGTTAAAGATGCACTTAACTGCTTGCCAATGCTTGGCACCTGGGCAATGCATGAACTTGCTCATCTGTGAGATAGAAAATTGAATATCAGGTTGAGTTATGCATAAGTAATTCAAGCATCCAGTAGCTTGCTGATAGAAAGCAACATCAAATGTATCTCTAGCATCATGAAGACTCAATCATAAGCCTATCTCCATGGAAGTGGAAATAGGTTTGCAATCTTCAAGGACAAGACACTACAATAATGTGTTAATGTATCTTGTTTGACATAAAGCTATTCCCCCATCAACTTGCATACAGTGAATGCCCAAATAATGATGTAAATGCCCCAAATTTGACATCTCAAAAGAGGCATGCAAATAATCCTTAAATTTAGCAATGTGCTTCCAATTAAGACTAGTAAGAGCATATCATTAACATATACAATAATGATCAGAAGTACATCATCTACACACTTAACATGTAAGGTGCTCTGAATTGGATTGTTCTCAAAACCATGTGCTAGGAAGTAAGCGTGCATATTTTCATACCAAGCACGTTGTGCTTGCTTCAATTCATACAATGCCTTTTTCAACCTGCACACTTTGTTTTCATGCCCTTTCTGCACAAAACCAGGGGGTTGAAAGATATACAATTCCCCATGTAAATCACCATTCAGAAGTGTAGTTTTAATGTCTAACTAATTTACATTCCGACCATGAGGAGATGCAAGTTCACATATGCCATTCAACATGTGGGAGAAAAAATATCATCAAAATTAATGCCTTTTTCTTGAGCATAACCTTTGGCAACAAGCCTACCCTTATACATATCATTTATTCCATCAGGCTTATGTTTCAGCTTCTATACCCATTTAGTGCCAATGGCCTTTTTCATGAGTTCTCTTGTGAGAGGGCCATAGTCTTCAGAATTAAATCAAACTAATCAACTAAGAAGGATAACTAGCAAGATCACATTAGGGAGAGAGATGCACCTATCCCCCATGGCTAGAAGAAGCTTGCAATTAAGCCTAAGATATAAAACCTTAGAGAAATCAACCCTAAGGTTCAAGGACCCTTCAAATAGGGTTAAATAAACAATAAATCCCAAGGGTTTCACACTTAGAAACCCAAGGGTTCTACCCATTAGATCCATGTACTTATATAACATCCCCCCTCCTTAAAAGCATTTCCATCCTCAAAAATGAGTGGAGATACATACCCTAGGGTATTTCTCTGGCCCCATGATCAGTTGCATTGATCATGGTCTTCATCTATCTACTTCGCCTCTTTAATCAGAAGGGCATTCATATCCCAAATGAATCTAAAAAAGATGAGAATCCATGTGTGGTCTTATCCCTACCCGCTTCATTCAAAACTTCATCTAGTTTTGAAAGTGAAAAGATAAATCAAATGCAAACCATGGAAAGAATGGCAAGGTTGGAATAGAACCCTTGGTTATTTCACTATTTTAGTGATGTGCAAATTGGGCCTCCATATCATAAACATGTGAATTAGGTGGATCCTAAGTGGCTTCAACTAAATTGCTATCTTGGTACATCTCTATGCACCACGTGTGCATGAACCTAGCAAAATAGATGGACACTGCTTAGGACTTCCTTATTAGATTCATCTATCACGTAAGAAGAAAGATAAATATTTCATAATTCTTGCTCAAATCACTTTCCCTTAGATGCACACATACTTTGTACCTTTAGGCTAGTGAAATGGGTGGATTTTTGGCTTGCAATTTGCTTGAAATGGTTTAGAAGGATTATTTATCTAGTTTTTCAAGATGATATAATAATACCCTCTTTACTTTGGAGAGAATATCTTACCTAAGGTGGGATTAAGTTTCTTTCAAAACTTAATTTTGAGATTCAGTTTCAAGAGACCAAATCCAATAGGGATCAATCTAGCTTTTGAAAATTCTATTTGGTTGATCCTACTATCTTTAAGGTCACAAGTGTTCGTGAGAATGGATTATTCCAACCAATTGTTCAATATTTTGATTGATACTCAATACTCATGGAGATTTTATTTAGATCACAAAACCTTAGAGATCTTAATCCTTCTAGAATTTTCTCCCTTTATACTTTAGATATGTTTTAAGATGTCCTATGTTGACATCATAACTAGATGTTTATTACATCATAACTAGATGTTTATTATTATTTTTGTTGACTTGAATTATCTTCCATGCAAAATATGATCTTTCGGAGCTTTCTCAAGCTTGGCTTAAGACCATCTTTATGTTCCTTAAATTCAAGTCATGCTTTTTGGATGAATCTTTTACTTTCAAACTTTGAGAATTTGACCCTTTCTTTATATTTAACTTTCAATACATAACTTTCATTGAGAGACAAAATCTTTATTGTTTTGATGGAAGAATTCTTCTTCCCTTTGAGAGGATGATTGAAGAACATGCCTATTATCTTCTTGATGTATCTCATTAGATCATGAGTCCCTTTTTCTTTTGGCTATAAAGAAAAAAAATCAATGGGATTCAATGCCCATACTAGTGAGTTCTTCATCCAATCCATAGAACTACATCTCTATTCTTTTGTATATCACCTTCTCTATCCTTTTTAATGTTCTCTAAATCAAATGCTAAGATCTATGGTACCAAATTATCAAAGCAAGGACTAAGGTGATTTAGATACACCATAAGTAATCTTGCTTGCCTTTCAAGCATGTTTGGTTAACCATTTAATGTGGTGTGATTGATCTCATCCAACTTAATGTTGAATTGATTTTTTACCCTCATGGTCCTTTTGGCTCATCTTCTCTCTTTAGCAAAATAAGAGATATGACTAGTTCTTTCTTAATTAGATCCTTTTTTCCAAATTTTTCATTCAAAGTTCTACCCATGGGTTTTGCTTGGGGATCCGAATTTTATGCTTCACCTAGTAAACCTTTTTCCTTGGAACTTTACAATTAAAATCCACAACTTATGTTGTATTGTTCCATGAATCATTGAGACGTCTTACGATATGTTTTATAGTTATTTCAACTTCTTTTCTAAACCACTTGAGATTTCTATGATCCTTATGGTTTATAAAAGTCTTCACTACATCTGGATTCCTTTCGGACTCTAAATCCTTGAAAATTGGTTGGAAAATGAAATAAAATAAGTGTAAGCACTTGAATGTGACCAAGTCCAACTATATTTATTATATTCCTTTCATATCATTTACCTTAAAATACCTTATTATAGAATAAGGTCTGGGTCTTGGGGACTTCCCCCCTCCTGAAATAGTTTTTGTCCTTGAAAATTTCCTGATGGCATATTGAAAATTGTGCCCTTTCAATTACTCTTTAGAGTTTGAAAGAGTTTATTTATTTTCACTATTTTTAATGTTCCGCTCGATTAAAAGAACTATTCAAAGCTTTTTACTTTCTTTTGTCCAAGCTTACGGAACATATGTCCCCAAGTTCAAGCTTTGATTACCCATAAATCTAGCATCCTATACCATAGAACCCACTTTAGTGGTAGTGTAAGCCTAGATGACCCATACCATCTCACTTACACTTCCACTTCATTGATGGTAACTTTAGTTCTAACCTTGAGATAAATCTTTCTTTTAGTATAATCAAGTGAGAGCTATTACTTTTTAGACTTGTGAGTGTTATTTCCATTGTATAGCATGTGTGATGCTCATATCATAATTAAATTTTAACTTACCAAGTGTCAGATCTAATTGCATCTTGTAAAGACTTAATCTTAAATATTGACTTGTCAATGATTCCTTTGTTCAGATGTACTTTCAAAGAATCTTGTTATGCCATCTAATAATAGAGCTAGTTTTTACCTTTAAACTAGATATGATATCTTGTCATTATTGGTAATTTGCACTTTAAAAGAATAACTGACATACGAGTCATACATTTAATCTAAAAAAAGATGGTAACACCTCTTACCATTTGAAATTTTCCTTTACTTCTAGGACATAATAAAATGTTATTTAGGGGTTTTTTACAACCCTTGAATTCTACCTTTTCTTCAAGACTTCCTTCACATGGAAGAGTTATGTAAAGCTCTGAATAGTTCTTTGCTCTAAAAAATGGAGAACTTCCTTGAAGAGAGGAATTCATACTTCCATCTTAAAATACTACATAGATTCTCTTATGCCATCTTTTCTCTTACTTAGAACTTTAGACTAGTCACTCTATGTTATCACCATTACATCATGGTTAAGAACATAAAGATTTTGACTTATCACTTAACTTCTTAGCCTTGCTGATCAGGCATACCATGTGTTCTAGAGAATTTAGAATCCCGTAAGAGGGATTTTAATCTTAATATATCTTAGTGATGTAACATTGCTTGGCTTATAATAAGACAACCATATAGGAAGTGAATGGTAATTTTAATATAGTCGATTGGCTCTACTATCAATGTTCCTATAGTGGAATTCATCCAAATTTAAGCTTGAATAAATTGGATCTCCCTCTTCACCCACAAACCCATGTAATACATTCCATATGCATACTTAGTGTATGCCAAATAATTTACACATTTAGGGGGAGAAGTGTAGCATGCATAAGGTTAAAAAACTTGAACCCCTTCTTGAATCATGCAAAAGTTTCAAATTGGAACTTTGTTCGTTCAAATAATCATGCAAAATTTCCATGAAACTTTGCACATGCATCCAAACCATGACCATGATCATGTGCAACCCATCTTTCTTTTTCTGAATCATATGATTATGATGCATAGTAAACATAATTTCCATAACTAATTGTGTATGTGACCATGCAACTTAGGCCATCTAAATTTATGCATCCACTTTTGAATTCATGTCTATAAGGGCATGCTTTGCATGCTCTATGGTTTGCAAGGAAAATAAAAGGGTGTGAATAGTTATCTGGAAATAAATCCTCATCCATCCCTTCACTCCCTTTGAGTACTTCCATGATGGTCTAGGTTTGAGGCTTCCAACTCTTTCCCTTTATTCTTGGCACTAATTAATTACTTTGTGCATGAATGTGCACTTACTTCCAAAACTATGCTTCTATTTTATATTTGTGCATACTAAAGGATGCATTCTTTGTTACACTTATGTGTCCCTCGAGTAGCTTTGGTGTGAACAATTTCCCTATACATGGGCAATTTTTACTCTAGTTTTGGCTAGAGGTCTTGTCCCCATGTAACCACATATACATGATATACTCATATGTGATGGTACTTTTGTACTTAAGGATTCACTTATAGCTCTCACTTCATTCATTCTCATACTATTGATCATATATCAACAAAGAGATCTTCTAACCATTGCGTGTTTCTATGCTTTGATATTCTTCTTTGCTCTTGTGTGTGCTTCTATTCATGCTTTCTCATTCACTCACACACCCAACAATGGTATCAGAGCAAGTTCAACTCCTTCTTAAACCTACTATTTTTTTCACGATGTTACTGCATGCACCTTTAATAGTGGAAATCAGTTCTAAATCATAGAAATATGAAGTTCAGCACTTGAAGAGCATTTCCACTAGATATTTTGGGGTCTCACCCCCTTTCAAATCCATTTGTGAAGTTAGATTTGCCATCAGAGTTACACTTTGTGAGTTGTATTTCAACTTTGTTGAAGTTTATATCTTGCTACTTTTGACTTCTTTGGTGCAATGGCAAGCAACAATGACTTTTTTGGCATGCTTCAAGCTCAAGATAAGTTTGATGGGACCAACTATCCAATGCGTTCTTATGTGATGAAGCATGTTCTTATTATAAAGCAACTATGGAACATAGTGGCAGATGTTGACAAATGACCCGATAGTTCTTCTACTATACAACGTGTCATCATAGATTCAAAATCTCCTTCATGTACAGTGACTATGCCTTCTCCATGTATGCAAGAGAAACTTAGATGGGATGGAAAGGATGCTCAAGTTCAGGCATTGATTGCCCTTTTTGTGAAGCAACATATTGTTCCACACATCTAGTCATGTACTACTTCAAGACAAGCTTGGGATACACTTGCCTCTTCGTATCCAGTGTGTAATGAGACACATGTTGCTTACTTGAGAAAGAAACTTGAAGATGTATGTATGGAGGAAAATGATTCAGTGTACGTATGTGTTACATGCATCAAGGGTCTTAAAGAGTAGTTGGCAAATATGTATGGGATCATTCCAAATGCGTCACTCATTTATACACTACTTAAAGGATTGCCGAAATCCTTTCAAAGTCCTGCAAAAGGAAATCAAAATATGTATAGTTTTGATGAACTATGCCTCTTCTTTTGCAATAAGAGAAATCATAAGTGAATAGAAGTGGTTTGCTTGATGGAATGCAAGAACTTGCTATTACACAAAAAGGAAAAAGTAAGCATGGTTCAAATTTTGGTTCATCAAAATCAAATTCTCACTCTTCCTCTTCCATTTCCTCCTTTGTTGATGGTGATATCCAAAAGAAGAAGAAATGAAAGTGTTGTCAAAAGGCTGGTCATACCATTGATGAATGTAGAATCTTTCCAAGAATAATGAAAAGAAGAAAGATTTCAACATGTCTATTGTTGACAATACGTCTAATACAAAGAATGATGAAGCTAACGTTGCTCACTGTTACATCTCATTATGATTCATCATCATGTTCTACATGTATGACTATGAATGAGGCTAATTCGCATTGATTTTTTGATAGTGGTGCTTCAAAGCATATCACTTCATGCAAAAGATTTTTTGGATCTTTGAAAGATGCATCCAAGGAAGGACATGTTGTATGTGCAAACAATGCTTCTTATCCTAATATTGGAGTTTGAGAAATTTAGCTTAAGATTGCAAATAAAGGTATTGTTACTCTCAAAAATGCATTGTATGTACCCACTTTCAAGAACAATTTGATTTCAGTTCCTACTATTGCAAGTGTTGGACTTCATGTACACTTTGTTACAAATGTATGGTGCATGATTACAACAATGACAATGTTATCTAAGCAATTGGTTTGGATATACTCTAGTTGAGTTTTATAGGGACCTTTTGGGGTTTCTAATTATGCTAACTTGGAACTACCTGTAGGTCTCTCCATGCTAAAAGACATCTCTGAGTCACTAGCATATGAGCTCAAAATGTAAGGATAATCACTCAATTGTTGAGCTCACGATCTAGCCGTATGATTGACACTAGCTTTAGATTATATGAGGCTTTGTTGATCCTCGTTTTCCTAAGTGTTTTCATGATCTAAGGTTCATTAATTTGATCCACTTATTCCCCAAAATTTAGAGTACAACCATGTTGCAAGGTTCTTTGTGTCTCAGTTACTTATTCCTTTTAATTTCCTTTGGTTTTGGGCCTTGTCTTTACAGTCACATCATAGGAGTATTTTTCATTTGTTGATACTTTTCATTTACATGCTTTATTAGATTTGTTCCTTCATGATCTTCACACTTTAATCTAGTTATCCCTTAGACTTGAGTAAATTAGGATTTCTTGAACTCGGATCATTCCTATAGTCACCCTAATTAATCGCTATCACCTAAGCACACTTAGCCTAAGCTAGAATTGACTGAGGAGTTTGAGAGATCTTCCAACATTGAGTCTCATGCGTTGAGACTACTATGGTGCTCAATACATTCTCCCAACCTTGGCTCTAAAATTTCACCTTGGATTGCTTCTCAATTAGCTCCAAAAACCCCTGAAAAAACCACTTGGTTAGCCTTAAAATAGACCCAAATAATATTTTTTAAGTTTCAAATAAAAAGTCCAATTTTTTTGTCTGTTGCAATAGATGTTGTCTATTGTGATAGATGGCTCTATTGCAAATACTATGAAACATCACCAAACTGAAATATATAATCTCCAATCCCAAAAACATCACTAATATCAATCACGAGGTCTCACGATACCAAGAGACTTTGTGGCATACTAGAAGACCACTCCGTATGTGGTGCCAATTGAAAGGATGTGTCATGGACAAAGGAAACCATCCTGAACCTTAGATTCCATGTGAACCTTGTGTCTCATGATTGGTTCAGAATTAGGAGAAACTAATGCTTCCATTGCGTCCAAAACGTGCCAAAACCCTAAGATCAACTGCTTACTTGCCTGATTCGGATATCCAGAGCTCATGTTTCGAATTGATGACATCATCGATGACATCATCAATTTGTAACTACCTTTCATGAACCGCCCTTGAAAACCTATATAAGGAGGGGTTAGCCACATTCATAATCAATCTTGCCAATACCAGTCTTGGGAGCTCAAGGAGTCATGACCGCCAAGTAAGTACTCTTCAAGTTCCAGCTCTAGTTCTTGTCTTGTTCCTTGTTCTAGTCTAGTTCTTGGACATCCTATCTTGTCCCCTTGTAATCTCGTAGTACGAGATCCTGTCGAGTTCTTTCGTGTATCCAGTTCATCTCCCAGAAGGGAGTTCTTGCATTCCAGATATCTTGTCTCATACTTACGATCGCGGGTTGTGGGATCTCTTGTATCATCTCTAGTCCAGTTTTCCATACCTATTGGTCCCGGGTTGTGGGACATCTTGTATCAGTCACATATTCTTGTATCATTTTCCCTACGTGGGTGTTCTTGTAATCATAAGTGTATTTCGGAAATCTTGTCTACTATAGTCAGAGAGCACAATCTAGTGCTCCCCTGACATTTTGGCAAGACTGCTTCAATCCAAGACCAATCATCATGGAGAATGCTTATGAACAGATTGTAGCAACACTTCAGAGTCTCCAACAACAAGTCGAAGACCTAACTCATCGACAGACACAAATCGAGATGGGACATCCAAGACATGTAGATGCACTCCTCCAAGAATTACACAAACGAATCGGGAGTCTTCAGACAAATCAAGGGAGTATGCAAGTAAATCAACGACCTAGTACATCCTTCATGAGGGAACCGAAGATCTGCATGCCAGAAAAGTTCGATGGTGATCGCACAAAGTTCCGGGGATTCTTGCAACAAGTTAAATTGTACATCCGTATGCAGCCTGATAGATGCCCTGATGATGCATCCAAGGTCGGTTTTGTTGGAACCTTGCTCTATGGTCAAGCATTATCATGGTTCGCCCCAATCCTGGAGAAGGATCTGGCCGTACTTCATGACTATGAGAGGTTTCTTAGAGAGCTCATTGGTACATTTGGAGATGCAGACACGAGTCGAGTGGCAGAGATAAAACTTCGGAAGCTACGTCAAGGTAATCGCCCTGCCTCTACCTATGCATCAGAATTTAGGCAGTTGATATGTGACCTCACTTGGCATGAAGATTATTTCATAAGCCAATTTAGATGGGGCTTAAGGGATGATGTGAAGGACCTTCTACTCACGATGCCAGAGGTGAAGACATTGAATGAATACATCAACCAAGCCATTTAATGTGATAACCGCCTTTTTGAAAGGAAACAAGAAAAACAAGTAGAAGGAAGACCTCGCCAATGGAAACCTTTCCAGCCTACTCCTAGAGATGAGCCTATGCCCGAACCTATGCAGATAGATGTAACTAGGTTCCAGCCTCTAACACCACAAGAGAAACAAAGAAGGAGGGATAACAAATTATGTCTATATTGTGGAAACCCTAGCCACATTGCAGTTAATTGTCCCAACAAGAGAACGAACTCCAAAGTTGCAACCACCCTTGTAGAGCAGGGAAACGAGGAAGTCCAGTTGTAAAAGAGACCATACAGCTGGACCATGATATAAGAAAGGGTCTCATAATTCCATCCACACCCGTAGAAACATGTCTTGCCCCTGTCAAGTTAATCATGTCTAAGAAGACCCTTTCCCTTATAGCTCTGGTAGATTCAGGAGCGTCCTCATGTTTCATAGATGAAGGACTCATTAAGAAACATGGAATTCTAGTACTTTGGAAGAACAAACAAGTAGTAGCTGAAGTAGTAGATGGACGGCCTCTAGCATCGGGGAATATAACCATGGAAACCATACCACTAAGAGTACATCTTGGTGACCATGATTCACACATATGTTTCAATGTAATATCGAGTCCAGTAAATATGGTTATCATCGGAATGCCGTGGTTAAAGAAACATAATCCAGAAATTAATTGGGAGAATAATAAAATTACCCCTTGAGATATCCAGAAGAACCCAACATATGTCGGAGCCAAAGCCTTCATACATGCAGTAAGGAAGGAACCAACATATATGATCTATGCCATACCAGCTCAAGAATCTAAGAAAGATGATCCAGTGCAGCTACCCAATCAATACAAAGGCTTTGGAGATGTTTTTGAAAAGAAGAATGCAGACATCCTTCCAGAGCATAGACCCTATGATTGTGCCATAGAACTTCAAGAGGGAGCACAACCGCCCTTTGGACCAATCTACAGACTATCCTCAGAGGAACTTACAGAACTACACAAGAACATTGATGAGAATCTAGCAAAGGGGTTTATCAAACACTCAAAGTCTCCAGCAGGAGCTCCTATCTTATTTGTAAAGAAGAAGGATGGGACTCTCCGGATGTGTGTAGACTATCGCGGATTGAATAAAGTCACTATAAAGAGCAAATACCCTCTACCACTCATATGCGAGCTCTTGGAACGCCTTGGGAAAGAAAAATTCTTCACGAAGATTGACCTTCGACGAGCCTACAACCTTGTCAGGATCAAAGAAGGAGACGAATGGAAGACAACATTTCGTACAAGGTATGGCCATTTTGAATATGTAGTTATGCCATTTGGTCTCACAAATGCTCCAGCTGTCTTCCAACATATGATGAATGATATCTTCCAAGAATATTTAGATGATTTTGTTGTAATATACCTTGATGATATCTTGATATTTTCCAAAAATCTAGAGGATCATGAATGCCATGTAAAGATAGTCTTAGAGAAACTAAGAGAAAAAGGATTATATGCGAAATTGGAGAAGTGCTCTTTCCAGAAGACAGAAGTGGAATTTTTAGGGTACATTGTATCATATAAAAGAATTTTTATGGACCCTAAGAAGATTGAGATAATCCTTGATTGGAAACCACCTTCATGTGTTCGAGATGTACAATGTTTTTTGGGGTTTGCCAATTTCTACAGGATATTCATCAGAGATTACTCCAAGATGAAAAATACATGTATTGAATGAGAGAAGATGAAATCACTATAGCTATGGACACATCTAGTTACACAGATTTCATGATCCTCCAAGATGAAAAATTGTTTCGATCGAAAAATATTTCGATCAAAAGTGCTTTCAATTGAAATGCGATTTCTAGCAGAAAAATATATATTTTTACATTCGATCAAAAATCTCATTCTGCACGTGCTTCATTGATATTCTAGAGAGCTTTAATGCTGCAATTTCTATCAGAGAGAGCTTCCTTCACCGTATCATTGAGGTATTGATTTAATTTTTATTTATTGTTTTGTTCATTGTATCATGCATATTGTATGATTCACATATGCGTCTCTTACATGTGCCTGATTTTTATTTATATAATTTGTTCTATGTCTTCTAATCATCAATTGTATACATGTTCGACTCGCACAAGCATTTCTTACTTGCATACATCGATGAAAAACATTTAAAAATAAACCACTACTGTGATTGTCTGACTCGCTACATTGATTCTTACTCTCACAGTAGTATAGGACACAACAATAGATCTATTGAGATTGTTTGAATCGCCATCTCGATTCCTACTCTCTCAATAGTATAGGGAGTGTGTAGGGACTATTGTGATTGTCTTATTCTTTGACTCTTACTCTCACAATAGTCACTTAGATTCCGATGAGAACACTTAGTGTAGGTCACAAGGTGTATAGAAACTATTGTGATTGTTTGATTCTTTAACTCTTACTATCACAATAGTCACTTAAATTTCGATGAGAATACTTAGTGTAGGTCACAAGGTGTATAGAAACTATTGTGATTGTGTGATTCTTTGACTCTTACTATCACAATAGTTATATACAATTATGTGAGAAAACTCATACATAGTATAACGAATGTATATGAACTATTATAAATGTCTGATTCTTTGACTCTTACATTCTTAATAGTTACATAGATTCACTTCAAGATTATAATTACACTTTCTATTTAATTATAAATCTACTTATTTAACTATGCATATGTCTATCATTTGTGTACATACTAATGATTTAATTTTCCATACACTTACTGGTAGTCTATTTTTTATTTTTGCATAGATGGTAGGTAAAATGAACAAGCAGGAGTGAAAATTTTAGAAGAATTTGTGTGCTCCTACATGTATTGAATGAGAGAAGATGAAATCACTATAGCTATGGACACATCTAGTTACACAGATTTCATTGCACAATTATCTAGAACAAAATTTATTAATATTGAAGATAAATTTGGCAGTGTGTCCTGTGGAGCACAAGTATTAGATGAGCAAATGTCAAAAGAGCTTACATGTATCTTTGGACAAATCATCAAAGTAGTAGGTTCATTGGTGGTGGATATCGCCAGTATGCCAGGATTCATCAATAAAATTAAATTTATTGATTTACATTATTCGACTATGAAGAGAGGAAAGCGATTAAAACCGGACATGACTGAACACCTTTTGAGAGCACAGGTAGATCCAAATACAAGAGATGCATATGTGAATATGGGAGATCAAACATCGGACAATCTTTGTTTGCTACCATATTCCTCTATTCTTTTTGAAGATACAGCTCTCGTGGGGGAAGGACAATATGGAATGATCCATAAAGCCAAAATATCCCACCCGAGATTATGCAATGAAGTATTTCTTGCCAAGCTATTCAAATTACATGGTGTTGACATACAAACACGAGAAAATGAAGCCATCAATGAAGCCACAATGTTATCTATTACGCACAGTGGAATTATTAGTCCACTTGGTTTAGCTAGACACCATAGCAAAAGCCCGTGACTTATTTTGAAGTTTTGGTATGGACTATCTGGATTGAATGATATAGATTCATTTGCATTAAGTGGAGTAAATGTTATGGATTCATTTGCATTAAGTGGAATAAATGTTGTGGTATCATTGAGTTAAGTGGATCAAATGAAGCGTAATCATTTGTAATATGTGCATTAAATGATGTGGATTTATTTGAATTATGTGGAGTAAATGAAGTGGTATCATTTGAGTTATGTGGATTCATTTAACATTTGTGAATTAAATATTGTGGATTCATTTGAATTATGTGGATTAAATGAAGTGTTTACATTTGAGTTAAGTGGATGAAATGAAGTGGATTCATTTGTATTAAGTGGAGTAAATGTTGTGGTATCATTTGAGTTAAGTGGATGAAATGAAGTGTAATCATTTATAATGTATGGATTAAATAATGTGGATTTATTTGAATTATCTAGAGTAAATGAAGTGGTATCATTTGAGTTATGTGGATTCATTTAACATACATGAATTAAATATTGTTGATTCATTTGAATTATATGGAGTAAATGAAGTGGTATCATTTGAGTTAAATGGATGAAATGAAGTGTAATCATTTGTATTAAGTGGAGTAAATGTTGTGGTATCATTTGAGTCATGTGGATGAAATGAAGTGTAATCATTTATAATATATGGATTAAATGATGTGGATTTATTTGAATTATGTGGAGTAAATGAAGTGGTATCATTTGAGTTATTTGGATGATGCAAATCAATAAGAACGATACTTTTCTAGCCATGCCTCCCATCTTCGATCAGCAATCATTTCTACAAGAGCTCGCTTAACTTCCAATAATCCGTTGAGCACAATGTAAGCCGTTGCAAATCGTGTGGCACAAAAAATCTGAAGTGCTTTATTGGGAGATTTTGATAGAAAGAGTGAATATGAAAATTGATGCTCTCTAATAAATTTGACCACATGATTTGCATATAATAATCTTTGTTTAATGAAAGATAATCTACCTATATCTTTTCAATATAAAATTTAATGTATGAGCTGCACATGGAACCCAAGTAATGCCTTCATTTGTTTTGAATTGTAATTCCAACACTTGGAAAATTAGAGGCATTATCTGTCACTATTGTTGTCACATTCTTAGGACCAGCCACGCGCGATATAACATGTTCATATACCTTTAGAAGAAAAGCCAAACTTTTCTCTTTAAGAGAAGTATCAACAGCTTCTAAAAACATGTTTCCTTTTGGAAATATAACCATGATATTAATCAATGATTTCTTTTGACAACTTGTCCATCCATCCAATGCTATTGTGCATCCATACATGGGTACATAATCAAGTACTGTTCGCTGTAAAATAGCTTCAATACTTTTTTTTCACTTTATCTACATACTCTGTTCACATTTTGTTATAATTTGGCATGGTGAAACCTTTTCGTGTAGTTGACATCAAAGCGTCTTTGAAAATGGGATTACGACTAACATTGAAAGGAATCCCACATGCTAAGAATGCTTGAGTCCATTTAAGATGATCTTAAGCTCGGGACAATCTTGCTTTTCAAAAGCTACAATTATAGTATTTTGTGATTTATTACGGATAAAGCATGGTGATAGAGTATTAGATCCACCATTTTTACTACATTCACCAAATCCAATCTTTTTTGATGCAGTTGGAGAAAATGGATTACATGTATCTTGGTTATTCTCAAAAATAGTTTGAGAGACGAGTAGAAATATCCTAATGATCCTCTACTGTCATCGATGCATCTACTCGTTCTTGCTCTACACTTGGGCTACTTTGAAAGTGTTGTGAACTACTCATGCATTTGAATCTTTTTGATGTGATACCTTGAGATTTACTGCATAACTTGCAAAATGTACCCATACATCACTATCTGGATTAGAGCATCCTACCACATTATTACCTGTACTAAAAAGATGCTCTTTTATTCGAGTTGCATTTTCTACATAACGATGCCCACAACATTTGCATTGTATTGTGGATACTGTTTTACCCTCTTGATGAACAATCACATATGACCATTCTTTTCCCTTTCCCAGAGTGCTTGCAAATTGCTTTATGAAGACTATACCTACAAAAAAAAAAAATATAAATCAATATCAAATAAGATATCTCGATCAACATTGAGTCAAACAATTACGATAGACTTTAATTCTCAATCATACACCCATATACAATTACACGTACTATTGTGAAGTAAAAATCATTGTTGAGTTGAACAATCATTCTCAATCATACACACATATATGTTTACGCATACATATACTTACACTATTGTGAATTACGAATCAATATGAGTCAAACAATCACAATATATTTTAAATTCCTGATCATATGCACATACACTTACACATACTATTGTGAAGTAAGAATCAATATTGAGTCAGACAATCATAATAGATTTTTCATTCACAATTATACATTCATATGCATACACATACTCATACACATACGTACATATACTATTATGAAGTGAGAATCAATGTTGAGTCAAACATAATCTACCTATATCTTTCAATAATAAATTTAATGTACCACAATAGATTTTAAATTCCTAATCATATGCACATACACTTACACATACTATTGTGAAGTAAGGATCAATGTTGTATCAGACAATCACAATAGATTCTAAATTCCTAATCATATGCACAAACATTTACACATACTATTGTGAAGTAAGAATCAATAGAGTGAGATAATCACAATAGATTTTTCATTCACAATTATACACTCATATGCATACACATACTCATACACACACATAATTTAATGTATCACAATAGATTTTAAATTTCTAATCATATGCACACACACTTACACATATCCAGGTGAAGTAAGAATCAATGTTGTATCACACAATCACAACAGATTCTAAATTCCTAATCATATGCACATACATTTACACATACTATTGTGAAGTAAGAATCAATATTGAGTCAAACAATCACAATAGTTTAAATTATTTAATATTTATAGCAAAAAATTATACCTTGTTCTCTCTAGGACACTTTAAGTTAGTAAAGAACAAAGTAGCTTTTATGAAAAATGAGTACGAATCAATCATAATAGATTTTAAATTCACATACATATACTATTGTGAAGTAAGAATCAACGTTGAATCAAACAATCACAATAGTTTCAATTATTTAATATAGCAAAAATATATACCTTGTTCTCTCTACAACACTTTAAGTTCATAAAGAACAAAGTAGCTTTTATGAAAAAATGAGTATAGTTCTACTCTTTTATAAAATATTATTCAATCGGTATTTTTTCGATCAAAAAAATTTTGATCGAAAAATTATTGTTCAAAAGCGTTTTTTATCAAAAACTGTCGAATTCCCATGCAAAAACTATTTGGGCGTGTCTGAATAAGCTAATGTGTCACCGAATAATTGAGCTGAATAATAAGAGATTACAACAAACTTCCATAATTATTCACGAATAAATGAATTTTCAAATAACGAATAATGCAACCTAGTTTAGCATAATTAGAACTTGCAAAGAAGAGGAGAATGCAAGAAATCTTGTGGAATCATCGTCGTTGTGATGGCGTGAGCCAATCACGATGGCCCGGTCTTGTAGTGATGGCCTAAACAAATCATGATGGTCATTGGTTGTCGTGATGGCCTAAACCAATCGCGATGGTCAATAGGCACGATGATGGGAAGGCATCATGATGGTATGAACCAATCGCAATGGCTTGGTTGGGTGGTCCTTGTGATGGTATGGCGACTCATCACAATGGCATGAGCTAATCGTGATTGTCTAGTATCATCACGATGGCTTGAGCCGATCGCGATGGTGATGCACCATCATGATGGTGTGAGCCAATCACGATGGTCCAAAAAAATGCAATTTTTTTGAATGCGGATTCGTTAGTGCACTAAGATGCTCTAGACCTTCAACATGACATATTAAAAAAAACGCGAACTTCTCGTACCATCATGATGGTGTGAGGCACTCAACAAAGATGATGATCAGAGGTAGATTTTTACCTGTATAGTGTTGTAGCCTTGTACTGAAGAAATATCCTGCAAATAAAACTCATGAACACATGAAAACACACTCTCACTTGCTCTCTCTCTCTCACACAAATGAGGGATATGAGAAGAGAAGGGTGGATATGGTGAATTTTGGTGAATTTTTGTGATGTATGGAGAAGATGTGGGGATGAAGGATGAGTGTAGGGAAGGTGAAAGAAGATGAAAACAACACAAAAGAAACATCAAGACTCTAATTAATTACCTTCCAATGCTAATATCCAAAAACTCTTACCATCACATGTTCATCCTAGAGCTCATCTCTAGCAATCGTGCCAAATTTTTGTGTTGTTCTAGACAATGGCAAGTACCACATCAAGAAGCTCCACCTCCTTAATTGTCAATCCGTAGGGTGATATGAAGATCATGAATGAGTGATGTGCGCAAAGGTGAAGCTAAGAAGCAAGCTAATGCACACACACACACACAAAGTGGAGGCAAGAGGAGACACAATGGAAGACAAAAATCACACTTGCATTACTCAATTAGCTCTTACACACATGCACTCTTACAATGTAACTTTGTCTAATCCTTCTAACCATTCAAAATGAGCTTTCTAGCTCTCTTATAGTGTTTTGACTAGTCTTGACCAGTTGCTAGTGACCAGTCTAGTTAAAAAATAGGTTCTAAAGCTTAATTGGAGGTCCAAACGAAGTCCAAAATTATGAAACTTGGTACGAGTAATCCATCTAGGCTCCTCAAGCTCGAGGACTCCTTAGCTTTCACAAAATGGAGCGGCTCATGAATTGGGTTTTCTATGTTACATATGTTACATGGGTAGTGATTAAAATTATTTTTGAGAGTTTGATCGCTTATAATGAAACAATCTTTTTGAAAAAGAATGGATGTGATCCCCCAATCTTCATGCATCCCCTTTTACATAATTTCTCAGTGCTGATGTCTATATCCACTACCGGTGCCACTGCTAACATATATATATATATATATATATATATATATATATATATATATATATATATATATATATATATATATATACATACATATATATGTGTGTGTGTGTATGTATGCATGCATGCATGTATGTATATATACATGTGTGTATGGATGTGTGTATATATGTGTGTATGTGTGTCACAAGGAAGGAGATAAGGAAGAGAGCTCACTCAGACATTCACACTCAAATAGGAGCACACACATAGATTGAGGCAATGAAGAATGATCTTCTTCTTCTTCTGTTACATAAAGGGAATATACAAGAATGATCTAAAACAACAATATAACTAGTGCAATATTTAAAGAAGAGTACATAAGGAAAATCCTAATGTTCACAAATGAATGTCCACGAATGAGTGAGGTGGCAAGAAATAAATGTGCCATCACTCCCGATAGATAAATCTAGTAAAGTGCAATAAAGTATTCCTGACATATATTGTGTGACCACTATACATGTCAAAGAAATAAAAAAGTGATACGTATCATCCTGGATCATCACATGTTGAGCTTGATATCTCAACACTCCCCCTCAAGCTCAACATCATGTCATGTAATCCAAGCATCTTTTAAAACTTCTTCAACTTCTCAAATCCAAGTGCTTTAGTGAAATTATCAGCAAGTTGCTCATATGACCTCACGTAAACAAGTCAATATCACCTACTAATATCTTTTCCTTGATGAAATGATAATGCACCTCGATATGCTTTGTTCTAGCATGATAAGGAGGGTTTCGTGCCACCTATATGTTGCTAAGATTATCAAAATAGATGATGATATGCTTTTGCACATCCACACCTAAATATGCAAGTAGCATATCTAGCCATGATGCTTCACATGATGCCATTGCAGCACAATTCCAACATCCTTTACTATCATTACCGAAATTGTCCTCAACCTCTTGCATGATTCTGATGCTGATCTTGGTCTTGGTTACTGATTCGTCTTCCACTTCCAAAACCTCTACCTTTGCCTCTTTCTCTACCAGAGTACAATACTTGCTCAGAACTAGGTTTTCCTTGGGAGTTTGAGTCCTCACCAAGATTCTTTTATTCAATAATCAAAATGGACACCAGATCAATAAAATTCAAAATATTTTCCTTGGTCACTTCCACCTTGTCATCATCATCTACATTCATGCAAATAGATGCAAGTTACTCACATATGCTTTTGATTTTCAAGGTGTAGTCACTTATAAACATGCTCTTTTTCTCAATGTATGCAACTTGTTCTTGAATTGCAATTTTTGTGTCTTTGTATTGGTCTCTGTTGCTCTAGCACAATGGTGAGAACCACGTTAAGAAGCTCCACCTCCTTAATGTCAATCCGCGGAAGAGATAGGAGTGATATGAAGATCGTGAATGTGAGATGAAGTGAGAGTGAAGGTGAGAAGCATAGAAATGCACACACACATACACACACACTACGAAGAGACAAGCACGACACAATGGAAGGTGGGAAATTAGCTCTATTACTCAAGAACACTATTACAAGCTCAAAAGAACTCTAAACTCCAACAAGCTAACCTCAAAAATGAGCTCTCTAGCTCTTTTTATAGTTTCTAGACTAGCTTTGACCGGTTTCACATCTAGTGACCGGCATAGTTAAAAATTAGGTCCTAGATGCTATTTGGAAGGGTAAACGATGTCTAAAAATAACGAAAATTGATACGCTTGTTCTACCTAAGCTCCTCAAGCTCGAGGACTCCTCGGCTTGCACAAAATGGAGCTGTGGATTACAAAATGGGGTTTTCTATGTTACATATGTCACAATAGTGATAAGAATCATTGTTGGAGGTTTTTGGAAAGTATTTGAAAACATAATTATTTGAAAAACGATTCGACTGGCTCCCTGCTCTGTCGTTACATGCTTCCGTGTCGTCTGTGCCTCTGGCTGCTTCCAACACCCCCCTCCCTCTTGCTTCTGTCGTCCCTGACAGAACCTTGTTGTGAGGTCTGCCGGATATAGTTCTGTAGTAGGTCTTGAGCGAGGGTGTGCTCGGAGATACGAATGCCTCGGGCCAGGTCGGCCTCGAGTTTCTCCCAGTTGATTGGTTGCGGTTCTTCCGGTGGCGGGAGCTGATAATGTGTGGAATAGACCATTCGTTCACAGGCAAATAATTGTAATAAATGAGTAGGCCTGCTTATGAACACCTCTGAATGGTATTCCCAAAAACCGGTTGTGAACATCTCTTCGAATGTCTGCTTGTAGCACGCCGGTAGGTACTTTATTCTGTAGTGCCAGGCATAACAAACCCGTAGCGATGGCGTTGTACTCATATCATATACCAGATCAAAATTGCCATGCTCAAAGCCCGGGGTGTTGACATGGGGTGCCTTGACGCGTCGGAAGACTTTAAAAATCATTTGCATCATGTCAAAGATTTTGACAGTCATATGCGCCGCTATATCATCCATATGCTTTAATCTAGGGAGCCAGTGGCGAATTGTAGCCATCATGTAGCCAACAGTTGGTAACTCAATGGGTGGCTTAAAATAGGGGTAATTCAACCAGTCTTGGCACTGCTTATTGTTTTGTACCTTAATAGCAAAGGCAGTCCAGGAGCGGCGTCGTGGCACTGGTCCCCAACACGGGTTATACTTCAGGTGCAAAGGTGCCTTTACCCATGTACTCATCATCTCTGGATACTGCTGTAGTAAATTTTTTCGCCACTCTGGTTGATAGATCCTTCCTTTCTGTGCATCTAGTGGCAAATCAGCCGCCTCGAATTGAGTTGCATGCGATGGTTTTTTACCTGTCTCTTTCTCAATGGCTAACTGGTATTCGACCATTAACATGAAGTACGGTTTATACTGTAGCTCGTGCCCAGATATGTATCGTCGCGGGGCCAATTGAGCAAAGAATGGAGACTGTAATATTCGTTCTTCTATCATCGCCATGGCATGTAATTGTGCCTCTACTCTAGCTGAGTGCGTTGTTCCAAGTTCCTCAATAGTCTTCATCCACGCGGGGGTCGGAAGTTCGTACGTCATCTGACCTTCGGCCGTGACGCGTCCGCCTGGGATGGGTTGTGGCTCGTATGCTTCTTCAAACGTTTCCTCCGGGATGGTGACCGTTTCTTCCTCAGCTGGAAGCTCAGGTGGGGAATCTGGCCTTGGTGGCGCTTCGTATACTGCAATCCTTGATTCAAGGGTCGATACCTGGGCCCGTAATGAGTTGAGTTCCTCTAGGAGGTCAGGAGAGGGGTCCACAGGTGCTGGTACGTCTTGGTGTGCCGGTTCTCGTAACTGGAGTAATTTGTGATCTTCTTTGAGTTTCTGTAACTCCTCTTTCATGCGGTCATATTCATCTAGCAATCTTACATGATCGTCTAGCAGCATCCTCATTGAGTCTGAAGGAATGGCTTTGAACCTGCTAGGACTGAGTGGTTGGTCTGGGTGGTCGAGCGCTGCTTCTAAGTTTTCTCGGTTCTGATCCTGTAAGCGCTGGTTTTCTTCCTTGGCGGCTGCTAGGTGTCTTCGTAGTAAGCCCATGTTTCGTGTTAGCGTTGCATTGCGGACTGTCTGGGCTGTTAATAAATTATCCAGGTCAGCCGTGGCTTCCTTGGTCTTTTCTTCACTTTCTAGTTCCAATTTGTGATAAGCCTCGCGTAATTCTTGGTAGCGGGTGTTCAGAGAGGCATTCTCAATGGACAATAAATTAAGCTGCGACTGTAAGTCATTGGTTGTCCTCTGCAGCTGCTGATAATTATCACCAAGAGATGTGAACTCATCTCTTACTTGCGTCATACATATGAACATCTGTCGGAATGCATTATCTACAGTGGGTGATAGTATTAACGGGGTGCTAAATGAAGATGCAGTTGGTGTGGATGCAACGGGAACGGGGAATGGGGATGGGAAGGTGGATGATGTAGTGATTGTTGAAAATTGTGATGTGCCTAAAAATGTTTGTGCCGTGAGTGAAGTGAGCGATGGTGCAGTGGGTGGTGAGATGTCCATGTCGGTGGACGTATCTAGTGCGGTGACCGTGAATATGGGTGTGATTGTGGGTACTCGTGCTGGTGTAAATACGGGATTTACAAAGGTTGAGGGGTAATTTACAGGGGGGCTGGCTGGAGCAGCTTGGTGGAAAGGGGAAAGAGGGGTTACAGTGGATCGGGGAGGTGAGACGGGGGAGAAGGTTAATGGCGGGGGGAATGGGAAAAGGGGTCTTGGAGTTGTGGGGAAAGATGGAAAAGATTGATGAAGGAATGGGTTGGATAGAAAGGTGGGTGTGGGAAGGGGTAGATTATGGCTAATGGGCGCGGGAATTGTGGGATGAGTGGTCGTAAAGACGGTTTCTGCAACACCACCGGCGAATGAAGATGTGGGTCTGGGGGAAGGAGGGTGAAGAGGGGAGGCTGGATGGACGGGTGGTGAGAGAGGGGCGGTTGGGGTGGTCGGTACTTCAGTGACTACTGAGGTAGGTACAATTGTAGCGCGGGGTGGGGAATCTACAAGGATGGTTTCTACGGCCAATGATCGTTCGGGGACGAGGCATGCCTCCCTGGCTTGTTCTGAAGATTGTGCTCCGGTTGGTACACGAATGTATTCGCCGGGCTTTGAAAGTAGTCGTACTCTGCGGGGGTCAAACTGTGGCAGTGGTTTTCGTTGCAAGTACCTGAGTGCCTCATTGGAGCCTACTGATTGGACTAATTCTTTGAATCCTTTGATATATGCGTCTTCGAATCCGCCTGTGACAAGTTCTTGTTCTATTATTTTTTGGCTCTCTTCCTCTGTCAGCTTCTTGCGTGCCCAAACTTTTTCCATAGTTCTATACAGCTTCTTGATAGCTAGAGTGTAAGCTGCTGCCTCATAAGTTTCATCTTCATAGGTACTTGTATCGCCATGTGTGTCGGTTTGTTGGCCTTGGCCATCTGTCTGTTCCTGCTCTTGGGATTCATGTGTTCCCTGGCTAGCTTCGTCGTCTCCTTCGTCGTCATCGGTTGCTGTCCTTTCATCATCGGAGCTGGACACGACCTGTCCTTGTGGCTGATCCCTGGGTGTGGTAGGGTAGCTAGGCCTTTCAAATTCTTGAGAAAACATTTGCCCTTCTGAAAACTGGAACTCATTGGAGAATGCATCGGGCATCTCAAAATCAAACGTTTGGTCCAGTGGCTCTGCTTGTCTTGGTTCTAAATGCGGTATTGGAAAAGAGAAAGCTTCCGCACCGATAGTGGTGGGAAGTTCAGCTGCTGTGGTGATAGGTTTTGTGGTTGTGGCTGCTTGGGGTGCGAGAGTACTGGTGGTGCCCTCCGTTACACTGGTCTAGATAACCTTATGCGGATAGGTTGTACTGTGGGAGTGGCTGCTGTTGGTGACTGCTCTGGAGATGGTTGTGGAGAGGGTGATGCTGGGACTTGTAGGCACGGGATAGTACCTCTCATGCGTTTTCCGGCTCTGCCTTTGCTAGACTTTCTAGCCTTCCTAGTGGTGCCTTTAAATGCTTTCAGTTCCTCACTAGTCATGGCACGCTCAATTGGCAAGTCATACGCCAAGCACATATATATGATCCTGGTGAGGGCGCAGCACCCATTGATTACCTTCTTTCGCTCCCATCTATGCTGTGCCAAATAGAGCTGATCAATTATCCAGCTAGCTAGATCAACTGTTTGCGGTCCAGAACATGCTAAGTATAATCCAAACCAGATTCTCTTGTGGGGCATGGTAAAACGATCCTGAGCTGGGAAAGCAAAGTGCTGCATGCATATCCGTAATGGCTTAGAGAGCTCAGGTGTTATAGCAGAAATATCCTCCCACTTAGTTACGTCACCACGCTTCATCTGCTCTGGGACTAGCCGTTCTTTCTCCGTTGGAGTGTGTGTTCCATGAATCTTGATGGCCGCTCTGATTAAATCCTTCGAAAGATAAAATCTTTTGTAAGGTGGATCATCCACTAAAGAAGGCAAAATAAAGGTTCCTGGGATGTCCTTATTCTCTGAGGCCAGCAAAGTGGTGATTAAGTAATAACACCTATAAAAGTCAGGTTTGGGCAGAGGATCACTGAAGTACTCCGTGAAGCCGGCTCTAGCCCAAACATGAGTTAAGTCCTGGGTGTTCTGTAGGCCTTCGAATTCTCTTGAGAAGAATTGATACTTGCCCCATGTGCGGTCATCAAATGTCATATTTGCTTCAAAAATGAAGTCGGCATCAGCTAATGGTCCTGCTAGGCCTTGGAACCAGTGAGAGTTACGGTGTATCTTCTCTGTGTATCCCATAGGTGGGTTATCGATTGGCATGGGTCCCAGAAATCCTTGGAACTCTGGCGGTGGAGCGGTCGGGTGGGATTCTACGCGTAAAACATTGAGGGGCACCGCAGCCACGCTGGGGCCTGCTTCCGATGGTCCTGCTTCGGTTTGCATGATGATTGGTGAGCTAATGGAAAGGATCTGCTACAAAAGATTAACACATTAGTATGGAAATTAATTATGATCCCATTAAGGTGAGACCGCAATCCCTTTCCATAACCGATGCGTAACCCGTGTAGCCAAGTGTCGTGAAATGATTGATGCAATGATCTTTTTGCAGAGCTAATGCAGGTCTCTAGACGCCTACATGCTTCAGATTATGCATACATTTCTTGATGAGCTTTTATTATGCATGATGTGCGGTTTGGGTGTATGAATTTATACAGGGTTTGGTTGAGGGTGAATTAGTACAAGGGTGGAGTTTAAACGGGGTGGGAGAATTGTTAGATAAGGGGGTACAAGAAGACGTTTGGATACGTTTAGGTATCCATTTCCTAAGAGTCTTGGAGTGGGTGGTATGTTTCTGCTGAGGAACAAAAAGCGGTATTGGGTTTGTTGGTATTGAAGGATGAAAAGGTTTCTGAGGGGTATATATTACATGGCTTGAGGGTTGGGCTATAATACATTGTTTGGGTACCCAAATCTGCATGGGTGTGGGTCTATGGATAAGATATTTCTTGGCGATCCAAATCCGTCGAGTACTGGTACGTGTAGAAGAAGATCGAGGGGACTTTGGATGCGAACTCTGCTTCTGTTGAAACTTTATCCTGTTCTCGTCTGCAGTGTTGCTGATAGCCTGTGGTTGCTGTCCTTTTGGCACCCATATTTGTTTTGTGCCACTTGTTCTGTGATGTTGATACTGCTGCTTTCCTTGCCTTGTCTGGTGGTGTCGTTGGTCTTGGTTCCTCTGTTGTGGTTGACTCCTTCGTGGTTGGGTTTGAGAGGTCCATTGGACGCTCTGCTTTGGAAAAGAAGGGAGATCCAACACTTGCGTGACCTGCCCATTAGGAAGTGATTCGTTCTTCATCTTTAATCTAGGCCAGTCCGCAGCAAGTTTGGAAGGATGAGCACCGCAGGGTGTTGTGCTCATTTGGCCGCTGATGCAACCCACCTGACCGCTGATTGTGTTCATCTGCCCTAGCGGTTGGGTAGCTGCCCTCTCTAGTTTGCAGGAAGCCCCCGGGAAGATCTCCTGTCGTCCTTCTGATTGACAATTGTCCCTAGCCAAGCCCGAGTGGGTTGGTGTAGACGTAACGTGACAGGTCTGACCCAAGATCTTTCGGTCTTCCGTCGCGTGCGTTTCATAGGGTCTAGGGTTATAAACCTCAATCGGAATGCCGTTAGGGAAGTCAAGCGGTATCACTCGCTTCTGTTCTAAGGTTCCAATCTGTAAGGAGCCTTGTCTAAGATTTAGGTCCACTGAGTGATCGTATAGCCAATCTTGGCCAAGGATTAGGGGTCTATCAGGTCGTCATCGTGGCATACTAGTAGCTTCGCTGTCATGGTCACATCCTTAATGAGGATAGGAAGGTCCACCTCACCCATGCAAGGGGTTTCCATGCCTCCTAGCCCTATGAGGTATGCCTCAATTGGCCGCATTTCTATTCCTGAATCCTTATAGTGGGACCATCTAATCGCACTAGTCGCAGCACCTGAATCAATTAAAGCCCTGAGCTCTTCGCAAGGGTTGTCGTGCTCTAGCCTGACTGTAATGAATGGTCTCCTGTCCACTATACTAGGACAAGTGGTTGACTTCACTTGACACATGGCCATGGGATATCTGGGTGTAGTTTCCAGATAGTTATAATGTTCTCTCCCTAGTCCTTGTCTTCTTAACTTCATGCGTTTAATGCGTTCTATTGCTTCTGCCTGAGCTTCCGCTCGTATTCTATTTTCTTCCTCCTTACGCTTCTTTGCCCAGGTGAGTCGTCTAAGCATATCCTCAGTAAGAGGTTCCTGATATAGCTTGACTCTACAACCACTAATATAATTAGGCATTATATCTCCTTCTAAAGTGGCTAACTGTACTGCTCCACTTGTTGAGAGTCTGTTAATGATCATAGGTCCATAACCTCGCTTTTCTAACTTACGTGCGTGTTGCTTTAACGTATATACTAGAACTAAATCTCCTTCTTTTAAGCCTTTATCTTTCACATGTGCATCAAAATATGCTTTCTGTCGCTTCTTCGCTGCGTATATTCCTGCTGCTGCCTTTAGCCTGGTTTCTCCTAATCGTTCCAAGTCCATTATTCTCGCTGATAATTCATGGCCGATCCACTGATGTTCTTGTGCAACCTTAAGGGTCGGTATCAAGAAGTCCAAAGGAAGCACAACATTCTGACCAAAAACCATCTGAAAGGGAGTTGCATTGAGTACGGTCTTGTAGGCCACTCGATATGCCCAAACAGCGTGGTGTAACTGTTTGTCCCAATCTGAACGTTTGTTGTTCACGAGTTTCGTCAGTACGTTACAAAGGATCTTATTAGTGCTTTCAGCCTGACCATTGGCCTGAGGATGATATGGTGCGGATTTCTTGTGAATCACCATAAAATCCTGTAACAAATATTCAATGACTTGGTTTAGAAAGTGAGTGCCTCGATCGCTCACTAACTCTATAGGCAGTCCATATCTTGTAAAGACATTTTCAAATAAGAATTTTGCAGTTGTGTGTGCATCATTCTTTTTCGTGGCTTTTGCCTCTACCCATTTCGTAAGATAATCTGTCGCAACAATAATGTATTCCGCATGTGTACCTTTTGCAGGGGGGTTAATGGGTCCTACAAAGTCTATACCCCACTTAGAAAATGCACGTCCACCCATCATGGGTTTCAATGGCATTTCATCTTTGCGAGTAGGAAACTGAGTTCTTTGGCACACATCGCATCTCTTGACATAGGTATGCGCATCCATGTGAAGAGTGGGCCACCATAATCCTGCAAAGACGATGGCTTTGATTATCCTATCGGGTCCAAAATGACCTCCTGCAACACCTTGGTGTGCAGTCTCTAGTATGCTCAGATAATCGCTCTCATGAATACATTGTCTTAGATATCCATCTGGTCCTCTTTTGTATAGGTTATCGCCAATAAGTGAATAATCTTGAGCTTCCTACTCTAGACTGCGTTGTCGAGCTAAGGTCATGCCTTGAGGGAATGTGTTCGTCCTCAAGTATGTCACTAATGGTTCACTCCAGTCCGGTGTGAGAGACACGTGATATAATGTAGCATGCTCTACTGGTGGTTTTTCACAACAAACATGGCATTCCTTACACAACCTGTGGACATCTGCTTCCATCGTAGGCCAATATACTCCTAATCTATGCAGAGTCTGTAACGTTCGATGTTTTGAATGATGTTGCTTTAATGCACCTATGTGTGCTAATTGCAACCAATTCGCATGTTCTGATTCATCTACACAACAAGCAAGGATCTTTTGATTATCCTGTTTATATATGCTTCCTGCCATTATTTGGTATCTTTGGGACTTGGTAATCTCTCCCTCTTTGATCTTTAACCTAGGATTCTTGGGTCCATATGTGAGAATAGGGACTATAGGCTTAGCCCATTCTGGTGCTATCTCAAGGTTAAACAAGTATGCATCTGGTAATTCATCCGCTACTCCTTGAGGAGCTTCTCCTGAGGTTAATCTTGAAAGGTGGTCAGCTCTAAGATGTGTCTTTCCTTTCCTGACTACGACTTCAAAATCATACTCCATGAGTAATAGAAACCAACATATCAATCGTCTTGTGTTACATGGTTTGTTGACTAAGTACAATAGGGCTTGATGATCCGTAAAGAACTTGAATTTGTTGGCCAACAAGTAGTGCCTGAACTTCTTTACTGCGTAGATCATCCCTAATCCTTCTCGTTCCGTCGTGGTGTAATTCCTTTCTGCTGCGTTCAATTGTCTGCTCGTGTAAGCTATGGGGAGATCTATGTTACCTTCATTCGTGGGTTGTGCTAACACGCATCCTATGGCGTAATTGGATGCATCCACATGTACATGGAATGGCTTACTCCAATCTGGGGTAGTCAATATAGGTGCTGAGCACAAGCGTCGTTTAAGTTCATTGAATGAATTTTCACATTCATCTGTCCATTCAAAATTGGTTAAAAGAGAGTACAAAGGCTTGGCTATGATTGCATACATGTGTATGAATCTCCTATAATATCCGCAATGGCCCATAAATGCCTGTACCTCTTTCACATTAGTTGGTCTAGGTAAATCTGCAATTACCTTCACCTTTTCTTCATCCGTAGAGATTCCATTTTTTGACACAATGTGTCCTAGAATTTTGCCTTGTCTGACCATGAAAACGCATTTTTCTGGGTTCAAACAAACCTGATATTCTCGACATTTGTCAAATATTTGCCTTAACTCTGGGATATGCGTCTGTCTTACACTTGAATGAGCACATATGTCATCGACATAAACTTCCAAGCTCTTGCGTAAAAATTCCTTAAAGACATGACACATGAGTCGCTGGAAAGTGGCGGGTGCATTTGTTAAGCCAAATGGCATCACGCGAAATGCAAATATGCCCCATTCAGTGGCAAATGCCGTCTTGTGTTGGTCTTCTGGAGCAATAGCTACTTGATTATAGCCTGAAAATCCATCAAGAAAGCTATAAACTTCCTTGCCCGCAACTCTTTCCAATAGATGTTCCGTGATAGGAAGAGGATAACTATCTCTAATCGTTGCGGCATTAACTTTTTTAAGGTTAATACACACACGCAATTTTCCATTCTTCTTGGGCACTACCACAATGGGAGATACCCATTCGGTATGCTCAATTTCGTAAATGAATCCTGCTTCTATCAGGCGATCTATCTCCTCTTTGATCTTCGCAGCATAGTTATCATTGTACGTGTACGGTTTTTGTTTTGTCGGTTTTGCATCCGGAGTCATAGGGATTCTATGAGAACATATATCTGGATCTACTCCTTTCAAATCTTTATAACTCCACGCAAAAACATCTCTATATTCGCGTAATAGGGCAACTAGCTCTTCTTCTTCTTCAGTTGTCAAATCATGCCCTATGTATGTGCATTTTTCTTCCTCTCCTTCTATGGCTACGATTATTTTCTTGGTTTTCTTGCGGTTATCATATACTTGTCCGTCATTCGCCTTTCTATTAGGCATTCGTACCATGATTCTTCTATCTTCGATTTCATATTTCTTGAAGTTCTCGGGTACTTCAAACAAAGATTCTTCTTTTTCTGACATGGTTTCTTTCTTCTTTCTTTTTTTGCCTTCACTCTTGTTAGTCACTTCCGTGGCTAATCTCACCTCATTCGTAATTTCCTCGTGTCTCTGAGGGTGAGTCTCTACTTCGTAGAAATATTCTTCCTCTGACGCAAATGGAGAGTCCATGATAATTGATTCTAAATCAAAATCACTTGCATCCTCAAATGCACCAGTGTTAGGTTCACACTCTTCTAAAATCGCATCGCCCATGATTGGCTCTATCGTGAAAACTGAAATGTCATAGCCATCCTCGTCACAGTGGGGAGTCCATTGTTCTTCATTGATGGCTACATCCATGGTTGCTAGGATTTCTGCCCAACCATGGGGTTCAAACTCTTCGTCTGGGAATACTACAGGTGCATAGGCTGGATCTTGTAGGGTTCGTGGATTTTGTTCTGCACCTAAGGTCCTTGCTCCTAATCTTTCTTCCTCTTGTTTGGCTACTTTACACATCCATAAATGAGTATCCTCATGCAACCAAGAAGGATCTGATTCTAATGAGTGCACGGATTCTGTTTCTACTGGTGTCTTATGGATGGTATTCCATTGTATTGGGGGTACATCTCTATGTGAATAGTCTTTAAGATTGACTTTGGTAGTCACTCCTAAATGTTGCAAGTACAAAGAATTAGTTCCCCAATCTTGTACAATTTGCAACTGACGCATGAATGGTCGTCCCAATATCATCTCATAAGCATGGTTTTTTGCAAAGTCACAAATGGCAAAGGTATGCTCAAATTCTACACCACAAGTGGTGAGAGATATGCCTTCTAGTAAGCCTAATGGTTTTTCTATGTGTCCATCAGCCATTTGTAGCTTCATCCTGGTGGGTCTTAATGCTGGCTTACCCCAACGTTTCCATAAAGCGGTGGTAGCTATGGCTACTCCGGCTCCTGAATCTAAGATGGCTTTCGTGGTGTAGCCCTGATGGGTTATCGGAAGATAAGTGTTACCTTCCTCTCCTTCGCTCACATCTCCAATCTTTTCTACGGGTATCTCTGGTACCTTATCTTGTGATCCTATTGGTGAGGAAGTAGTAGCAAGCTCGGGGAATTGATTTGCTACATGCTTCCACAATTCTGGTTTTACCTTCAATAACTCCTCCAGAGTAAGGTTACATTGTACTTTGGTATTCTTGATCACTTCCGTGTTTCTAGGGATTACTGATTCTTCATTCCTCACTATTATCGTGGGTGCTCTCATACTAATAGACTTTGCTTCCCAAGGTCCTGTGAACTGAGGTAATTCTTGTAAAGAATTAGATTCAAATCTTGTGTGTTCACTCAGTTGTTCTTCTTCTACATCATCGTATATAGAGGGAATGTCTTGGGGAAATTGTTCTTGCAAGTCGTCTATTTCTTGAATAGGAGGATGGGTTCCTTGTTCCTTTCTCCATTTCTCTTCTTGGATTTCTCTCAAAAATTCATGTGAATATTTATGTATGGAAGACAAATTGTCTTGACTTTCTGTATTGGGTACTTGAGACAGGGATGGTGCATTCCTTTCCTGTGTCTCTGGGACAATAGGGTTCCTATGCTGATCCTTTTTCTCTTTGCTTTCAATCAAATATTCTAGCCTCTCCATTAGTCCTTGAAAATGGAATTCCGGTTTTGCCATGTTATTCCAATTAATATATCTAGAGGCTTCAAACAAAGCTTGTGCTAGTTCTACCATCTTCATGCAAAGTTTAGTTCTCTCAATTTCTAGATCAGCTCGAGGGTAGTTCTTACTCATTTCAGCTACTTGAGGTCCCTCTTTTAATCTAGCCTGATATGCACGAAACATCATGTCTAGATTCTCTGGTATGGGTTCCGCTAAAACTGTTCCTGATTTCTGAGTTGGATTCACTTGATTCAATTCCTGTGAAGTCAATTCTTGGATTTTGGCTCTAGATTCCTTTAAACTTCCTTCCAATTCCGTTATCTTTTTACTCCATTTTCTCTTAATTCTTTCTCTAGAATCTTTCCAAGATTTTGTCTTCTTACTGCTAGATTCTGCAACTTCACTGGTTTCGGCTACTTTCTCTTGATTAAGCTTTTGGTTCTGTAAGAGCGCCTGGGCTCTTGTTATAGCTTGGATAGGCACGTATGTAGGGTTGGATCCATCTGCGTTATTTACAATACCTATCACGTTGATCGGTGTCACATTCGGAGCGTTAACAGGGTTCTTAGGACAATCTTTGATTATGTGCTCTTTGCCACAATCAGCACAAAAGCCTTGGATGTTATAGTACTGTGATTGTCCTGCTATCGGGGGGTGTGGACAATCCTTTATGAAATGATCTCCTTGGCACCTAAAGCATGGTCCTCTAGGGCCCTGTGGTCTCTGTTGTCTTAATTGGGGCCGTGGATTTGGGTTTGTGTACATCACATTAGCATAGTCGGGCTCCCAACTAGGTTCCACTGGTGGACTATCGTAATGATATGTCTCCACGTGTTCTGGTGACTCTGTGTAATATGCGGGTGGACTATCGACATGCGTAGAGTCAAAACTGTTTGAGTGTGGGTCACTCTCTGTGATCAAAGGTGAAGAAGGCACTAAGGCCCTACTTAGGTTCTCTTCTGCAGCAGCATATTTGACTGAGATGACATTCGCTGGTGGGGGTGGCTGCTGAACTGAGACAGGTTGAGGTCTCTGTTGAGCCTGGTATGGGTAGTTCTGAGGAGGCCTATAGTAATAAGGTTGAGCATTGTATTGGCCTGGATACCTACCTGGCTGTGCGTATGCTTGCGGGTAGTTCTGTCTCACGGTTTGTTTGTTGTACGGGAAGTCCTGAGCCGTATGATTCGTGTATCTTCTCTCAATTGTACAGTATTGGCCACTAGGGTTGGCTTGTGGTTGTGGTGCATTGGGACACATATTTGCCAGATGATCACCACCACAGGTGTAACAACGCTTGTTTGTTAGTACCCTAGGTTTACTAGAAACTCCTAGTTTCTGGGCCACTTTTTCTGCTAGGTCTTCTATTGAGCTAGACAATTTCGTGGATGCTAGAGATGAACAGTCTGAGTCCTTATAGACCTTGGAGAGTTCCAACTCATCTCCTAAGTTGTCCTCAATGTCTATGCATATTCTCACACATTGCTCTAGCGTTCTGGGTTCTTTTAGGTACACGTAGGAGCGTAGTTTAGAGCTCAACAAGCCATCTAGAAACAATGACACTTGCTTAGCTTGTGAGGGTAGCTCTTGCATTGGACATCGTTCAACATATTGTCTAAACCTACGTCCTGCGAGTCTAACTGTTTCTTGAGGGGTCTGTTTAAAGCTATGAATCAACGAAGACGTGTCATGTCTAATCCCACTTTTAGAGAATTCAGTGATGAATGACTCTAAAAAGTGATGGATGTCCCTAAATTGCCTTTGTTGCAATGGTTGGAACCAAGTTAAAGTTGTATTCTTTAACGTTAGTCCAAATGCGTTGTATTGCGTGAACATGTCTTCAACTTGTTCGGCTCTTAGTACTTGCTTGAATTCTGCGACGTGGTCATAGGGATCTCCTGTCCCATCAAAACAATTCTTCATTGATTTTACTAATTGAGTGGGTCTCAATATTCTTGCGTGTTCTCGTGGTCTAGGTAGAGGAAAATCATCTCTACCACCTGGTATTCCATGATCTCTTTGTCTATCCACTCTATTAGTGTCCGTGGTTGTTCTATCTCTCCCTATGGGATGAGTGAAGCTTACTTCTGGTCTCTCTTTATTTCCCTCTCTTTGATTTCCATGGGCTGAGGATGTTCCTGCCCCTTGTTGACTTGTATTCATGTTTGTTCTAGATGGAGGGAATACCAATTCTCCTCTCCATGTGTATGTGTTTTTAGCGCGGTCGGGTACCACAAAGACTCTTTCTGAAGTCTCATCCAGGTATACAACCTTTCCAGGTGTATCCGGGTCCTTGAATTTGTATATAGTGATGATACCTACCTCACTAAGTATCTCGGTCTTGTATCTCCAAAAGGCTTCATCAGTTTCTTTATTTACAAACAACTCTATGCTTCTGTTGTCCTGAGGGATCCAATCCGGGATTAGTACTCGTGTCAGTACAGATTTCCCTCTAGGTGTTCTAGGCTCTTCTAATGGTTCTTTTCCTTGAGGTTTTGCTTCTGTCTCTAGTTGAATCACGCCAAACTCGTTGGTATTGTTTGGCTGCGTACTTAAGATGTACATTGTTCCTTCCTTGTCTATGTACGCGTCTCTCTCGAATTTCACCACTGGACATTCCAATCCAATGGGTTGATCGGGGTTGTGCATTTGCACCACTTGCCTTCGTAAACCATCCTCATAGATGCGAGCACCTAATCGGTTGGTTCGGAGAAACTCTAGTTGTGTTCTATAGGGTCCTTCAGGTTTTTCTAAATAGGCTACATTCGACCCTCCTTCTGGTCTTTCTGTGCTAAATGCCATTTCTGAATCACTAGTGTCTGAGCTCTCGTAGGGATAACTAGTGTTCAATTGTTGAGCCCACGATCGTGCAGTAGTTCTTACACTTGCCTCTGATGATCTAAGGCTTCGTCGGTCTGACTTACCTATATGTTTGCCCGATCTAAGGTTCATTAATTTTCTTCCTTGCACACTCAGTACACGCTCAGATCGTCACCGATTCTTTGTTATTACTTTCTTGATTCTTTTTAGATTTCTTTAGATTCTTGTCTTAATGTATGCGTCAGGAATTCGACTTTCCGTGATAATTTTGAGTTCTCGTTCCGTCAGACTTAGGTTCTTTCCTTTAGGTTTTCGTGTCACACACCTTTACTTTAGTCTTGAACTTGAAAGAATTAGATATCTTGATCTTGAGGCGTTCCTATCGTCTTAATCCACAATGCGAACGTTTATCCTAAGCTAAGAATTGACTGAGGGGGTTGAGTAATCTTCCAACCTCGAGTCAGCTTTTTCTGGTTGCTCTGATGCCCAAGAAGCCGCGCTTCCCAAGCTTTGTGCCCTTCACTGCCTTGCTTTGGTTGTCTTTGATTGCCCTTGCTAGACCTGGAAAAATTCAATATTAGACCAATTCACAGTTGGATGATCAAGCACTTAAGTACATACACCTTTTAAGTCCCTTTCCTTTTGCCCAACTTTTTAATGCTTGATGTCACGTAGTACTCGTCAAGAGCTTTCTAACGAGCTATTAAGCTCAAAAAACGGACTTCAGATGAAAAAGTTATGACCGTTCAGGCCCTGGGGGGTAAAAACTGACAAACAGGTTTTTGTCCAAATACGAGCAAAGGGGTCTCCTATGAGTCTAATCACCCAAAAATTTCCCAAGCTTTGTGCCCTTCACTGCCTTGCTTTGGTTGTCTTTGATTGCCCTTGCTAGACCTGGAAAAATCCAATATTAGACCAATTCGCAGTTGGATGATCAAGCACTTAAGTACATACACCTTTTAAGTCCCTTTCCTTTTGCCCAACTTTTTAATGCTTGCCCCCTGACTTATCTAAAAATAGACGTATCCTTTAAGAAAAAAACAGTTGAAGTCACGTAGTACTCGTCAAGAGCTTTCTAACGAGCTATTAAGCTCAAAAAACGGACTTCGGAAGAAAAAGTTATGACCGTTCAGGCCCTGGGGGGTAAAAACTGACAAACAGGTTTTTCTCCAAATATGAGCAAAGGGGTCTCCTATGAGTATAATCACCCAAAAATTTCCCAAAAATAGCCCCAAAATTGGCCAAAAAATGAAACCCTAAAATTTGCTATGGGGGTGCACAATCGCGATGGTCAGAGATAATCGCGATGGTCTAGGACCGTCGCGATGGCGTGAGGGTGCACCGTCGCGATGGCGTGAACTTGGACCGTCGCGATGGCGTGAGGGTGCACCGTCGCGATGGCGTGAACTTGGACCGTCGCGATGGCGTGAACTTGCACAATCGCGATGGTCTGAAAGTGCACCGTCGCGATGGCGTGAACTTGGACCGTCGCGATGGCGTGAACTTGCACAATCGCGATGGTCTGAAAGTGCATCGTCGCGATGGCGTGAACTTGGACCGTCGCGATGGCGTGAACTTGGACCGTCGCGATGGCGTGAACTTGGACCGTCGCGATGGCGTGAACTTGCACAATCGCGATGGCGTCAGTCAACGGTCAACATGCACAATCGCGATGGTCTGAAGAGCACCGTCGCGATGGTCTGAGCGCGATGGCGTGAGCCAATCGCGATGGTCTGGGCGCGATGGCGTGAGCCAATCGCGATGGTCTGAATTTTTGAAGCGTCGCGATGGTGTGAGAGTGCACCGTCGCGATGGCGTGAGAGTGCACCGTCGCGATGGCGTGAAGTGCACCGTCACGATGGTCTAGCTTACCACGTGGCAGCGTCGGCGCGATGGCGTGAGCCAATCGCGATGGTGTGACACAATCGCGATGGTCAGAGACCGTCGCGATGGTCCACCAAAATGCAAATTTTGTGAATGCAACTGTGGATTCCTAGAGGCGCTGGTGTCGCCTACACGCTGGTGTGGTCGCCTTCTCCAAATTTCGAACTTTGCAGACCATCGCGATGGTCTCACACAGTCGGAAATTTCTGACAAAAACTGAAAATTTTACCTTTTCCAAGCTTTCCTGATGCACTGGAGCTCTGGACCTGCAAGAAAACTCAAGAAAACAAAAGTACACACAAGCACAAAAGTTCTCTCTCACTCTCTCGCATGCACAAATGAGGGGAAATGAGGAGAATGGGTGGATATGGTGAATTTTCTGATTTTTTTGGAGATGAAGATGATGATGCGGTGATGAAGATGGAGTGTGGGGGAGGTGAAAAACACTAAAAACTAAGTAAAAACAACAACAAAACTGAAATTTTTACCTTCCAACGCCACTTCTTGCTATACTCTTACCATCACACATTCGTCCTAGACTCGATCCCCGGCAACGGCGCCAAATTTGGTGTTGCTCTAGCACAATGGTGAGAACCACGTTAAGAAGCTCCACCTCCTTAATGTCAATCCGCGGAAGAGATAGGAGTGATATGAAGATCGTGAATGTGAGATGAAGTGAGAGTGAAGGTGAG
Organism: Ceratopteris richardii; assembly: GCA_020310875.1. Classification (NCBI taxonomy): domain Eukaryota; kingdom Viridiplantae; phylum Streptophyta; class Polypodiopsida; order Polypodiales; family Pteridaceae; genus Ceratopteris; species Ceratopteris richardii. The sequence goes on from CM035431.1 coordinate 119,596,277, forward strand.
AAGCATAGAAATGCACACACACATACACACACACTACGAAGAGACAAGCACGACACAATGGAAGGTGGGAAATTAGCTCTATTACTCAAGAACACTATTACAAGCTCAAAAGAACTCTAAACTCCAACAAGCTAACCTCAAAAATGAGCTCTCTTGCTCTTTTTATAGTTTCTAGACTAGCTTTGACCGGTTTCACATCTAGTGACCGGCATAGTTAAAAATTAGGTCCTAGATGCTATTTGGAAGGGTAAACGATGTCTAAAAATAACAAAAATTGATACGCTTGTTCTACCTAAGCTCCTCAAGCTCAAGGACTCCTCGGCTTGCACAAAATGGAGCTGTGGATTACAAAATGGGGTTTTCTATGTTACATATGTCACAATAGTGATAAGAATCACTGTTGGAGGTTTTTGGAAAGTATTTGAAAACATAATTATTTGAAAAACGATTCGACTGGCTCCCTGCTCTGTCGTTACATGCTTCCGTGTCGTCTGTGCCTCTGGCTGCTTCCAACAGTCTCATACAATGTGACTAGACTATTCCAAGCCTCTTTTCGAGTCTTTGCATCCTATATGTTCCCAATCATGCGATCATGTATGCTAACAAATAGCCAATACATTACCTTCCATGCTCCTTGATTCCATTCTTCATATGCTCTTAAATGGTCCATAGTCCGATTCCTCTCTCATAACTGCAAAAAGTATTCATTCTCTCCTTTGATGTACTTCTAGTAGCCTTTTCCCATCAAGAAATTCATCATTCTGAATCTCCAAGCATGGAAGTTGTTCTTGTTCAACTTATCACTCATCAGTTTACTCATTTCATCTGCACTTGCTATTTCTGCAAAAATTCACAACAATGCAAAAACACTAGAAGTAGTACCTCTTCTTGAATACTATCACACCATGATGTGAAATTTCGGTCTTAGAAAAACACAATTTTTTTGTATCAACAATAGACATAGTCACTTGTAATTCTGGATCTGGAATATTTGAGTGTTGCAAATAGAACTCAAGTTACAATTTTGCAAACTGACCTAATTTTTCTATGGGCCCCACCTTTTGTAGCAATTTGAGGTCGTTTGTGAATCGTGCTTTCTCCACCCCTCCTAGCGTACTCTTCATTGTGGGCCTTCTCCACGAGCTCTCTACAGCCACACTGGCTCTCATACATGTCACGACGAAGGAGATAAGGAAGAGAGCTCACTCACACACTCTCACACACTCTCACACACTCTCACACACAAAGAGGAGCACACACATAGATTGAGACAAGGAAGAATGATTTGCTTTTTCTTCTTTTACACAAAAGGAATATACAAGAATGACCTAAAACAACAATACAACTAGTGCAATATATAAAGAACAATACACAAGGAAAATCCTAATGTCCGCAAATGAGTGAGTGAGCAAGAAACGAAGGTGCCATCACTCTTGATAGACAAATCTAGTAAATCTCAATGAATTATCCCTAACATATACCGGTGTGACCACTATACATGTGAGAGAAATAAAAAAGTGATACTTCTCAACTTGCATCATCACATGTTGAACTTGATATCTCAACAATGTATGTATATACATATGTATGCACGTAAATATATATGTATATGTATATGTACATGTACATTTATATGACACAAACACACACACACACACACACACACACACACATATATATATATATATATATATATATATATATATATATATATATATATATATATATATATATATATGCATGTTTACAATAAAAATATACATGTATGTATGTACGTATACATAGGTACATAGATAAGTACATAGGTACATACCTACATGTTGAGAGGGGCATTAAGGAAATGGCCTCTAACACTTCCTCGATGCTCAGCTCATAAGCAAAAAATGGAATGGAAGATGAGGGACACCAGGCTCATATCATTCACATGAAAACACACACAGCACTGCCAAGGCAGGGGTTGTCCGCGCTGCCTTGTCACACAAATACAATGGCACTCTTAGGGTGGGGGTGATCCATGCCGCCCTCTTAGTACACTTAAACACAATAAACACAAGGGTACTCTTAAGGCAGGGGTGATCCACGCTGCCCTCTTAGTACCAACACACGAACAATCAACACAAGTACTCTTAAGGCAGGGGTTGGCCATGCCGCCCTCTTAGTACCAATACACAAAACACAAAACAATCACAAGAAAGAGATTCTCAATGGCAAGAGGAGCCAAGTGGTACCACAATCTTCAATGGGTTTGAGAATGATGGAGAAGATGGAAGGAAGATGGAAGGAGTAGGAAATGAGAGAAGAAGAGAGGGTGTATTGGGTAGAATAAGAAAAGGTTAAGGGTAATGGAAATGGAGGAATTGGAGAAATGAACTTGATTGAAATAGAAAATATTAGAAAGACATGGGAGACTTACAAATTAGGAGCTTGCATAGCTCTCTCAATACAGTGACATAGGGTAGACTCCTTCTCCTAGGTTTGGAGCGCCCACTACACCCACAACGTGTACTTGCATACAAATCTTCTTGTTCTTGGAGGGCACCCAAGGGGTACTTTTATAGGCCTTTTGGGGAGATATTTAGGGATGATATTTTGAGATGAATCTTCTAGATATTTTACATTTGTGGTGGAATAAGAGTTGTTTACAAAGATCCAGAAGATTCTAGACTCAGGAGGGTGTGATATTTAGCCTATTTTTACATATTTCTTGGATATTTTGAGGTTGTATTACAAAAATATGATATTTTCTCCTCCAAATGTGTGAAAGGGGTCCAATCCACCGAATTTTGACTTTGTTTCATCATTATTTTGAGTTTGGGGCCGAAGAATATAAGATATATGCATAAACAAAAGGTTTCCTTTGTTGAAAATTCAAAAAGGTGTGGTGGGGCTATGGGGCCTTTGGAAATGTTGGAGCAAGTCTCTGATGAGCCTAAGTATTGGATTGAGTCCCACAAATTCAAAGAAGAAGCCTTAAAATGAAGACAATGTAAAGTTCACTTGTGAACTACCTCTTGTAACTTTTGAAGACTTTACTTAATGTAAAAGTGAAAGAATCTTAAGTGGTTGAGTCCACTTGATCAAAAAGGGAAAGAGGAGCCACAAATTTGTGATTTGTGGTAGATAGAGAATCAAATCAATCACTAATTGATTGGAGAGTGGTTGAGGGAAGTTAGCCTCCCAAGCTCAACTATAAATAGATGGCAACTTTAGTCGTGGTTAGAGAGATCTCAGAGAAGACCTCGAAGAGCTGAGATTTATGCCATATCAAGGTGTGGTTTCAAGGCACACATATGTATCAGTAAGTCCATTGTGTTGTAAAATCAATATACTTTCATTTTCATGATCATTTGAGTTCATATTTCCATGTTCTTGTGAAGTACTACCATATCTCTTAGTTTTCTCAGTCAGATTGCAAAGATGTTTTCTCTGAGCTTGGTGCATCACTTTCAGTGATTTAACTTGGTAACGTTAGATCTATAAGTCTACTATATGTTCATCAATTTTCATTTCATTTGGGTGTTTCAAACTTCAGTTATGTTCATTTGAAGTCAGACATGTCTGTTCATTTTCA
>CM035431.1:119604847-119627347 GCA_020310875.1 Ceratopteris richardii
GAAGTGGAAGAGGACACAATAACCAAGACCAAGGTCAACAACAGAATCATCCAGGAGGAAGAGGATAGTTTCGAGGCAGGGGGAGCCAAAGAGGCCATAGAAATCTCCAAATAAATGATTCAAGTAATGACAATAAAGGATGTTGGAATTGTGGTAAACCTAGACACTTTGGACATGATTGCAGGTTGAAGAATCAAAATAAGAGAAGGCAACAAAACAACTATGCATCCACAAGTGCAGATGATTATGAGAAGCTGTTCATGGCTCAACATCACATGATGAATATGATTTCTACTAATGTTTCAAAATCAAATGAAAATGTATGGTATGTTGATTGAGGTGCTTCAAATCATATGACTAGTCATGCAGAATGGTTTAGTATTTTGCAAAAATTGCTAGTTCCTGGATATGTTGAAATAGGTGATGACACATCACACCCTATTGAGCATACAGGAAACATAGCATTGTCTATGGAGGATGGAAAGGTAAAACACCTTGCTGATGTGCTGCATGTTCCAAATATAACAAAGAATCTTGTTTCTGTTGGACAAATGGTTGACCATGTCATGGACAAAGGAAACTCTCAGATTCCATGTGAATCCTATATCTCATGATTGGTTCAGATTTTAGGGAACTAATGCGTCCATTGCATCCAAAACGTGCCAAAACCCTAAGATCGATTGTCTTCTTGCTTGATTTTGACATCCAGAGACCATGCTACGAATTAATGACATCATCGATGACATCATCAATTCGTAATCATATCTAGGGATTTTTGGTGGCCTCAAATGTGGAAGGAAGTCAAAGAATATATCCGAACATGTGACACTTGCAATAGATCTAAGGTACCATGACATAAGCCTCATGGCCTCTTGCAACCTTTACCTATTCCAGAAAGGCCATGGGCTTCATTATCTATGGATTTCATCACAGATCTACCAAAGTCAGATAAGTATGATGCCATTCTTGTTATTGTGGATAAATTCACAAAGATGGCACACTTCATTCCAACTACAAAGGCAATCACAGGTGCAGCCACTGCTAGACTCTTTCTGAGATACATGTTTAGGCTTCATGGATTGCCTCATGATATTGTCAGTGATCGAGGTCCACAGTTCATATCCAGCTTTTGGAACAGTCTTTGCAAGCTCTGTGGTGTTCAAGTTAAACTATCTACAGCAAATCATCCACAGGCTGATAGACAAACAAAACGGTTGAATCAAGTCCTAGAGCAATATCTCCGTTGCACTAGCAACTATGATTGGTTTGAGTTGTTACCCTTTGCAGAGTTTGCCTATAACAATAGTGTTCATGCATCTACTAAGCAAACTCCCTTCTTTGCAAACTATGGACAACATCCAAGGATGGATATACAACTCTCAAATCATGTCAAGAACCCAACTGCCAGAGACAAGGCCCTATACCTGATGGACATTCACAAAGAGCTCAAGGAAGAGATCCATAAAGCTCAACAACAATATAAGTACTATGCAGATCAACATCGTGTCCAAAATCCATCGTATCAATTTGGGGATAAAGTATGGTTACTCAGAAACAATTTGCAAACTTCAAGGCCTTGTGCAAAGTTAGATCATCAAAGATTTGGTCCATTTACCATCTTGGCCAAGATTAATCCAGTCACCTTCAAGCTCCAGTTACCAAGTACCATGAGAATACATCCAGTTTTCCATTTATCCATGTTGGAACCATATCAGTTTTCACCATTGAGGGGGGAGAGACCTAGTCCTTCACCACCTATCGAGATTGATGATCATGAAGAATTTGAAGTCGAACATGTCCTAGATTCGAGAATATCCCGATGAAGTTTAGAGTACCTTATTCATTGGAAAGGGTATGACATCAGTGATCGTACTTGGGAACCTGTAGAAAACCTTCAAAGAGCACCAATCAAGGTTCGAGAATTCCATAAGAAAAATCCAATGAAGCCGAGACCAGAGAACGTGACCGCTCCTCGTGGAACTCGTCGCTTGAGGGGGAGGTAATGTCATGGACAAAGGAAACTCTCAGATTCCATGTGAATCCTATATCTCATGATTGGTTCAGAATTAGGGGAAACTAATGCATCCATTGCTTCCGGAACGTGCCAAAACCCTAAGATCAACTGTCTTCTTGCTTGATTCTGACATCCAGAGACCATGCTACGAATTGATGACATCATCAATTCGTAACCGCCCTAGAACCGCCCTTGGAAAACCTATATAAGGAGGGTTTGGCCACATTCATAATCAGTCTTGCCAATACCAGTCTTGGGAGCTCAAGGAGTCGTGGCCGCCAAGTAAGTACTCTTCAAGTTCCAGTTCTAGTTCTTGTCTTGTTCCTTGTTCTAGTCTAGTTCTTGGACATCCTATCTTGTCCCCTTGTAATCTCGTAGTACGAGATCCTGTCGAGTTCTTTCGTGTATCCAGTTCATCTCTCAGGAGGGAGTTCTTGTAATCTAGATATCTTGTCTCATACTTACGATCCCGGGTTGTGGGATCTCCTGTATCATCTCTAGTCCAGTTTTCCATACCTATTGGTCCCGGGTTGTGGGACATCTTGTATCAGTCATATATTCTTCTATCATTTTCCCTACGTGGGGTTCTTGTAATCATAAGTGTGTTTCGGAAATCTTGTCTACTGTAGTCAGAGAGCACAATCTAGTGCTCCCCTGACAGATCACGGATTACACGTCAGATTCAATGCTGATGGGTTATATGTAGAAGAGTATAAACAGGATGGATGATTGATTGACAAAGGAAACAAAGTGCGTAGGATGTTTACCTTAAATGTGAGAATTCTTGAAATGAATGTAGACATTCTTGCAAAAGGTGCAAGAGTTATTGCTGATATAGAGATCTGGCAAAAACGAATTAGACATGCAAATTTGTAGAGGCTGAAATTGATGCAATCAGGAGATCGTCAATGGACTACCAAATTTCAAGGTTGCAGAGATGCAAAAGGTATGTGCATCATGTCAATTTGGAAAACAGTCAAGAGCATCATTTTTGCATGACAAGCATGTTAGTGAGAACATGCTAAGGATAGTACATACAGATGTTTGGGTTCCTGCAAAGACCACATATATGGGTGGTTGCAAGTTTTATGTTACTTTTATTGATGACCATACACAAAAAGTATGGGAATATTTCATGAAATAGAAGAGTGAGGTGTTCACTCACTTCCAGAATTTTAAGGCCATGGTGGAAAAACAAACATGGAAGTATATTCAGACATTAAGGTCTGATGGAGGAGATGAATAAATGTCAAATGAGTTCAACAACTTTCTTAAAAGTCATGGAATTCGACATCAGTTTTCATGCATGTACACACCACAACAGAATGGTGTTGTTGAATGCAAAAATAGACATATTACAGAAATAGCAAGAGCTTAGATGGTTGAGAAGAATATGCCTCATTGTTATTGGGCAGAAGTTGTGCATACTACAGAACTCCGATTGCAAATGTACATCAAGTTACATCTGAAGAGAAGTTTACAGGTAAAAAGCCAAATTTATCACATATGAAAGTATTTGGTTGTATTGCATATCTACATGTTCCAGATGAGTTGAGGACAAAACTTGATCTGATAAAATATCACGCTTCTATGGAGATGCCAAAGAAGGACTGAGTCTTGAACCAAATGACAAAGAAAATGCTAAAAAATCAAGTGCAAAATCTCAAGTTTTGAGTGGACGAGATGCATCACCAAGCAATAGTTCCAACTCAAATCCATGGAGTGGAAGAATACGTGGAAATTTCAGTCTAGCAAATTCATCAAATACATCCAAGAAAGGTAAAGAAAGCTTTTTGCTGGTAGTAAAATATGTGCAGGTTTTGAAGATGTTGATGGAGATTCAAGCAGGTCAGAAAAGAGTCTTGATGAGGAACTTGGATTGCCCTCTGTGAAGATGCCAGGAGTAAGAAAAGCATGTGTAAATGATACAAGGAGAAGTGACCCATGAACAAGAAGATTTGGAAGGATGCGGTACTCAGTGCTATGATTGACATATGATAGTTACATGGCTCGTCATTGTGCCTACATGACAAAGGTAATACAAGATGCTGAACCATCAAGTTTTGCAGATGCAATTGGAAATGCAGATTGGGAAAAAGCTATGGATGAGGAGATGGCTGCACTTTATGGAAATGATACATGGAAGTTGGTTCCATTGCGCCAAGGAAAGAAACCCATAGGCTGCAAGTGGGTTTACAAGGTAAAGCACAATGTTGGTGGTAGCATAAGCAGGTACAAAGCATGATTGATAGCAAAAGGATATGCACAAATATATGGAATTGATTATGAGGAAACATTCAGCCTTCTAGCAAAAATGTCTACTATCAAAACAATTGTTGCATTAGCTACAGGAAAAGGATGGACTTTGCATCAGATGGATGTGAAGAATGTTTTCCTACATGGTGAGTTACAGGAAGAAGTATATATGGATGAGACACAAGGATATGAAGATTCAAAGCATCCAAAGTATGTTTGCAGGTTGACAATTACAAGACATGATCTAAGCTACACTATTGGACTTGAAAGTCTATTTATGCAAGTTCCCAAGAAGTCAAATTTGGATGCGTTGAGGTGCACTCTATGTTATGTGAGTGCTACTTTGGATTATGCATTGTTTTATGAAGTTGGTGTAGATTTGCAGGTTCTTGGATACACCAATGCAAATTGGGCTGATAGCATTCCAGATAGAAGATCTACTAGTGGTTTTCTATTCTCACTTGGGAGTGGAGCTATTACATGGACCTAGGGGTAGATGTCTGCTTAGCACATGCTTGACAATTCAATTCCACTTATGCGATCTTCGATAGACCTAAATTGAAGAGATCTTTGTTAAGTAAGAGGTGTGTCCAAATAAAAAATGCCACAAGCTAAAGCTTGGGTCCTTAGCCATGAAACTTGAAAGCTTGTAGAGATCCTTGACTTTGAACCCTTAAGCTATGACTTCTTTGGATACTCGATCAATGAATTGATCATTGTGGTGATTGAATCACAGCATCATGTTGCACTTGGTAATGGCCTTCATTGAGAGAAGAGTCTTACAAAGGCTTGGTAAATAAAGAACATCTTTGAGTGACTTGGTCTCATCTTCTGAATTTATGACTTGAACTTTGCCTCTTCCTTGGATCTCAATGCAGTTATCTCCAAAATAAACTTGGCCTTTGTGTTCTTGAAACTCATGAAAGTTTTCTTTGTCATTACACATGTGTGATGAAGCCCCACTGTAAAAAATCCATTCTTTGCTAGGAGTGGATGCAACAAGTGCCTTATTTTCAGTGGTAAGGAAAATATCTTCACTTATGCAATGAGTTTGATGATCTATTTGTGGAGTAGACTTGGACTTATGCTTGTTCTTCTTCTTGAAGAAATACTTTTCTATGTGTTTAGGTTTATCACAAAAGTTGCAAGTAAACTTCTTGCCCATTTCCTTATATACCTGACTTCCTTTGTGATGTCCAGTCTTGTTGAAAGTAGCTTTGGCCTTCATTGTAGTTTCTTGAGTGGCTTGAGTTTTTTTCCTAGAGTCATGGAGAAGCAAAAGCCCTCTAACTTCTTCCCAAGTGAGTTCTTGACCTTTGTTGTACATAGTGGTCACAAAAGTCTCGTAGGACCTAGGAATCTTTTTGATCATCTAATGGCCATGTCTTCACTTAAGAACTTTCTTCCACAAAGTGCTAAATTCCTTTGATAATCTTCAAACTATGCTATCATCTTTGTGATGGTGTCTTGAGGACCAATAGTGAAATTGTGAAACTCGACCTCTAAAACATAAATCTTTGAAGGTGTTTTATTTTCATATAGACTTTCTAGTATATCCTAAGCTTCTTTAGAAGTATTAGAGGTTGTGATATGACCCTTTGTCAATTCATCGCATGTTAGAAGAATTTGACCTAAAGCTCTTTTGTCCTTGATGTTCCAATATTCCAAGCCTCTATATCTTTGACCTTATCAGGTTTAGGTTATGACCCATCTACAACTTCGTGGAGAAGATTTGTGAACAAGTATACATGCATGATATCTTTCCATAGATTATAGTTTTGGCCATCTAAGTGTTCTTCCTTAGGCATAAACATGGGCATAAAAGAAGGTAAACAACTTGCCATAGACAACAAATTTGACATTGTAAAGCTTGGAGATAATCTTGTAAAGCTTGAACATCTAAGTGTTCTTTCTTGGACATTGTAAAGCTTGGAGATAATCTTGAAAGCTTGAACAATTGAATTTGTGCTTGAAATTTGCAAAAATAAGTGCCAAGTGTTGAAAAGCACTTCCTTGACAAGAGTAGATGTGGAGAAGTGCTAAAAAACACGTTAACCTATGCTTTCAAGTGGAAAAATGGCACTCTGAAAGTATGTAAGAACACATGCCAAAGATGTGTTTTGCGCAAAAATACCACTTGAAAATATTTTCAAACTTTGGAAAAAAAATGGAAGGCTTAGAGTAGCCTTGGCACCAAAAGTGAGACGAGTCAATGTAGAGATAGGGCTTAGAGTAGCCCGTGAAGAATGAAAACCTTAGGGGGAAGGGGGGGCTTAGAATAGCCCTAGAAACACCTCGGAGAGGGTGGGCTTAGAGTAGCCCAAGATTGTAATGAGAGAGTGTCACTCTTGGGGGCTTAGAATAGCTGCCCAAAGCACAAATTATAGATACTCTCTTATATTTTTGAAGTTACAAAGGGAGGGCATTTAGTGCCAAATGGTGTGCTCCAGAAGGAGGATTAAAATCCTTTTGGAGATACAAATGAAGTCCTTTTAATGCGATGGTAATGAATCCTTGGAGGTTAGAAAATTAGATCGCACTTAATGCTAACGAGTGTGTAAAATGTTCTTGAGAGAATCACACAATAAAACTTTGTTATGGAAGTATAGTGATAACCAAAGAGTGTAAATGGATACAAAGAGTCGTATACTAGTGCCTAAGGGTTATGCTCGTGTAGATTCACAAACTATGGTTGGCACACTTTGGAAGAATTAAGTGACCAAATATATGGAATGCCTGTAAAAAAATGAGGGGATTCTAGAAATATGTAGTCAACCACAGAAAAGGGTTTGCACATGTCTAGGTTAAAGGAACTCCTTGAGGGATAGTTACATAGAACATGACAAAATAGCTCAAAAATTAGTACGCTTAATGACCGATAGCCTTGAATCTTTATGAGCAAAAGCAATCTTCTAAGCAATCGTAGTTGTGAAGTTTAAACCCTTATAAGTGAGGACCTTACTTTTTTTTTTTTAAATGGAGGTTCGGTCGAGGCCTACTCCCCTAGGCTTTAACTTTGAAATTGCAATTGTACAAGGAAGAGCATAGTACCCATGCGAACCCCCTTATCCCGCAAGAACAGGGGTTTACAAGGCTGGGTTAAACTGTAGTCACATCTACCATGGAGCACATCAAACGGTGGCACAACCACATGATACATTCCATGATTAACATGTCCCTTACATGTAGCCGGTGGGGGTTGAACCCTCGCCCCCGCCTCAAGAGGCGAGCGGCCCAACCACCCGGACAATGGCCTAGGATAGTGAGTACCTTATTTATCACATGGGTAACAGACCAAAATGAGGTAATCACTTATGTCACTAGCATATCATCATTAAAAACATTTTGTTTCCTCTCTCTCATCGTGAAAGAAATGGTGACAAGATATCTCTCTTCATCAAAAGCTTGGAGAGAAAAAAAAAAACACTTCAGCTGATTCTTATTCTTCAGAGAGGAGTGGTGCAGAGAGCATGAATGCCTCTCTCACTATTTCTCTGTGTGTCTTGACACAGAGAGAAATGGCAGAAAGGTTCATCGTTCCCCCTATCTCTCTCTGTCATAAGAGAGAAGCACACCTCTCTCTTTATTTATCGCTCTTTGTTGCCATCTCTCAATGCTAGCCTTGTCCCTCTGTTGTGCTACTTGCAAAGTGTTGTTCAACACAAGCTAGAGTAGTTGAAGCTCAGATGATACATCAGTCTGCATATTTTCAAGAAAAAACTGACATTATAGGTTGGCTTTATGCATTTGCATATATTTCAGCTACCGAAGGGGAAGGTGGTGAGAGTTGCCACCGGAAAATGACTCAAAAATTACCAAGGTCTCTCCTATGAGAACTGGAATAAATTGATCATAAAGAACGGCTTCTTCATTTGCCTTCTACAAGTGGGCATAGATGAGACCAATATGGCACAAAGAGAAATGCAAAGAAAGATGAACTTAGATAGCCATCATGAGATGGAAGCTGAATTAAATTCCACAAATGTGTTCTTTATTGTTCTTATCACGATATGCCACAATCAAAAGCACCAAATCAGATGGAAAAGCGACAAAATGTCCCTATATAGTCACCAAAATCACCGTGAAGATTATGAAAACACAAGGTTCATCAAGACTGTGGTGACAACCAAGAAATGCCACCAACATGAATGCTAAAGAGTGTTTATAAACACTTCCAAAAACTTGGGTTAATTCTGAAAATGTCACCAAATGAGCATATGATTACCACAAAGATGGTGGATGGGCTGGGAAAATGGATGACAGTGAAGGGTGGGAGGGTGGGAAAATGGGTAAAATAAGACCCAAAGAGCATAAAACTGATGGCCAAAAGCTTCTTTCAATGAAGAGAAAGCAAAACCACCAACACTCAAGCACCACCAAAATGACCACCAATACCTCCAGCTAACACTCTGATACCATGTAGAGAGTGTACACATGGAAGAAAAATGAAAAGGGGAGTGTACTAAAAGAAAAGAAAGAGTATGAGACTGTTGAGGGGAGAATACTCAATCAGATTGTTGCTGAATCAGATTTCTTCTAACTCGGATGTTGCTTATTCGGATTTTTAATAGACAGTTATATTTTAACTGAGTGCCGACTTCATGAGAAGTAAGTAGTTATTTTTTGGTTCGCACGAGTAAAAGAAGGAGAGAAGAAGAAAGCAGAAGCGAGAGAAGAAAGAAGTAGTAGAAGAAAGAAATAGAAGAGAGATTCTTCATTCTTGTAATAGCGAAGATACATATTTGAGCCAAGCCGAATCAATCATGTAATGATTTACTGTTTGTATTACCCGAATGTTCTCATGAACTCTTTCTATCTTCTAAGGTCTGTTTTAGAAGAGTTGTAATGATGATTTTGCCTAAATCTATTCAGCACAAGCGTAAAACTCTATCTATTGTGGGTTATAATCTTTAAAATAATACTATGTCTCAGCAGAGCAGTGATAGATCTGAAATTCGCTAGAAGTCAATTCTCTGTGTGCAGTAGACTAGTGCTGAGAACTTGGTTTACCAGAATCAAGTAGTTGATGTGTTGTATTCGAACCCCAACACATTTGGCGATCCTACTGTACTGCTGAAGAAGCAAGAAATGCATGAAGGAAAGAAGGAAACGATTTGGTAAAGTGTATTTTACAAGAGCGCAGGCTCTTAACGTGGAGTCATCCTCAGAATGTTACGATTGGTATGAAGCCGAGGAGGAAGCAAATCTGGAAACTGAAGAGGAATAGGGAGAAACAGGTGCAGCAGAGGTAAGTTTGGTGGGCGGTATACTTGGAGCGCTATTCCTAACAGAAGCAACAGTAGGAGTAAGAAGACGACTCCAGTTTGACCCACTTGCAGGGGTGACCGGTCAAAGAACTAGGCGTACACCTCAACCACAGGCAATGGCTCAACCACCTCCCAATCCCAAAGTCAAAGCGGCTCATTTCAGAGGAAGCTCTAAAGAAGATGCTGATTGCCATGTGGCTCAATTTGAGATAAAATGGACAGCTAATGGATACCCAGCTATCTATGGGGATGACATTAAGCTTGAGCAATTTGCTGCCACGTTGGAAGGACGAGCTATGAGTTGGTTTAGTCAATATGGTATTGGTCATTTTGCTACATATGATGATTTAAGAATAGCATTTTGGCAACGATTTAGAAAAGAAAAGACTCCTTCCGATGTATTACGGAAGTTGAGAGCTATCAGACAAAAAACCATGTTAGTGGAAGACTATGCTCAGAAGTTCAAGACTTTAATGGAATGATTGCAAGGTAATGAAAGACCTACTGATGAGATGTTGGCAGGATATTTTCTGAAAGGACTACAAAGCACAATTAGACATGTGGTTGCAAGTGTGGATATTGCAAATGGCTTTGATGTATTAGTGTTAGCAGCTGCACGCGTGGAAAGAAGATTTGGACGAGCTAACAAGAGACATTCTGATTCCGATTCAGAGACTGAATCTGATTCAGAAACAGAGTCAGACAAAGGTTCAACAGATTCTGACTCTGATGACCACGATGAAGAAACAATGGGGAAAAAGCATCGCAAGCATAAGGCTAAGCAAAGTAAAGAGGAGGCATGGATTAATAAGTTAAAGAGACATGGATATTCCATCGTAGCTCCAAAGGAAAAGAGATTTTGTGATATCTGTGACAAAGAGGGACATACAACAAATCAGTGTTGGTACAACCCCAAGCACAGAGGGCAAATTTCATGGCAAGATAATAGGAATATTAATGAAGTAGCGGCCAATCAGGCTATTCCCATCCAGGGGCGGGATAATTTTCAGAGGCAGCAACAAGTAAGACCTCCATGGAGAGATCAAGTGAATCAGCAGGGGAATAACCAACAAGGGAATCAGCAGGGTCGACTGCCACGAGTGATGCCTTGTGGATATTGTTCAACTCCCGATCATTGGATAGCGTCGAATTGTCCCTTATGGGTAAATCATAGGGAAGAGAGAGGTATACCCGTTCTCAGGTACAATCAGAATAATCAACAGGGATAGCATCAACAACAAGGGCAGCAGGTGACTCAGGCAAATGCCATGCTTATAGAATGGCCAGATCAAGAGGATAGGGGGACTGATGCACCAAGTACATCTGAGAGAATACACGTTAAGAGTGATAACCAATGGCAGTGTGATTGCAAACAATGTGGGAAAGGCAAAGAAGTGGAAGTGTTGGCAATTACACGGTCAAAAAATAAAGGACCTATTAACTGGCAAGAACAAAGACATATCAGAGACAAGGTCTTGAGGCAAGTTCAGGACGAGCAACATAAACAGGTAAGATTTGTAAGTCAAACAGAGCAACAACAAGAAGTAGATTTGATACCATCAATAACAGAGGGGAACATGAGTCAGAGCAAGCAAGATCCGAAAAAAAAAGTTCATGACACTAGAAGAAGTTTTATGATTTTCCAAGATTGGTGACAAATTCTCTAGATACTTGTTTCATTCTGTGGCTCTAGATTCGAGCATGATTTCATAATTCATTATGCCAGCATGTTTTTAAATTTTGCCCTCTGCAGCTATGACTGTGTACTAGTGTTCGGCCATGATTGCTGAAGCCATCAATTAATTCTGTCACAGTAGTGATGCTTAAATATGCTTTGCAGGGGGAAGTTGACCAAAACAACACCTGGAAGAAATTCTAAAAATTTTTGCACAATCATTTGCATTTTATGAATAGTTGAGGTTCTCCTTTAACGACTTGACTGTCTTTTACTTTACACACTGCCTACTCAATGTGGATGCAGTCACAAAGGTCCGAATGCTTGTTTTTTGCCAGGGAAGCAATTCTCTGGTTTTACAAATGCATTGTAGACCAACAATCCCTCTTGACTCCTATAGATGCTCTCTTGTGAATGATGTGTTTATTGCATACTGAGAGGTTTTACGATACTTTTGAAAACTTGTGACTGACCCCTATGGGATTGTGTGTAATTACCCTCTATACTGATTTTGGGAGAAACTTAGTATGATTAGGGGCTCAGACTAGCATTTCTTCTTTTGTGGAGAAATTGCCTGCATATTCTATCACTCTCGAACTGATTCCCTGAGTAATGCGCTCACCTGATCTTACAATTTAATTAATCATTGCATCTTTTGCATATGAAATGGCTCGCATGAAACTAAAATTCCAAGCACTAAAAATATTGGTGTGTTATGATGCAGTCATCATCTTAGCTTTGTGACTAGTAAGGGCTGGATTAATCAAATAAGTTTTCATTACATGCTTACACTTATTGAACTGGTGCATTAATCATTCTTACCTCTGCTAGATAATGTGACACAATGATTTGCAGAAATTGCTCTTGATGACTTTAAAGGTATTTTAACCCTTGCCCAAGCATGTCTACTTAGCATGGTCTTAGTCACTGAACGTTGTGTTTTACTCATCCATATTAACCTTCTGCTCATTGGTTGTCATATAAACTAAGCGAGTGTGCTTTAAGTATTGGTGATTTGGCAAAATTTGAAGTCATATGGACTACCACTTGAATTCTTGGCCTTTGGTGCTCTAATTTGCAGAATGCAGGAATAGCTAACTCTCTATGAGGACTTAAGCCAGTCCTTTAGGACTTGATGTCCCTTGATGTGGAAACTAAAATTGACATGAATGTTTATCTCATTACAAAATGCAGTCTACTTGCTCTTTTGTATGTCATTTCAGGTTTTGGAGTTTCTGGAGGCATTTCCAGCCTTAGAAAAGACTGCACAGTAGGAGGAATGTTGGGCAGACTGCCCCCCAAGGGGATTGTGTCACTCAACTTTAAAGACTGAAGATTTGCAGATTGAAGAAAGGGCTGACGGCTTGTAGATTTGAAGATTACGCAGAGCTAAAGAGTTGCTACCTGAAGTTTTGCAGACTGAAGAATTGCAGATTTTGAAGACTTGAAGATTTTCAGACTTGAAAGACTCTACCTTGGGTCAGTTTAATTATGTATGCTCTTAGCTTTGTCGAGGACGACAAAGTCTAGGAGGGGGAGGAATGTTGCTCTAAGGGTTGCCCATAATTTTTCTCATGCTATGGCATCCTTTTCCCTTCATGAAAATACCTTCTTTTTGTAAATTAGGAGATGCCCATGTGAACACTCTCCTAAAAACACTTTTTGATATTTCCTCTAGTCTATGGTATTGAAGCCTTTTCTTTGAAAACTCCTTTTTGCTCAAATACCAAAATCCCCACGTAGAATTCTCCACGCACTCTCTCTCTCTCTAGGTGGTTAGTCCCATATCACATAAAGATTCTCTTTTTGATTTAGCACATGTGGTCTTTTGACCACATGTTTTTATTCACATATGCCTCTCTTCTCTATATAAAGAAGAGCCTCATTTGTAAAAGGGGAGGTCCCTGGGCCATGGCCTTGGCCTTCATTTTGTTAATGGAAGAAGGTGTCATTTGTTACTCTCTTGCCTCCTTGTGTGCAATGGCGTTGGTCTTGGTGTATGGATTTGCATGTGTGTGTGCATGGTTGGGAGGATGTTCCCCTTTGCTCCTTGTGACGTTGGCCATTGTTGCCATTGCTCCATGAGCGTGGGTGAACCTCTCCTCTCATTCTTTGCCCCAACTTGGAGAAACCTCTCACTTCCATGTGAGGCGGCTAGGGTTTGTAGTTCCCCAATTCTCAACAGTGTTCAAGGGGGTAATTCTGACACTAAAAAAGTGGCTAAAAAGCTCAAAGTTGATGCCCGACATCGACTTTTGGTTGCAAGTCTATGCTAGGCATCGAATTTTCATTTTTAAACACTCAAGATTACTAAAACAGGCAAAAATTCCACTTTTGGAAGTCATATAGGGTGATCTTGTGAAGGCCATAACTTGAGTTTTAGAGATCCGTTTCAAGCATATGATAGGTTGTTGGAAAGCTCTACTCTTCTAGTTTCATATATTAAAATATTATCAAGAAATAATATTTGAGCTAAGAGAAATTAGCAAAATACTGAAGGTATGTCATTTCAATGACTAGGAATTTCTATAGAAGCAAAGTTCTCACTTTAGGCTATCATTTCTCAAAGTTTGGAGTGGCAATGAGTTAATGGTGACCATAGAGGTGTTCTGTCACATTAATTCATTTCTTGTGGTGTTTCATACATCAACAAGTGGTATCAGAGTAGAAAGGTCCTAGAGAGCAGAAGGCGGCAAAGGTACAAGAAGTTTTGGAAAGTTTTCCATTAAAGTTTGAAAGGTGAAGCATTTGAAGACACAAGGCATCAAAAGGTTACTTCAAAAGAATCCTCATACACAAAGAACTCCAAAAGGTATTATCCTTTATCCTTTAAGCTCACAGGTTGTAGCAGAAGGAAAGGAGTATGGCTGATCATATCTCCATTGACAAACTAGACAGAGATAATTACCCCGCATGGGTAATGATAATGGAAGCCTTACTTATGAGTAAGGATCTCATGGTATATTTAACAGGTGAAGAAGAGAAGCCAATATTTGAAGATGAAAGCCAACCAAAGAAAGAGGAACTTGATGCTTTAAAGCATTGGCAGAAGAAGGATGTAAGTGCAAAAGCTTACATCTACAATACAATCTCAGATCATTTGCTACCACACATCAAAGGATTGGAATCATCTGAAGATATATGGAATGCATTGGAATATCATTTCCAAAGTACTACTAAAGCAAGGAAAGCAAGTCTATGGTCAGAGTTTACAACATTCAAGAAGAAGTCAAGTCAAAGTATTAGTGATTATGTCACTAAGATGAAGGATCTAGCAGATAGTCTTGGATCCATAGATGAAGATGTTGAAGATCACAGATTGATTGCTCAACTACTTGCAGGATTGAGAGGGGATGAAAGGTGGAAACCTTTTGTCTTATCAACTTAACTTTCATTAAATCATTATGTTTCAGATTTGAATCAGTTACTTGGTTTGATGCTCACATATGAGCAAGACTTGAAGGGAGATGGAGATAAAGGACAAAGTTCTGCAATGTACATGAAGAATAAGAAGAAAGGAGATAAATGTAAAGCAAAGGATGAAGAAGAGACAACTTCTCAAGTTTATTATGCAAGAGGTAAAGGCACTGGCAGAGGAAGACCAAGAGCTTTTGGAAGAGGTAGAGGTAATCAGAATAACAACAAGAAGGCTTGCTAGATCTGTGGATTGAGTAATCATTTGGCTCATGACTGTTCACCACAACAAAATGGTGTAGCAGAAAGAAGGAACAGGACTTTGGTTGAGTTTGCTAGAGCTATGCTGAAGGAGAAGACTGTCCAAATTATCTTTGGGTTGAGGCTGTAAATACAGCTACATATCTTGTGGATAGATTACCATGTGTAGCTCTAAATGGAATGACTCCATATGAAGCTTGGTGGGGTAAGAAACCAACACTAGATCATTGTAGAGTGTTTGGATCAATTGCATATGCTTATGTTCCATCACAACTTAGGCATAAACTTGAACCAAAGGTAGAAAAATTTATGTTCATTGGTTATGATGAAAAGCAGATGGGTTACAGATTGTGGAATCCTCTAACCAAACAATTTATTGTTTCTAGAGATGTTACATTTGATGAACAGAAAAGTTGGTATGCAGATCAAAGTCATACAACTGAAGAATTTGAAGAAGAGGTAAGAACATGTGAGAAAGGAAAATCAATTGTGCATGCGAATAGAGATGAAGACTATATGCAAGCAAGTACATCCAAAAGTGGATTAACAAGGAGGAATGAAGAAGCTCCTATATTTGATGAAGAGGTGTATCCAGACACTTATGAAGAATGTGAACCAAGAAGGTCAAGCAGGTCTAGGAGACAACCAGAAAGGTATTCTTATGATACTTCTTACATAACTCAGAAGAACTATGCATATATGATCAAAGATGATGAAGAACCTCAAAACTATGATGAAGCAAAAGGTAAGAAGCAATGGGAAGAAGCAATGGGAAGAAGCAATGGGAAGAAGCAATGAAGGAAGAGTTCAATGCACTGGAGGAGAACAAGACATGGGAACTTGTTCCTAAACCAAATGGTAAGAAAGTAATTGGAAATAAATGGGTTTATAAAGTGAAGAAGCTTGTAGATGGAAGTATAGCCAGATACAAAGCTAGACTGGTGGTGAAAGGCTATGCCCAAACCTATGGCATAGATTATGATGAGACATTTAGTCCTGTAGCTAAGATGTCAACTATAAGGACAATCATTGCTATTGCAGCTTCAAAAGGATGGACTCTAAGTCAATTGGATATAAAGAATGCATTTTTGAATGGATACATATCAGATGAGGTATACATGGAACAACCTCAAGGGTTTATAGATTCCAGGTATCCAAATTTTGTTTGCAGGTTGAGAAGAGCATTGTATGGATTAAAACAAGCTCCAAGAGCATGGAACTATAGACTGGTGAAGTATCTCAATGAACTTGGATATCAAAGTTGAAAAGCAGATCCAAGTCTACTCATCAAAAGAGCAGAGGAAGGTACAAGCTACATTTGTATTTATGTAGATGACATTATAATCACAGGTACTTCAGATGAAGGAATCAAGGAGGTAAAGAGATTACTTGAAAAAGAATTCAAGATCAATGATCTAGGAAAGTTGTCATACTTTCTTGGAATGGAAGTCACTTACACAGATCATGGCATATATGTATCACAAGAAAGGTATCTTTTGAATCTATTGAAGAAGTTTGATATGGAAAATTGCAGAGAAGCTTCAACTCCACTTGAAGTTAATCACAAGCTCAGAAAATATGATGGTGCAGAATACAAAGATATGAGGAAGTATCAATCTCTTGTGGGTAGTTTGATTTATGCTACACTAACAAGACCTGATCTTAGTTATGCAGTGGGAGTTTTTATCACAGTTCATGCATTGTCCAAAGGACCCACATTGGATTGTAGGTCAAAGAGTTCTCTTATATATCAAAGGAACTATAAAGGAAGGATTATATTATCCTTTTACATCAGATTTGAAGTTGAGAGCCTATAGTGACTCAGACTGGGCAGGTAACCAGGATGACAGAAGATCAACTCATGGTTACATGATATACATTGGTGATAAGCTTGTAAGTTGGTGTTCAAAGAAACAACATACAGTAGCATTATCATCAACTGAAGCTGAGTACAAAGGACTTGTGGAAGCAGCTAAGGAGGTCATATGGATGCAGACATTGTTCAAAAGCTTGGGCATTGATCAAGGTACACCTACAATACATGGAGATAATATGAGTTCACTTTATCTTGCAGCAAATCCAGTTTTTCATGCAAGGACAAAGCACATAGAGATACAATATCATTTTCTCAGAGAAAAGGTAATGGAGAAGGAGATTGAAGTGGAGTACATTTCTACTAAAGATCAGTTAGCAGACATAATGACAAAGAGCTTGGGTGGTGTGAAGACCAGTAGATTCAAAAGCATGGCAGGAGTAAAAGAAAAGAAGATGATACGAAGAAATAGAGAATGTCAATTAATGATTGAGGGGGAGCTGTTGGAGAAACAATCACTAATTGGACATATATTTGAAGGTCAAATCTTATGAAGAAAACCACATGCCTATGTGAAGGGACAAATTCACAAGTGTATTATATTTGTAAAGTTAGTTCACTTTAGTTCTAGAAGTTTTTTAAAAATCACGAGGATAAGAAAATCTATATAAGTTAGTTTGTATCAACTGACGCGATGAGGGAAGACAATGAGAAAGTGAGTTAGAACTTATTTTGTATGACTGAGAATAGTCGGGCTTCTCTGCGTGAGAGAGCACCTATGCATTCTTGAGTTTTCATAGTTATGGAAAGATTTTATTGAACTTCTGTGTATAAGTCTTCTTCTTCCATCTCCAGTGTTTGTCTTGTGTGAAATGATTTCAAGAGTTGAAGTTTTCCAAGCAAGTCGATGCCTGGCATCGAGTTTGTGTTGATAAGTCGGTGTTTTATTCTCTGAGTGTTATGTACTGCTAGAACTTCTTAAAATTATGAGGTTTGTGGAGCAACTCGATGCCTGGCATTGAGTTTCAGCATAAAGTCGATGCCTGGCATCGACTTCCCACATATAAGTGGTCTTGTTCATGTCTGTGTTCAAGGGGGTAATTCTGGCACTGAAAAAGTGGCTAAAAAAGCTCAAAGTCGATGCCCGACATCAACTTTTGGTTGCAAGTCGATGCTAGGCATCGAATTTTCATTTTTAGACACTCAGGATTACTAAAACAGGCAAAAATTCCATTTTTGGAAGTCATAGAGGGTGATCTTGTGAAGGCCATAACTTGAGTTCTAGAGATCCGTTTTGAGCATATCATAGCTTGTTGGAAAGCTCTACTCTTCTAGTTTCATATACTAAAAGATCATGGAGAAATAATATTTGAACTAAGAGAAATGAACAAAATACTGAAGGTATGTCATTTTAGTGACTAGGAATTTCGTAGAAGCAAAGTTCTCACTTTAGACTATCATTTCTCAAAGTTTGGAGTGGCAATGAGTTAATGGTGACCATAGAGGTGTTCTAGTGTCACATTAATTCATTTCTTGTGGTGTTTCATACATCAACAGTCATTTCACAAGAAGGGATGGCTATTGATGTTAAGAAGATTGAAGCTATTAGCACAGCTAAAGCACCGATCAATGTGAAAGAAGTAATGTAGTTTGTTGGTCAGATTAAGTGGCATGCTAGATATGTACGATATTTAGCAAATATCTCTCTAACACTTATGCACTTGACCAAAAAGGATGTTCCATTTGTATGGGCAGATGCTCAAGAGAAAGCATTTCAATTGTTAAAGAAGATGGTGTCGGTAGCACCGATTTTGCAACCACCCGATTGGTCATTGCCATTTCACATATTTGTCGATGGATCGGATGTGGCTGTAGGAGCAGTTTTGATGCAGCAGAAAGAGAAAGGATGGTATAGACCTGTCTATTATGCTAGTAGAGTATTGTGTGCGGCTGAAAGGAACTACCCGGTGATGGAAAGGGAAGCTTTGACAATGGTATATGCTCTTAACAAGTTTTGACATTATTTGTTGGGCAATAAGATTGTTTTTCATGTGGATCATCAAGCTTTGGTCTATTTAATCAAGAAACCCTTATTAACAGGACGATTAGCCAGGTAGATGCTTTTATTACAGGAATTTGATTTTGTGATTATGCATACTCCAAGAAAAGACCATGCAATGGCAGATTACTTTAGTAGATTGGATTCAGGAGAAGCACCTATAGGTGTAATTGATGAATTTCTGGATGTTGAGTTGTTTAATGCACAAGTGGTGAAGCAGATTCGTGGTATGACCAATTATTAGTTTTTTTATCTGATGGTTCATTACCACAATACTTTACACCTGATCAAAGGAAGAAGTTTGCACTTAAAAGTAGGCTGTATTTGGTTATAGTTGGAGCATTATACAAAAAAGGGGTGGATCAGGTCATAAGGAGGTGTGTACCAGAATTTGAACAACCAGTTGTGTTATAGGAAGCACATTAAGGTCTAGCAGGAGGTCATTTGTCAGGGGATATTACAGGGAAGAAAGTTTACAGGTTATGGTGGCCGACTGTTTTAAAGGATGCGTATGAGTATGCTAAAGGATGTGTGATTTGCCAAAAGTTGGGCCAACCTAATAATTCAGATCAGATGTCTGATCATCCAGTTTTACCATTAGATCCCTTTCAAAAATGGGGCATGGATTTTGTGGGGCCCATTAAACCTACTACTCAACGAGGAAGTAGATATATACTTGTAGCAACAGACTATTGTACGAAATGGGTGGAAGCAGTGGCATTGAAGGATAATAAGGCAGCAAGTGTGGCAAAATTTCTTTATCATAATATTATGACCAGGTTTGGGTGTCCGAATGAGTTGGTAAGTGATAGAGGTACTCATTTCCTTAATGAGGTGATTTCAGAGTTAACAAGAATTCATTTAATCATGCATAAAAAGACTACAACATATCATCCACAAGCAAATGGTCAAGGGGAAAGTACGAATAAAACCTTAATGCATATTCTTAAAAAACTAGTGCATGACAATCAGAAAAATTGGGATTTGTTACTTGACTCAGCTTTGTGGTCATTCAGAACAGCATTTAAAGTGACAACAAGAATGACACCATTCCGATTGGTATATGGTTTGGAGGCAGTAGTACCTATGTAATTTGTAGCTCCAAGTTTGCGAATCACAGCAAAAAAGATGTCTCCTGAGCTATCGGTCAAACACAAGAGCAAATATCTTCTTCAGATGGAGGAGGATCGTTTGTTAAGTGCATATATTACCGAGGTAATTCAAAGCGGAGACAAGCTTGGGTGAATCAGAATGTGAAGTTTAAGTTATTTAAAGAAGGAGATTGGGTGATGGTGTATAATTCTAAGCTCGGACCTCATCCAGGAAAGCTTACATTGAGATACAAAGGCCCATATCAGATTGTGCAGGATTTAGGACATTGAACTTTTCGAGTGGTAGATGTGTTTGGCACAAGGATGGACAAACCAATCAATGGATTTAGGCTGAAATTATTTTAGGGGAAGCCGCCACATTTGGATTGGTTATCTTCTAATGTTGTGCAAGTGATCCACCATCGTGAAAATTGGGTTCCATGTCCAAAGCTGCAGTATAACATTTTGCTAAGGGTTATTCCACATCCAAAAATTGAGAAGGAGGTATTACTGAATCGGATTGCAGATTCAAAGGGATATTCCGAGGCAGCAAGTAATGAAGTTCCGGAGACAGGTACAACAAGGGTTGTAAGTGGTAAGCGATATGACGAACAGGTGTATCAGGGGGAACATGAACAAAAAGATAGTGCTCAACCAGATATTATCTTGCAAAGTAAGGTTAGTCTGAATGTTGTGGTGGGAAGGTCGTGCACCAGAAAAGAAGCGTTAATGAATTTAAATATCAGTTTGGTATTCTTGAGATGTGCATTAGTTTTAATGATTATTAAGGCACGCATAAAAGACCTTTTAGGCGTGTTATGGTAATGCGGGGAAACAAGTTGCTAATGATTTTTAAAGTGACCCATACTAAAATATTATTGAATGGCATGAACTGTTACGTGAGTAAGTATGTCAAACATTTCCGTCAGTGGCAAGTCGAACATTCGCACTTGCGGTACTTGCATACTCAGTCCTATTTTATGGCCCTAAAAGTAACATCTCTTCCTGTGTCTACTGGGTTGGTGCCTGAACCAGAAGTCATGCGGGGACGTATGAGAAAGAGAGAAGCTGTGTTGCGCAAAGAAGAAACCACAACTGAGGA
Organism: Ceratopteris richardii; assembly: GCA_020310875.1. Taxonomy (NCBI): domain Eukaryota; kingdom Viridiplantae; phylum Streptophyta; class Polypodiopsida; order Polypodiales; family Pteridaceae; genus Ceratopteris; species Ceratopteris richardii. Next base: position 119,625,800 of record CM035431.1, read on the forward strand.
AAGTAATAGCTTTCTTTAGGATGACGAGGAGGAGATATCGACACCATCAGCGACTACCAAATTTGTGCAAACTCTCATGGAACCATTTACAGACTTCAAGGTGGAAATTGATACACAGTCCACCGCAAATGAGAATTGGCTTTGTAAGATCGGTTTATTTCAATTTGCTACTTTTCCATGGGCGAGATGGAGATGCAACTACTATGCAAAGAGTCAGTTGGAGATCATCACAAAAATGAAAGGTCAGCTGACATTCCAAGTAAAATTTTCACCTGAACTAGTTGCAGAAATATTTAAGTTACCTATTTACAACGATGCAATCATTCCGAAGTGTTTTGAGGATGTCTTGAAGAAAGATTTTGGGCCCACGAAAGGTGGACGACAATATTACATGATAAAGAATGCAGATTATGTTCGAGGGGAGCAGTTAAAATGGTACTTGGAGAGGTTGTGTTTCATCATCAAATATGATTACATGTCCAAAGAAAATTTTTCACCTTTGGCTTATGCAAAGGCAAGTGGATAGGTCAGTTGGGCTCATTGGTTGCATGATCACATGCACACTGAGATATTTGTAGGGGATAGACATAAAACGCAATCGAATAGTAGGATGTTAGCATATTTGGCGGCATTATTCGAGTTTGTGTAGCTGGTGGACAGTCAGAAGTTGTCATGGCCAAAGGAGATAAACATTCATAGTGACGTGTTGATGGGCAAAAATCAGGAACAGCTAGCTATGAGAGAGGTGGACACACCTTTAGAGACGTGTAAGGATCTTCTGAAAGCAGGTTATACTGTACAAGAATTGGAGCCGGTTATGCAGATAATTCAAACTGATTTAGGAAAAGCAGTGATAAAGGATGATAATCTTCTGCGGGTGGAGCACCCAAATGTACTAGGAAAGGTTTTTAAGTTGTCTAAAAAGAGAAAATTGGAAGAACAGCTACAAGTAGTAGGGGATAAGTTGCCAGAGGATGTTATGCACCAATCAATAAGGAATACAGGGTATGATGTACTAGGCATGAAGGAAAGGTTGCAAGAAATTTCCAATTTTTTAGTATTGCAAGAGGAGAAATTAATTAGGTACGAATAGACAAAAGTATCTATTAATATGGAGGATTATTAGTCTTTATAGAGGCACGTTGAAACACTTCAGGAAGAATTGAATAAGAAGGCACAAACATTAGAGAAATATATTCAACAGAGTAAGATGCAACAAGTAATAGAGTTGTCTAGAATAAAGTGGTCCATGTAGGAATTTGAAGAATGGCAGACGTCTATACAAGAACAAATTCAAAAAGAGATGATGGATTTTTCAACACTTAATGCTACTCTACAGAACGAACAAGTGATTCTTCACTCCAGGATGCAGGTATTACAGGTGTTGGAGAAGCAGATGTTAAAAAACAAAGATGTGGAGCTGGATGCAGTATTAATGACAGGGTCAGATATTGGATTATTAAAGCAGCAACGGCATAAGTATATTCAAGATATTTGGACTGTGTTTCAGAGTCGTTGGCAAAGTATGTTCAGGATTCAAAATGAGAA
>CM035431.1:119632347-119774847 GCA_020310875.1 Ceratopteris richardii
CGCCATCGACATACTTCACTGGTATCAGAGCAGTTCGAGGCAAAAGCTTTGTTCCTTTTGTGCGACCAAAGCGAGCACCCCCTCAGGCTTTCTCCAAGGCTTATGACTAAGGTGGCAACCAAGGCATAGACCTTGGCATACTTTGTCATCCGAGTCACCGTTGGCGCCGTTGGCTGCACGCGAGGGAGAACCTCAACGATCAAGGAATATAGAGGTTCCCGGTACTTCTAGGGAGGTCACCCATCCCAGTACTGTTGCCCCCAGAGCTCGCTTAACCGTGGCAATCTCTTGCCACTAAGCTACACTCTTGTGGTGTTTGAAGAAGGGGAAAGACTAAGGTTGACATTACCTTGAACATGTTTTGGTCCCTCAAAGCTTCATTCTTTGCTTTCAAAGCCTATTTTGGAAGCATTTTTGGGTGTCTTTTGGAGTCATTTTGGAGTACTTTCGCACATAGTTCTCTTCACACAGGTCCAAGAACATCAAGAAGAGTGTTCTTTGTACTTCTTCAACAATAAATATCAACCTTTGGGGCTGTGTCTTTAGCCACACTCATAAAACTATAGGTTTCTTGAAAGGTTTCAGTTTTGGTGGGAGGAGTTGCTGCAAATTTATGCAAGTTTTTTGAGCCTAAAATAGCAGAGCTGATAGACACTTGCAAGTGTTACTGAGTAGTTTTTGGGTTGTGTATTCAGCCTTTAGTGTCATTTTACTGCATATATTGAGCACATACACACTATGTATGCTTCTGTGGATACCACTTATGTACGTCCATGTGGTCATTGATATAGCGATTATGTTCTTTGCATAAAGCCTTTTAAGTTTGATAAAGAGGGTCGTGGTGAGGTTTTCTTAACTGGGAGACACCCAGATGTGAGGTTCTTTTCGGTGATGTAGGTGGAAGACTTACCCAGCCTCACCAGGACATGTATGATAGTTGTTCATAGGTGCTCGATAAGCGTAGTTGGCTTCTATTGGGTAACTGATTATATGCAGTGCAGTCAGTGATTCACTATGCAGGAAAACATGTCAGTACTCACAGTTTTATGATATTTTGACACTGGTCATATGCTCATTTTGCAGAGGATACTCTGGCAAAATTTTTCCAGATTTCTGGTTTTGTCAACTATACAGTGGTCGATTTACTCCTTGATACACTTATTCGTTGGTGTTCGAACTCTTCTAGCTCCATTATCATTTTATTCAATTCTCTACCATCATGGCATTAGAGGTCTCAACCACATCTGCTGGATCAAGGTCTAGTGCTAGTGTTCTAAGGAGGATCTATAACTTGCAGGGCAAAGACCATTTTGAGATCTGAAAATTTGATGGCACAAACTTTGCTCTATGGAAGAATCAGATTAAAGATGTGCTCATTCAAAGGAGGCAATGGAAGCCAGTAAATGGAATTTCAAAGAAGCCTGCTGACATGGATGAAGATGATTGGGATGAGTTAGATGAAATGGCCAGGTCTACCATTCGCTTGCACTTGGCAGATAATGTTTACTTTATAGTATTAGATTGTGAAAGTGCAGAGGAGCTTTGGAAGAAGTTATGCAATACATATGAAAAAGAGACGGCATCAAATAAAGTCTATCTGATAAGAAAATTATATGACCTTCGTATGAAGGACACAAATAGTGTTGCTGCTCATCTGAATGAGTTTGATGCTATATTCTCTCAGTTACAAGCTCAAAAAATGGGTATGGATAATGAAATGAAAGCAATATTGTTGTTATGCACCTTGCCATCATCATGGGATACGTTTTGCACAGCTATTGGCAATAGTGCACCTGGTGGTAAACTCGTCTATGATGACATATGTGGAGCACTCTTGAGTGAGGAGATTCACAGAAAATCTATGGTTGGCACTCAAAGTGGAGATGCATATAATGTTCGTGATTCTTACCAAGGAAAGAATCAACAACGTGGCAGGAGCAAGAACAAGGAAAAGAATGGTCAACGAAATAAGAGTAGAAGTAAATCAAGGAAGAGGGATATCGAATGCCATTATTGTCATAAAAAAAGACACATGAAGAAAGACTGTTATGCATTAAAGAATGCTAAAGATAAAGGATAGAATGTTGATGGGCATGTTAAACAGTTACCTGCACCATCTACTTTGACTCTGAAGATTGAAGAAATTAATGCTATTTTTGATGATGCTGATGTGCTAACACTTGATAGTATTGTGCCAACTGAGGCTTTAATGGCTGATTCTCTTTCCCACACCTGGCTGCTAGATTCTGGTGCTTCTTTCCATGTGATACCACATAGAGAATGGTTCTCTAATTATGCAACAAAGTCTCTTGGTACCATGAGACTTGGTGACTCTTACCAATGTGATGTTGTGGGGATTGGGGATGTGGTTATGCAATTCATTGATAGTTCAAAATTTACTATGCATAATGTATGCCATGTACCTCAGTTATCACACAGTTTGATGTCAGTTGGTCAACTTGATGACCTTGGTTACAAGGTGGTCTTCTATGGTCAGTCCTTTCGCATATCAATGGGCAATATGGTTATTGCAAAAGGAAGCAAAGTTGGCTCACTTTATCCTTTATTTGTATCAAAGAAAGAACACTTGTTGGCTATTACTGAATAGCCTACGGCTTGTATTTGGCATGGTCGTTTGGGCCACATGAGGAGGGAGTGGCAAAGACCCAATTCCAAGCAGCAGTAATCTCCTGCTTGATAGAGGGGAAAGAGAAGGTCGTCATTTTGGCATGAAACCAAGGGACTTTCTTGAGATTGGTGACCCGCTTGAAGGTAAGCACAATTAGGTGGTCAAAGACAACTAGGTCCACACATTGGGAGAGTGAGGGGGGGCCTACTTATTGATTGTATATTGCGCAGTGTAGCTCTTGTCAAGTCTAGCTTTCCTCAAGTTGACTCTAGATTGTAGGTTCGACCAACCTCATTTTTTATCTCCATGATATCCAAGTGGTACTTGACTTGGCCCCAAACATCCTTCTCATGACCATCAATAACCTGTCCTCTATTCCCTTATTTGTCACAAAGAGCATCTGCCACATTGAAGTCCCCACAAAGAACAACACGACAAGGAAAAAGAGTCCAATGATTTCCAAGCAACAATTCTTTCTAAATAAAAATCAAGAGCATACATGAAGCCATTGAGAACTATAGAAGATCCCCAAAGGAAGCACCAATCTCACCAATGATTCTGATCTACTTGGGTATCAAAAGGTCTAACATACCATTTGTTATTGACGGCAATAGTTGAACCACCATTTCCCTTGGGGTATGCTAAAGTGAGCCAAACATGTTATGTCGAATTACATTTCAATCTCTTTTGAAGTTCCTCCCCGTCAATTTTGATCTCTTTAAGCCGAATGTAGTCTAAGTTTATATTTTATCATAAATCCGTAGGCCAATAATGGCCTACTCTTGAGGCTCTAGACAACCCCTCTAACATTGAAAGAAATGATTATCATTATCAAAGGTTATTTCTTTCGATGAACGGCGGTTTGTCCCTCTTTTACTTGTTTTTTTTATCATCTTTTTTCCTCAAGGTGGAGGGGAAATGATGTAGGAGTTCTCTTAAGAGAGCTTTTCCATGGTATCGTAGCTGATTGTTTTCCTTTGTTAGAAGTCTTCTTCATGAACAAGTCACACATCCTTTCAAAAATAGTTTATTTAATGATCAAGCTCTCACTCTCCTGCCTGTCTTCATTGTTGATGGTGATTCAATCATCTTTGCCAATGGTGTATCCAATGGTGATTCAATCATCTTTGCCAATGGTGTATCCTTCTAGATTATCTTCCTTGTAAGTGGAATCCTCATGATTTTTCCCATCATGGTGATCATCATAGTGATTTATTCCTCCTCGGGAACCCAAGTTGTTAATCATCGACTCCAAATTGCAAAAAATGTTTGTATCTAGAGCCATGTGAGAGTGATTCCTATCAATGATCCCCTAAGGGCTTCTTCTCCTTCTTCAACTCACCATGAAACCTTTAGGGTTCATCTCCACGACTTGTGTTTCCTTCCCTAACACAATGCCCAGACGGTGGTCTTCCTTCCACTATTAGTTTTACTTTTTCTCCCTTATGATCTTCTCTCCACTATTCGTTTTAGTTTTGCTACCTTGGAATGCATTAACACTAATTCTAGAACCCATGTAGAAGATTTCTATCCATATTATTAACTATCGAGAGATCCATGATCAAGATCTCCATCATGTATTTCTAAATGGAACTCCAAGTAGGCCACCGTTAAAGATAATTAGTACACAAACAAGATGATCTCTTTAAGTTCTTATTAATACATTTCTCCATTTTAAGTTCTTGGAAAAATAGAATTATTCCGATAATGCACATCTAAACTTACAATCAAGTTAATTTTATTTCACCTATACAGTAAATTAGAGAATTTATTGGATTTTTTATATACGTGTATAGGCGTTCATGAGATGCTACATAAAATGATCAACCTATTTGGATAACCAAAATGTAAAGGCATTGACAAATAATGCATCCTCAAATGTAACATTCAAAAACCAAATTCAGTAGTCCAATTGTGGTCCAATGACAAATACTTGCATAAAAATATGCTTGTGCTATAATGATGCTGCAGGATGAATTCACTTGGCGTATCTAACCAAATGATGCTGCATGAAGTTGTGTCAAATTATTTTTATATGGAAAATTTACTGTTCCAAATAACATACACAAGTCTGAATAGATGTCAAAAGTTGCATAACTGTTGACCTTTACGGAAGTATATATGTATTTATGCATGCATGCAGATACATATACTTGTAATATGGTGGGATTCTGCCTGTGGACCATTTATGCAAGCTTCACTTACATAATCATCTTCCTTTGTTATCTCAGAAAAAGTACTGAAGTAATACTATTTGGTAGAGAAAATCATAATACTGAAAGAATTCTCCTGCATCTTAGTGCTGTAAGTTGACAACTTGACATCAAATATGTTATATGCAGAAAAATAGTACGACGTTCACAACACCATGTGATCATGGACAAATTCCACTTATAAGACAAGTACACACAAGCATGACATACATATAGATATGGAAAAGAAATCCACAGAATTCTTCAGTTGATGAAGATGTACTGTATGAACTAAAATAAAGATATAATAGATAAGATGCACTAGTCGCTGAAGAAGATAGCCGATGCTCCAGAATGCTCTGATGAATATGAGAAAGAGAAGGATGGAATGCATACTGTAAAAAGCAGGCATAGTTGGAATTTCGGACTACCAACATTCAAGGGATAATGTAGCCGGTAGAAGAATGACATGCATCAGCTGATTCCATTAACGAGACCGAGAGTGCCCCGTTAGGCAGGATGCGGAAGGTAGTACCGTTACGACACTATTTAGGCTGCTGCGTACGAAACAAACAAAGTAAAGAACTAATAGGCAAGAAGATGACTGATGCTCCCTGGCGTTCTGTTGAAGAAGACATAGAGGAAGATGACATGCAAACTATGCAGCATTTCAGAATGCCTCGATTCATTGGATATGTTGTTCGGTGAAGGATCGGCATGCATCGGCTGTACGTCAGTGCGGCGAGTGCAGAACGTGGAGGCAGTTCGACACTTAATCAAGCTGCTAAGGGCGATGGCTACTTCAGGAGGGTCACTTTGTGAAGGAAAGTGCTGAATGGATTGTTCGAGCTGACGAAAGTGACCACGACGTAACCCCTGATGCCGCGGAAGCTGCCGGACCCGCCAACGACGGCAAGCTCGGTGCTTTCCGGCGTCACCACACCTTGATACTGAAGAGTGCCCTTGTACTGCCCATCGTCATAGTCGAGGAACTCAACCTCCAGCAGCCTCGTAGCTCCGCCGCTAATGTAGTTTGTCTCCACCGTGTAGCCACGTAAGAGTCCGAGGGACTTCGAGGTGCGAGACTGGCTCTTAGTGGCATTGAATGCGAAGACCACGGCCTGCCCAAAGCTCCCAGATATGGACGCATTGATCGGTTGCAGTAAGGTGCCGAGGCTGGGCGCCCCTACCTCCACTTGGACATAGTACGTGAGGCTGTCTTTACTGAACACGCTTGGCGTGTCGGAGGCGTGTGATACTCCGAATAGCGAAGCAGCTGCCACGATGAGAAGCGTGCTCAGCGCGACGAAGCCCTGCATGAGGAAAGCCATGGTCAGGAAGCCTGAAGGCCCGACTTACTACAGAGGAACCGAATGTGGTGAGCACAACCACAATGGGGGAGGTCTAAGCAGCCATGCGAAACGACGAGGTGCCAGAACGCTTCATGAGTGTCAATTCTGAGGTATATGTAGAGGGTGAAGAAGAACGTGAACAGCAATGGTCGGGGACTCGGGGGTCATTGCCTCCCGATTTACAGCTACCCACTAGTACCCAGGCAGTAGATTCACGTGTTAGTTCATGAGAGTACTTGAAAATAGGTCCCGCACAGAAGCAGCCGCAGACCTGTATTTACAAATTCCTCCCTCATCATCAGCTTCCAGTCCGGAGCCGGGAGTCGACAATACATCCGGTGCCTCAACCATGGATTCCTTACAGATCTTATTGTATTCTAAGTCCAGGATAAACCTGTTATTTCTCATGGAATACCTTTGTAACCATGGATTCCTTACAGATCTTAATGTATTCTAAGTCCAGGCTAAACCTGTTATTTCTCCTGGGATACCTTTGTAACCATGGATTCCAACCATGGATTCCTTACAGATCTTAATGTATTCTAAGACCAGGCTAAACCTGTTATTTCTCCTGAAATAGGGCTTGCCCTCTGTACATTAGATTCACTCTGTATTAATATAAATCTTTTCTTTTCTTGCTCAAAAAAAAAAGCCTACCTCATTTACATGGGCTTCTTGACACTTGTTTTTGCCAGTCTGGCTTGACCAATTCAGCGCATTAGTCTGACATAAACTCTCGACACCATGAGCAGGAATAAGTGCGAAGCTTAAATGTGATACGCAGATCCAGCTATGCACCATGGGCCCTACAGCCATCCATTTGCCGCTGATGAAGGACACAAAAGAAGGAAAAGACAGAAAGATGGATGTACATAGACAGATAACAAAAGAAGTAAAAAACAGACTAGATTGATGTATATAGAGACAAGGAGTAATTGAAAGAGGGTGCGCGTGTGTAAGTGAGTGAGGAAGAGTGGCTTTAGATTTTTTTCTTTGCCAATAGAAGGAGAGAAGGACCAAGGTATTCTCTCCTTGGATTGAATCTGTCATTGTATCTTGGTAGCTCTTATGTCATGCATCATCTTTTATTTAAGTACTATTCTTTCCCGGGGGCACTATGCATCATCTTTTATGGCACTATGCATCGTCTTTTATTTAAGTACTATTCTTTCTCAGGGGTACTATGCTCATTCACTTGTACAGTCGCATTTTCAAAGTTTTTTCAAAGTTAAAGCTTGGGAGAGTAGATTTTTGCTGAGACTCCATTAAAAAGAAAAAAAGTCCCACTCTTTTCATTTGAACCCTCAGCTTATAAGCTTTGTTTGTATGATGTGATACACGGATCCAGCTTATAAGCTTTGTTTGTATGATGTCCAACAGCCATCCATTTACCGCTCATGAAGGATAATAAGGATAAAACGGACTAAGATAGACATAGGTAGAGATAAGGAGTAATTGAAAGAGGGTGCACGTGCGTAAGTGAGTGAGTAAATGTGTGGCTTTAGATTTTTTTTTTGTTTTCCAGGAAATGGAGGGAAGCCTGAAGGTCTTCTGTCTTGGTATTTTGCCTCCAGTCTCATTATTATTATTATTATAGCTGAAGACCCTAATACCTATACGCATGTCACATACCATAGAGGAGAGACTCTCCAGTCTCCACTTAATGAGGAAAGTGGAGAGATAATGAGGAAAGTGGAGAGATACATGTTACAGCAGTCGTACCATAGAGGAGGAGAGACTCTCCACTTAATGAGGCAAGCGGACAGATACATGTTACAGCAGTCTATGAGGCAAGCGGACAGATACATGTTACAGCAGTCTATGAGACAAGGATGTCCCATCTAGCCTTTATCATACCAATGTACCATACCGCCAAGAGAGCAGCCATTGGCCATATCTAAAAATATCACCTTTGAAAAGAGTGGCCAAAGAACAAAGTTTGATCTTTTCGACCAGGAAGGCCGGGTGCACATCAAACCGGTGGTACAAACATCCAAAAGCATATTGTTCCAGGTGGAACAATGCGAAAAATACTTAGTTCCGCCATCCATGTGTTCACACAAGAAGGCGGAACTCTATGAACATAATTTTGTGCTTCCGCCTTATGTGCTAGGTTTTGCCTTGAGAATTGGCATAATCATCTTTATGAGAAAGTTGTGATTGCCCTTTGCCACAGACCTCGATTGGCACAAGAAGTTCTCAAAGCTTGGATGAAGGCTAATTGGGAAAGTTGTGGTCTACGTGCAAAACATGTCCAATATATTTCCAATAGTTTTTCTCTTTTCTTTTTTGAAGATGTCAACAATTCTATGCATGTTATAGCTAAAGGAAACGGGATTAATATAAATACTCCTATCTCCTTTTTTAAATGGCACCCAAGATTTAATCTTAGAGGACCTAAGCCTAGTAAGGTCCCTGTGTGGATAGAATTCCCTAACTTACCTGTTGAGTATTATCCTTGGACTGAGCAACTTGGAAGATTGATTGGTAAAGTCCTTGGTCAAAGGCCAATAAATGGATTTACTCCTAAATGGGATTCCCAAATATTGGTGGAAGTTGACATAGCCAAGACCATTAATACCTCCTTGATTCTTAAAGACTCTAATGGATGTAAACTACATGAACAAAAAGTTTTCTACAGGAACCCTCCTCATGCCTGTTTTCATTGCTACAAACAAGGGCACCTAATAAAAGACTATCCTTTGATGGGTAATAATAGTGGAACAAGTGATAAGGGAAATGAGAAAGACAAGCCCCAAGACAGGGAAAGAACAACGGAAGATTATTTTAATCAAGGAAATACTACCGAGAAGAACTATGATAAAGGTTAAAAAAAAAGAATTCTAATTGGATTAATAAATATGATGTTTTTTTTAAGGAAGTTACTAACCCCTTTCAAGTTTTGGAAGAGGATACTGATAATGTTTTTGTAGAAAACATTGAAGTGCTATGTTTTTGTAGAAAACATTGAAGTGCTTTTGAATCAGAGCATGGACAATTCTAATAGCCAAGTTGTACAACAGAAAGGTGAGAATCAAAACAAATTCAATGAGCTAGGGTGGACATATGTGGGTAAAAGGAAAAAGCAAATGGTTGGAGATAGTGCAAGTAACTCTTCTAATTGCTCGTCTTCTGAGGAAGCAGCTAATGGGAAACCTCAACACATTGATGGTATCTTTTACGAGCAACTCAATAAATATGGAAAGGAAAACATAATTAAAACTCAATTTGGAAAGGTTAACCTTCTGATGTGATTATGTCTCAGTCTCGTGAGGTCAATATGCAAGTACAAGACAAAGGGAAGAGTAAAAGAAAGGAAGCTATCATAGTATTCGGTTCTGCTCTTAAACCCACTAAAAATCATAAGAAATGACTTGCACATTGATTAAGGGATAATGCTACTTATTTTACTATCTTAGTAGCACTATGGTTCACCTATATGGTATTGTTGTTGTTTTCCAAGCAACTAAAAGTTTCTTTTTGTCTATTTATAATGGATTTGATCAAAATGGTTTCCCTTAATATGAAAGGTCTTACTGAGCCTATTCATGATAAAGTTTTTAATAATTGGTTAAAAGATATTTCCCTTGTTCTTGATATCATCTGCTTGAAGGAACTTAGAATTAGAGGTTTCAACTTAAAAGCCAATCTACAAATTGCTTCTCGCATACATTCTTGGTTTTATACTAAGCTCTTAAAAGGAAGAAAATGATTCATCATGCCCTGGTCTCATTCTTAGAACTACCCCTCTCTGCAAGTGAGGTTAGAGAAACCATTAACAAATTGAAACCCTGCAAATCTCCTGGTTATGAAAGTATACCAAATGAATTTTTCTAAGAACTTAAAGAGTTTTTAGTGCCCATTATTCTTTTGATATGGCGAGAAGCCATGAGGAGAGGTACTCTTTCTACCTTTATCAACACTTGAGTGATAAAACTTGTGCATTAAAAATGACCTAAGGATGAGTTGAATAATTGAAGACCCATCTCTTGCCTAACTTCTATATATAAAATATTTGCCTCCTCCTTGGCTAGAAGACGTAGCCCCTTAATGCATAGTATCATTCTTCTTGAGCAGAAAGGTTTCATCAAAGGTAGATTCATTCTTGATGCCATTATTGTTACCATTAGTGTCCATGTGAAAGGCCAAATGGCCACTGGACACTTCTTTGTATATGTTCTTTAATAAAACATATAGTGGACTAGTCACTCATAGACTGGAAGTTCGGTCTCATTTGTAAGACCTAAGAAGTCTATCTTCGTGCTCCTAGTGTATTGTGTTTTTGTGTATTCGAAGTACTCTGTGTGGCTTTTGGAGCTCGGTTTTCTACTCCGAGCATGTCGTCGTGGAGCTCTCGAGAAGGAGAGTGCACTGTGGTCCATCAGCATCGAAATACTTCACTGGTATCAGAGTAGTTCGACACAAAAAGCTTTGTTCCTTTTGTGTGAGCGAAGTGAACCCCCCCCCAAGGCTTACCAGTAAGGCGGCGACCAAGGCATAGACCTTGGCATACCTTGTCATCCGAGTCACCGAAGTCACCGTTGGCATCGTTGGTTGCACGCGAGGGAGGAACTCAACGATCAAGGAAGATAGAGGCTCCCGGTACTTCTCGGGAGGTCACCCATCCCAGTACTTTTCCCCCCATAGCTCGCTTAACCGTGGCAATCTCTTGCCACTAAGCTACACTCTTGTGGTGTCTGAAGAAGGGGAAAGAATAAGGTTGACATTATCTCGAACATGTTTTGGTCCCTCAAAGCTTCATTCTTTGCTTTCAAAGCCTATTTTTGAAGCATTTTTGGGTGTCTTTTGGAGCAATTTTGGAGTACTTTTGCACATAGTTCTCTTCACATAGGTCCGCAAACATCAAGAAGAGTGTTCTTTGTACTTCTCTGACAATAAATATCAACCTTTGGGGCTGTGCTATTCGGCCACACTCACAAAAATACAGGTTTCTAGAAAGGTTTTCAGTTTTAGTGCGACCAGTCACTGCAAATTTATGCAGGTTTTTTAGGCAAACACATCAAAGTTGACAGATTGGGTTGTGCATTCAGCCTTTTTAGTATCATTTTACTGCATATTTTGAGCACATACACATCATGTACGCTTCTGTGGATACCGCTTATGTACATCCATGCGGTCATTGATATAGCGGTTACGTTCTTTGCATAAAACCTTTTACGTTTGATAAAGAGGGTCTTGGTGAGGTTTTCTTAACTATGAGACACCCAGATGTCGGGGTCTCTTCTGTGATGTAGGTGGAAGAGTTACCCAGCCTCACCATAGGAGATGTATGATAATTGTTCATAGGTGCTCGATAAGCCTACTTGGCTTCTATTGGGTAACTAATTATATGCAGTGGAGTCAGTGATTCACTATGCAAGCAAACATGTCAATACTTGCAGTTTTATGATATTTTGACATTGGTCATATGCTCATTTTGCGGAGGGTACTCTGGTAAAATTTTTCTAGATTTTTTGTTTTGTCAACTATACAGTGGTCGATTTACTCCTTGATACACTTATTCATTGGTGTTCAGACTCCATTATCATTCCATTAAGGAGGAGCTATAATTTATAGGGCAAAGACCATTTTGAGATCTGAAAGTTTGATGGCACAAACTTTGCTCTATGGAAGAATCAGATTAAAGATGTGCTGATTCAAAGGAGGCAATGGAAGCCAGTTAATGCGATTTCAAAGAAGCCTGCTGACATGGATGAAGATGATTGGGATGAGTTAGATGAAATGGCCATGTCTACCATTCGCTTGCACCTGACACATAATGTTTACTTTACAATATTAGACTATGAAAGTGTAGATGAGCTTTGGAAGAAGTTATGCAATACATATGAAAAAGAGACGGCATCAAATAAAGTGTATCTGATTAGAAAATTATATGACCTTCATATGAAGGACATAGATAGTATTGTTGCTCATCTAAATGAGTTTGATGCTATATTCTCCTAGTTATAGGCTCAAAAAATGGATATGGATAATGAAATGAAAGCAGTATTGTTGTTATGCACCTTGCCATCATCATGGGATATATTTTGCACAGCTATTAGCAATAGTGCACCTGGTGGTAAACTTGTCTATGATGACATATGTGGAGCACTCTTGAGTGAGGAGATTCATAGAAAATCTATGGTTGGCACTCAGAGTGGAGATGCATATAATGTTCGTGATTCTTACCAAGGAAAGAATCAGCAACATGGTTGGAGCAAGAACAAGAAAAAGAAAGGTCAACAAAATAAGAGTAGAAGTAAATCAAGGAAGAGGGATATCGAATGCCATTATTGTCATAAGAAAGGACATATGAAGAAATACTATTATGCATTAAAGAATAGAACGTTGATGGGCATGTTAAAGAGTTATCTGCACCATCTACTTTGACTGTGAAGATTGAAGAATTTAATGCCATTTTTGATGATGCTGATGCATTGGCACTTGATAGTACTGTGCCATCTGAGGTGCTTATGGCTGATTCTCTTTCCTACACATGGCTGCATCATTCTCGTGCTTCTTTCCATGTGACACCACATAGAGAATGGTTCTCTAATTATGCAGCAAAGTCTCTTGGTACCATTGGGGATTGGAGATGTGGTTGTGCAGTTCATTGATGGTTCAAAATTTACTATGCATAATGTACGCCATGTACCTCAGTTATCACACAGTTTGATGTTAGTTGCTCAACTTGATGACCTTGGTTACAAGTTGGTCTTTTATGCTCAGTCCTTTCGCATATCAAAGGGCAATATGGTTATTGCAAAAGGAAGCAAAGTTGGCTCACTTTATCCTTTATTTGTATCACAGAAAGAACAATTGTTAGCTATTACTGAACAGCCTATGGCTTGTATTTGGCATGGTCATTTGGGCCATATATCTCGTAGTGGAATGGAAATTCTTTCTCATTCTGGCGACTTACTTGTGTTATCTTTCTCTGATTTTTCATTTTGTGAGCATTGTCAATATGGAAAGCAAACCAGAAATGTGCATAGAATGCACATTGACTCTTCAATTCAGCCTTCAGATCTCGTTCATACAGATGTGTGTGGTCCCATGCCCACTAGGTCCTTAGGTGGTTCTCTCTACTTTGTCACATTCATAGATGATGCTACTAAAAAAGTTTGGGTATATCCTATCAAATTGAAGGATGAGGTATTCCCTACTTTCAGAAAATGGTTTGCTTCAGTTGAGATTGAAAAAGGAACTAAGCTTAAGGCTTTACATTCAAATAATGGGGGTGAGTATACCTCACATGAATTGAGCCTTTTTTGTCAGTCTAGAGGGATTCATAGAGAGTTTATAGCTCCTTATACCCCAGTACAAAATGGTATAGCTGAGAGAATGAATAGAACTATTCAAGATCGAGTAGTCTCTATGTTGCATCATGCAAACCTTTCACAAGGCTTTTGGGCAAAAGTAGTATTGACTGGAGTTCATGTGATTAACCTTTCACCTAGTACTGCCAAAGGTTTGAAAGTGGCACAAGAGTTATGGACACGGAAGCCACCATATTATGATCATCTTCGAGTTTTTGGGTGTGAAGCATATGTTCATATACCCATGAATCTTAGACAAAAGGTGGACCATAAGTCAAAGAAATGCATTTTTCTTGGATATGGTCGAGAAGGACAATTTGGATATCGCTTATGGGATCTTGAAACACGATCAATGATCAGAAGTAGTGTTGTCATTTTCAATGAGTCTAAGATGCATAAACAACCCATTAAGGAGGTTGAAGTGAGATGAGTGGTGTTTGAGGATACTAGTCCTCCAGTTAGCATGCATAAAAATGCTGCACATAGGGATGTTCAAGAGTGTGTCCATTCAGATCAGTTTGCACATGTTCCTGTTCAGCAACCATTGAGACATTCTGCACGTGTCTCACATCCACCTGATAGATATGCTCCAGGTTTAGATTTTATTATGCTAACAGATGCCGGTGAGCCTTCTTGCTACAAAGAGGCTATGTAGACAGAGGATCGTGTCAAGTGGGAGCGTGACATGAAGAGTGAGTTGGATTCTATTCACAAGAATGGTACTTGGGATTTAGTACCTTTGCCAAAGGGTAGGAAAGCTTTACCATGTAAATGGGTATATAAGCTGAAATTCACATCAGAGAGTGCTTCTCCAAAGTATAAAGCACGACTTGTTGCAAAGGGTTTTAAGCAATAACATGGTGTTGATTTCGAGGAAATCTTCTCTCCAATGGTCAAGATGACTACCCTATGCATGTTGCTTGATTTAGTTGCAATGGAGGACTTAGAGCTAGTCCAAATGGATGTGAAAACTGCTTTCTTGCATGGAGATCTTACAGATGAGATCTATATGGAACAACTAGAGGGTAATGTAGTTCTTGGAAAGGAAAGTCTAGTTTGTAAGCTTAAGAAGAGCTTGTATGGACTTAAACAGTCCCCTACACAATGGTACCAAAGATTTGATGCTTTTATGAAGTCTCAAGGCTATTCTCGAAGTAATGAGGATCATAGTCTCTACACAAAGAGATGCTCAGATGGTAGCTTGATATGCTTGATACTTTATGTCGATGATATGTAGATTGTTGGGAAGTCCTCTTATGATTTGTTAATTTTCAAAAAGAAGTTGAGTCAGACATTTGATATGAAGGATTTGGGGGATGCCAAACATATTCTTGGCATGCGCATTACTCGTGATAGGAGTAAAAGAATGTATATACTTGTCTCAAAGTGAGTACATATCCAAAGTACTTCACAGGTTCAATATGCAGGTTGGAAAGGCATTGAGTACACCTTTACCCACATATGTGAAATTGAGCAAGGAAGATTGCCCCAAATCAGATGAGGAAAAGGAATTCATGACCAAAATTCCCTATCAGTCTGTTGTTGGTAGTCTCATGTATGCTATGGTAGCTACGAGACCAGAAATTGCATTTGCAGTGGGAGTTGTGAGCAGATATATGTCTAATCCTGGTAAGAAACATTGGGAAGCGGTCAAGATGATTTTAAGATATCTGAGTGGCACTAAGGACAAGTGTCTATGCTTACGTAGAGGGAAAGCATCCATTATTGGTTACACAAATTCTGAGTATGTTGGTTGTGTAGACAATCGTAAGTCTACCTCAGGGTACATTTTTCATTTTGCTCGAGGTGCTATCTCTTGGAGATCTCATCTTCAAGAATGTAGAGTTGTTTCCACCACAGAAGCAGAGTATGTTGGAGCAAGTGAGGCATGTAAGGAAGCGTTGTGAATTTCTCATCTTGCTTGTGATATGGGTTTACCTCAGCACGTACCTCGTTTGCTCAGTGATAGTCAGAGTGCCATTGCTTTGGCTAAGAATCCGGTCTATCATGCAAAGATCAAGCACATTGAGGTGAGGTATCACTTCAATTGAGATTGCTTAGCCACTGAGCGCATTATTCTTGAGAAGGTTCACACTCAAGGTAATGTTGCAGATGCTTTGACTAAAGCTCTACCACAGGATAGCTTTTGACACTGTTGTCACTTGATGGGGGTTACTTGATTCTTGATCTTACACAGTCACTTGTATACTGTGTAACATGCCCATGAGGTGGGAGGTATAGTTTGTATACTTACAGTCAGGTATTCTTTATCATTCTTTATTTTTCTCGCATAGTTACTTTGGTCATATTGGCCTTTAGTGGGAGATTGTTATCTTTAAGGTCATAAGTAGGAATAGATTATTCCAATCATTGCTTAATCCTTATGGATCTTTAGTTGGATCTCAAACCTTAAAGGTCTTCTTGATCCTTCCAGAGTTCTCTCCCTTATATTCTAGATCTATTAAAGATGTCCTATGTTGACATCATAATTAGATCTTTCCTATTCTTTAGTTAACTTGAATTATCAAGTATAACAAAGATGATCTTTCTGAGCTTTCTTTCAAGCTTGGTCTAAGATCATTTTTATGTTCCTTGAATATAAAAAGAGTTAAAATACTCCCCCCACAAGAATTCAGGTTGATCTCTATGCAAAGAGGAAGTGGTTTCTGGTAGCTGATGCTCTTATGAAGAGGTGGAATAAGAGGACTTCATGAGAGTTCATTTGAAGGGTTAAAAGGGGGGCAATAAATCTCATACGGAGAGTAAGACCCATTCGAAGAGCCTTGATAAATATCTAGAAAACAGGAACCCACCCTACTATGATTCTTTACTCTAGTATGCTTTGAGAGAGAAGAGGAAACTCACGAATGTGTCTCCTCTAGCCACAATAGAGAACCACATGGGTTGGCGAGAGGCATCCTCTCTGGTCATCCGTTGACTAGGGGGACCTCCTTGCTCTTTACTCCAATATGATTGAAATTAATAAGCCTGAGTGACTCGGCTTTGTGATGGACAATCCTGAGATGCGGAGATATCCCATATTTGAATATAATCGCTTGCAAAAGTGCTTTATAAGGCACAACTTAACACATCAATTTTCAACATGATGAGGGATTGATGTAGTTCTGAATCTCAGCTCGCATTGTTCGAGTGTGGCTGTTCTCTCTCAGCCTAACTATCCGTGTTCACAGGTGTTTGGCTTACCATAAGTCAGAGCTAATGGATCTCCCTACAAGGGGGGTCATATGCCCGATGGTTTTGCTTCCCATAAAAGGCAAAAGCTAATATTCTATGCATTGTTGGAAAACTCCATTGAAAAGATCTAAACTAGAGATGTAAATATCCTAGCTCTGACCCCACTCTTGTGGAAGGACTCCATAGCCTTCACAACTAAATAGCTAATCAACTAGGAAGACTAACAAGCTAGACCACTCTAGGAAGAGAGATGTCTTTCCACCCAACCAACCCCTCCAATATATAGCTCCAAGTCCAAGGGGGTAAGTCCCTCTCAAGAGGAGATGTGTACCTTCCATCACATGGGTTCCTAAGGTGTTCACATGGTTTCCAAGCTTAGGAAATCACATGGCTTCTAAAAGAAGACTCTCCAAGCTCTCACATACAAACCAAGTGGCTAGGAGAAGCTATCCAATCAAGCCTAAGGTACTCAACCTTAGAGAATCAGCCCTAAGGTTCAAGAACCATATAAAAAGGTAAATAAACCATAAATCCCAAGGTTTTCACACCTATAAACCCAAAGGTTCTACCCCTTAGACCCATGTAATTGTACAACAGGAAACTTTCAAATAGCTAATCAACTAGGAAGACTAACAAGCTAGACCACTCTAGGAAGAGAGATGTCTTTCCACCCAACCAACCCCTCCAATATATAGCTCCAAGTACAAGGGGGTAAGTCCCTCTCAAGAGGACATGTGTACCTTCCATCACATGGGTCCCTAAGGTGTTCACATGGTTTCCAAGCTTAGGAAATCACATAAAATCACATGGCTTCTAAAAGAAGACTCTCCAAGCTCTCACATACAAACCAAGTGGCTAGGAGAAGCTATCCAATCAAGCCTAAGGTACTCAACCTTAGAGAATTAGTCTGAAGGTTCAAGAACCATCTAAAAAGGGTAAACAAACCATAAACCCCAAGGGTTTCACACCTATAAAC
This sequence comes from Ceratopteris richardii, assembly GCA_020310875.1. Lineage (NCBI taxonomy): Eukaryota > Viridiplantae > Streptophyta > Polypodiopsida > Polypodiales > Pteridaceae > Ceratopteris > Ceratopteris richardii. The sequence goes on from CM035431.1 coordinate 119,650,011, forward strand.
CCAAAGGTTCTACCCCTTAGACCCATGTATTTATACAATAGGAAACTTTAAAATAGCTAATCAACTAGGAAGACTAACAAGCTATACCACTCTAGGAAGAGAGATGTCTTTCCACCCAACCAACCCCTCCAATATATAGCTCCAAGTCCAAGGGGGTAAGTCCCTCTCAAGAGGACATGTGTACCTTCCATCATTGGGTCCCTAAGGTGTTCACATGGTTTCCAAGCTTAGGAAATCACATGAAATCACATGGCTTCTAAAAGAAGACTCTCCAAGCTCTCACATACAAACCAAGTGGCTAGGAGAAGCTATCCAATCAAGCGTAAGGTACTCAACCTTAGAGAATTATCCCGAAGTTCAAGAACCATCTAAAAAGCGTAAATAAACTATAAATCCCAAGGGTTTCACACCTATAAACCCAAAGGTTCTACCCCTTAGACCCATGTAATTATACAACAAGAAACTTTCAAATAGCTAATCAACTAGGAAGACTAACAAGCTAGACCACTCTAGGAAGAGAGATGTCTTTCCACCCAACCAACCCCTCCAATATATAGCTCCAAGTCCAAGGGGGTAAGTCCCTCTCAAGAGGACATGTGTACCTTCCATCACATGGGTCCCTAAGGTGTTCACATGGTTTCTAAGCTTAGGAAATCACATGAAATCCCATGGCTTCTAAAAGAAGACTCTCCAAGCTCTCACATACAAACCAAGTGGCTAGGAGAAGCTATCCAATCAAGACTAAGGTACTTAACTTTAGAGAATTAGGCTAAAGGTTCAAGAACCATCTAAAAAGGGTAAATAAACCATAAATCCCAAGGGTTTCACACCTATAAACCCAAAGTTTCTACCCCTTAGACCCATGTAATTATACAATAGGAAACTTTCAAATAGCTAATCAACTAGGAAGACTAACAAGCTAGACCACTCTAGGAAGAGAGATGTCTTTCCACCCAACCAACCCCTCCAATATATAGCTCCAAGTCCAAGGGGGTAAGTCCCTCTCAAGAGGACATGTGTACCTTCCATCACATGGGTCCCTAAGGTGTTCACATGTTTTCCAAGCTTAGGAAATCACATGAAATCACATGGCTTCTAAAAGAAGACTCTCCAAGCTCTCACATACAAACCAAGTGGCTAGGAGAAGCTATCCAATCAAGCCTAAGGTACTCAACCTTAGAGAATTATCCCGAAGTTCAAGAACCATCTAAAAAGCGTAAATAAACCATAAATCCCAAGGGTTTCACACCTATAAACCCAAAGGTTCTACCCCTTAGACCCATGTAATTATACAACAAGAAACTTTCGAATAGCTAATCAACTAGGAAGACTAACAAGCTAGACCACTCTAGGAAGAGAGATGTCTTTCCACCCAACCAACTCCTCCAATATATAGCTCCAAGTCCAAGGGGGTAAGTCCCTCTGAAGAGGACATGTGTACCTTCCATCACATGGGTCCCTAAGGTGTTCACATGGTTTCCAAGCTTAGGAAATCACATTAAATCACATGGCTTCTAAAAGAAGACTCTCCAAGATCTCACATACAAACCAAGTGGCTAGGAGAAGCTATCCAATCAAGCCTAAGGTACTCAAACTTAGAGAATTAGCCCTAAGGTTCAAGAACCATCTAAAAAGGGTAAATAAACCATAAATCCCAAGGGTTTCACACCTATAAACCCAAAGGTTCTACCCCTTAGACCCATGTAATTATACAACAGTAAACTTTCTTCTTTAAAATTGACTTTGATAAAGCTTATGCTACTGAATAAATAGGGGAAGAATAAATATCTTTCACCTTCATCGAGGCATTCCAAAACTTACAAACCAACTTACTTCCTTTGGGAAAAAGAAGATGCGGAGAAGTTATAATATCCCAGAACTGATTATTGCTCGAATCTTATAATGTTTAATATAAAACTTATCAGTATTTCTCTTTACCAAACAAGCCCAATAGTCATAAAATTAAGTGGATCTCAATATCCATTTAGCTCCCATCTGGGTGGCCATTCTAGTGGGATAAATTAATCCTAACCCACCCTCAGCTTTCCTCATGCAAGAGATACTCCATGCTGGGATCCACCCCAAAGGAACCATCTAGCCAGAGAAATGGCTTCAGATATTTGTTTTTTATTAGGCTACCAACAAGCTAAAAAATAATTTAGAGAAGGTAAAATAAAATGCTTTAGAACAAAAACTCTTTGAGACAAACTATGTTGTAAATCCATCCATTTGAAAATTTTATTATGAAATTTTTCCAGCACCCAATTCCATCTCTGATCATAAGTAATATTAAAACCCATAGGGATACCCAGAAGACGAAACACAATCCCTTCCTTGATAATGCCATAGTTGATTTCTTTAACACAATTAGGAATAAAGTTATTGGAAGCAAAAAAGAAAAGTTTTCTTTGATTAAGAACTGAACCACTAGCAATGAAGAACAGATTCAAGCACTTCAGGAAGTTTTTAGTAGAATAGCTATCAGCCCTAGTTATCATGTTAGTGTCGTCAGCAAACTTTTGCAATCCTAGTTGGGAGGGGGCATCAAGATATCTATACCTTCAATAGTACCATGATCAATACAATCCTTAACAAGCCAACAAGGGCATCACTGGTGATGGCAAAGAGAAGAGGGGCAAAGGGACAACCTTGTCTAATAGATCTACAAAGCCTAAAGGGGGTAGAGATCTGACCATTCATAGCAACTCTAGACTGAGCATTACCAAAGAGGATACTTGTGTACTTCATGAACTTCTTACCTGCACCTATATCATGAAGGGATTGGAGAATCTTTCCTTCTTGATGCAAGGTTCTATGTGGATAGGTTGGACGGTGCATAAAGCTAATAATTCTCTATCAATAAGAATGACTAAATGCAAGAAAAATGGTTTTACTAACTGGGAGAGTTTGTACAGGAATGACGTGTTAGTTGATGGCAATTATATTATGGATACTAGCAGTTTATCTCTTTTTTGCAAGCAGATTCTCTAAGAAAGGAAGCAGACCCTCCAAGAGAAGTTGACCTGCTGCAACCTATCCAGACAAGTATATATTCAAGATGTTTATGAGGATATGTACTCTCATTTCAAGAGGACTCATGCTCCCATCAATGATAAAACTGAGAGACTGAACAAAAATTGGAATTTACAATGGAACCTACATCAGTGGAAATATAGATTTAAAAGTCTATGGACTTTTCCCTCTACTGCTAAACAATCTAGCCTTCAATAGATGATCCTTCACAAAGGCTTGTGGACAAGTAGTAGAGAAAAGAAGTTTTATATTGATACAATGTTATGTTGCTACTATGACAAAGTGGAAGATCTTGCCCATATTTTCATCAACTATTGGAATGCTCAAAGATTCTGGAGAAGCATTAATTTGTATTGTTCAAGCAATGGTATGAAGACTCTAGGATATAGAGAAATCTTGATTGGAGAAAATAACAATATGGACATTGTGTTGTGGCAGATGCTAAGAGCTCATATTCTTTCTTACATATGGAAGAGCACGAATCACAAGTATTTCTCTAATACCCCTAAGGATTTTCTATTTTCTTGTAAGCTGGGCATCAAGAGAATCCTGAATATTTGTATTTCATACATTAAGGATGCCTCTTTAGACAACTCTAAACCTAATGTAGTTGTGAAGAGCTATTGTGTTAATAGGTGGATGGAGAAAATGCTTTCCCTATTCTCTGTATCTAGACTGCACATGATTCAGTTATTGGACATGTATGTTAGGAGTCATCCTTTGTAAAGGGTGTGCCCTTGAGTTGTAACTTTTCCTTGCATCAACATTAAACTTTTTCTACTCTTGTCGAAAAAAATATTCCACTGCAATAATGTCTAACCAAAATTAAAAATTTTGAAATGTTGGTGAGCTAGGGTTTTCGTTCATTCCTGCTTATCTTCGACTCTAGCATACATTCATGCTCACAATAAGCTCTCCCATCTCAGGGGCCGCTTCCTTATTTAGGTGTAGATCTGAAGTGGTCTCGATCGGTGTGTGTGCCTCCCCTAAAAGGGGTGAGCATGGCTCAAGAACATGCATTTCAAAATGGATTCTCATAGTTCAATACCAACCGCCAAGAAGATGCATTGTGGGACTCCCTTGGAGATGGAGATCAATAGCCAAACCTAAACCAACTTGGTTATGAAAGCTCTTCTTCCAAACCGTCCTTCACAGAAGTGGTACATAACATGGCCATGTTGTCCAACCCGCTTTTCAATGATGGAGGTAACTCTACAAACCCTAAACCTAATATTTCTTTTAGTGCCAAGGGGAAAGAAAAAGTGCATGACGAGAGGGGTAACATTGAGATAGATGACGTTATTGAAGACCTTGATGATAGAAACCTTATCATTGACATATTATCCCTTAATAAGTGGCATGACCAACTTCATGAGTGTGTTGTCATTGGGCTCTGTCATGGCCGAGTCCTACCCAAGATACTCTTAAATGGTGGATTAAATTCAACTAGGAAATTCGTGGGTTGTATGTTAAGCATGTTCAATTCTTACCAAACAACCATTATCTTTTCTTTTTTTATAACACTAATAGTGCTATGCATATCATAATTGAAGGGCACTAGCTCATCAAGAACACACCCATCTCCCTTTTTAAGTGGAATCCTTGATTTAACCCAAGGGAACCCAAACCAACTAGGGTCCTAGTGTGGGTGGAATTCCCAGATCTTCTAGTCGAATTTTATCCTCTGGGTTAATAACCTTGGAAATCTTATTGGTAAGGTTTTAGGTCAAAGGGTTATAAATGGTATGAATCCTAAGTGGAACCCCCAAATCATGGTAGAAATCGATGTAGCTCAAGACCTTAAGTCCACCTTGATCATTCAAGATTCAAATGGCTCTGAACTTAATGAACAAAAGATAGTTGATAAAAACATACCCAATGCTTGCTTCCATTGCTATAGACAAGGATATTTGATTAAAGAGTGCCCTCATTTGAAACCGAAAGGAAAATGAATTCCCTATTTGTTGGAGTGAGACATCTGTGGAAGCACCCAAACAACACAAGGAAGAAGAAGAAACTTGGAGCACAACACACAATGCTAAATGTATTACCACTAGAATGTACAAAGATAAGTAACTTGTTAGGGTTATAAGCGTATATACAAGCCACGGTAAAAACACCTCCTAAAGAGGGAAAAAAGTGCCTCGATAGTCCTAGTGTGCTCACACACATCACTACCTAAATATATCAATAAATCCCCCCGAGGAGTGATGCGGTGAACAAGGAGCTAGAACTCATGTATAAGGAAGTGCCAAGCTATGTGGAATCAATCCACAAAAGGAACTAAGCCCAAGCTTTGTGGAAAGTAATAAATTTCTCCCTAGGTAGAGCCTTCATGAAAAGGTCTGCAATGTTCTCCTATGTGGGCACATATGCCAAGCTGATCTCTCCAATAGAGAACCTCTCCCTGACATAATGATAATGCACCTCAATGTGCTTAGTGCAAGCATGGAACACAGGGTTCCTCACAACTGCCAATGCACTCTGACTTTTAGTGAAGATGGTGGTGGCAGAAGACTGACCAACACCCAAATCATCCATAAGGCATCTGAGCCACACACGCTCAACAGTCACTGTGAAAGCTACCCTCTACTTAGCCTCACAACTAGAAGTGGCCACAATAGGCTGCTTCTTGCTCAGCTAAGATATGCATGAGCTACCAAGCATGAAGCAAAAACCACTAGTGGACACACGAGTATCATAGAAACTAGCCCAATTAGAGTAAAAAAAGCATGTAAATGTGGCAGTAATGATCTCCCTTGGGATAAAACAATCCAAGTAGTCAGGTACCACTTAAGTAGCGAAAGATACACTTAACCGCTTGTCGATGCTTGACTCCAAGGTAATGCATAAACTTGCTCATCTGTGAGACAACAAATTGAATATGTGGCCGAGTAATGCATAAGTAAATCAAGCATCCAAAAGCCTGCTGATAGAGGACAACATCAAATGCATCTCCAACAGCATGAAGACTCAATCGTAAACTTGTCTCCATAGGAGTGGCAATAGGTTTACATTGTTCAAGGCCAAAATGCTGCAATAATGTGTCAATATATTTCGTTTGGCACAAAGCTATTCAGCCATCAACCTCCATAAATTGAATGCCCACATAATGATGCAGATGTCCTAAATCAAACATCTCAAATGAGGCATGCAAATCAGCCTTAAAATCAGCAATATGCTTCTCATGAGGACCAGTGAGCAGCATGTCATGAATGTACACCACAATGATCAGAAGCACAACATTTGCATGCTTAACATATAATGCGCTTTTAGTTGGACTATTCTCAAAACCATGTGCAATCAGATAGGCATGTATCTTTTCATATCAAGCACGTGGTGCTTGCTTTAAACCATATAATGCCTTCTTTAACCTGCATGCCTGGTTTTCATGCCCTTTCTACACAAATCCATGGGGCTAAAAAACATACACTTCTTCATGCAAGTTACCATTTAGAAATGCTATGTTAATGTCCAATTGATGTACATTCCAACAATGATGAGCTGCAAGTGCACATATCCTACGAACAGTAGTCATTCGACATGTAGGTGCAAAGGTTTCATCAAAATCAATGCCTCTTTTCTACGCATAACCCTTTGCAATGAGCCTAGCCCTATCAAATGTTCCAATAAGCTTATGCTTCAGCTTGTATACCCACTTTGTGCCAATGGCCTTCTTTCCAGGAGGCAAGTCACATAAAGAATAGGTACCATTTCTCATGATAGCATCATATTTTGATTGCATATCAGCCATCCGATTTTCATAATTTTATGCTTCATCAAACAAAACAGGCTCATTCTCATCATAGAAACTAGAGGTAGTCATAGCATAGCAATCTGATGCAAAAGAGGCACTATGAGAGCCTAATCGAGTACGATATGATAGAGGTGCATCTAGTTTGCTATCACACAAAGTTTGCACCAGCCATTTTGGCATAGTCTTTGCCTCCTCAATATCGGCTCTCTCATCAACAAGTGCATCATGCAAATCTGCATGAGAAATGGAATGATTTGCATCATCAAATGAAACCTATAAAGGTTGAGAAGTTGCCTCATTAGGACCAGTACTAGACTGTCCACCTGTTAAAAGAGGCAGCAAAGTATCATACATGTCTTTGGAGCTAACAAATGTCTCCTTCATGCATGAAAGTAAAGGCGGAATAACATCTTCCACAAAAATAAAATCACGGCTAACCAGAATGCGTTTAGAATGTGGATGATACAGATGATAGCCTTTGCTTTCAGAATTGTACCCAACAAAAATACATTTCACTGCCTTATCGTGCAATTTTCTATGTTGTTATTCAGGCATTAATGCATATGCCAAACAACCAAAAACATGTAGATAAGCAACATATGGCTTGCAACCATGCCAAGCCTCATATGGAGTGATAGACTGCAACACTTTAGTGGGACACTTGTTAAGTACATATGCTACACACATAACTGCCTCAAGCCAGAAACTATGTGGTAAAGCCCGACTCTTGATCGTATGCGTTGCCATCTCCATGAGTGACATGTTCTTCCATTCAGCAACTCCATTCTGTTGAGGCATATACGGCACTATACACTGATGTTTTATCCAATGTTCGGCCAGAAATGCATTAAATTCAAAAGACATATATTCCCTCTCTCAATCAGAACGGAGGGTGCCCATTTTACATGCTATAGATTTTCAGCTAAAACCAAAAAATTTTTGAAGCACATAACACTTTAGACTTTGCTTTGAGTGGATATACCCATGCATGCCTCGAAAAATTATCAATGAAAGTCACGAAGTAAAGATAGTTTCCAAAAGAGGGTGTATACACAAAGCTACAATTTGTGAGTAGCTCAAATTATACATCACTATGAACAATTTACAATTTGTGAGTAGCTCAAATTGAACCATATTTTGGAAAGAAGGAATGTTGCATTTTACCCAAAATACAACCTCCACAGATATGTTTTCCAGGTGCCTCAAGTTTGGGCAAAGAGGACACCATTTCAAATTTCTATAGGTGTAGCAAACTAGCAAAATTTAGATGACCAAAGCATGCATGCCAAAGCTTTGCATCTAACATAGTCTGAGAATCATGTATTGCACATGCTGAATCATTCACATATTTTTCATAGTCTATGACCTTATACATCCCACGATATAAAATGCCAGAAGCAAAAATCATGTCGCCATTTGACAGATCATGAACTGTACATCTATCATCATTAAATTTCACAAACAAGCCAATCTTGGATAATGCAAAAACTAATAACAAATTCTTCTTGATCCCCGACACAAATAAAGCATCTGACAATGTAAAAGAACTACCATCAACAGTAATCAGAATGATCTTACCAACTCCCATGATTGGATAGGAGGAGTTGTTGGTGCATGTGACAGTATTTCTTGTAGGGGTAGGCTCGAGTGAAGTGAAGAAACTGTGCTGTGTGGTAATATGTTTGGTTGCCCCACTATCAAAGTACCAAACATCCGAGTCTACTATAGACATGCACTGTTCAGGAGAAGATGAGTCAAAACTACAAACAATAGTAAATGCCCATTCTTCATTTTGCACAAGATTAGCAGACTCTCTTTTGGGTGTAGAGGCCTCTACAACAACCATTCAAGCCTCTTTTTTCTTTGCCTCTTTTGCAGCCAGATTTCGACAGTTCTTTATGACATGATCCTTTCCTTTACAGTACTTACAAAATATTTTTTTCTTTTTTGATTTCTTCTCATCTTTGTCTTCCTTCTTCAAATGTGCAGCATTTGCAAATTTTTGCTTACTAGTAGATGAGCTCCATTTACGTTTGCCCTTTTGATTAGCCAAGAAAGCTTGATTTGCAACACGCATAATGGAGCTATTCTGCCTAGATTGATCTTCCTACAATAGAACAGAGACTAACTCCTCAAATGACAAGGCATTTGGATTTCCTTTCATCATCAAACAAAGAGTAGAAGCAAAAATTTGATATGAATTAGGAAGACCATTCACAATAATCTACATAAGTGAGCTATTTGGTATAACTTCATAAACAGAAATTAACTGTTCCTTCAAGTCTTGGATCTTTGTCAAAAAATTGTCCATAGAATCACCTTCACTCATGTGCTCACTCTCCAACTATTTTCGGAGGTAAGCAACACGAGCCTCATTCCTTGCCTGGTACAATGTGGTAAGTGTATCCCAAGCATCCTTAACTGTTCTGCAAGAGCAAATGTGAGGAATAATGGCACATTTGACAAAAAAGGCTATCAATGCATTTGCCTGAGCATCTCTACCATCCCAACAAATTTGCTCCATAGTAGGTGCAACAGGAACCGGAGCACGAATAAGAATCTGGAGAATATCACCATCTTCGATGCCATCTACATCAGCTTCAGTACCTATATTTGTAGGTGTAATAGGATGTTTTTCGACACCGTGCACAATATTCCATAGTCCTTTTGTGACCATTACATGACGCCTCATATAAACCCACAATGGGTAATTCATACCATCCAACTTATCCTCAACAACCAACATACAAAATACATCACTACTTTCAGCCCTGGCCACTGACTAAAATACCCTGATGTAGAAAATTGAATGTATCTCAAAAAGTTGAACAAAACTACCCTGTCGAGTTCTACTAAACTTGTAGCAGACTTCGAGATGTTTATACTGACTAACCGAAACCTGTATATATCTTTGGCACAAAAAGAAGAAATAGCCTACACAAGCACTATGATAGTGCGTTCGAATGCCAAAATGAGCTCAGATCGTGATTTCGTGAGTATGCACACCAAATCTCATGCAATTCTGAGACTCTCATTGAAGAGGTGTTGAGGACGCCCTAGATGAAGTAGGGACCTGCTCTGATACCAACTATTGGAGCTAGATGTCTATGGAAGAGCGCAAACATCACAAGGAAGAAGAAGAAGCTTGGAGCACAACACACAATGCTAAATGTATTACCACTAGAATGTACAAAGATAAGTAACCCATTAGGCTATTGACATATATACAAGCCGGGGGAAAAACCTCCTAAAGAGGGAAAAAAGTGCCTCGGTGGTCCTAGTGTGGTCACACACATCACTACCTAAATATATCAACACTACTAACATCGAGTGCACTAATAAGGATAAGATTGAATACGAACTTAAAGAAAATGATAAAGGTAGTGAATCTTCTTTTAAAAAAGTTGTCCATAAGTCTTACATAAAGAAAAACTCTAACTTAGACTTTGGAAGTCACTGGATAGGGGTAAAACAAAAGAGTGAGAAGATCAAGTCCATTCCACCCCGGAAGTCCCACAAGCCTTAGAGCGAACTTGTTTCTAAAAATCAGTTTGGCCCAAGAGGCTTTCCTTTTGCTCCACACTTTAATTATCCATTTGACTATCAACTTATTGCCCAGTCCTTCAATATCTAGAATGCCCAAACCACCTTCATCCTTTTGGCTTATGCAAGTAACCCATTTAATTTTGGGCACACCCCTGCTATTAGGGTCTCCCATCTAGAGAAAGTTTCTAATTCTTTCCAATTTGGTGATCTCTTGATCCTTCGATCTCTAGTAGGAAAGAAAGTAAATAATCAAAGAAAGGAGGAACTTGTTAATGACCATAGCTCGCCCAAGTAGCTTGATCTGCATACATTTTCACTATGCGAGCTTGTTATCGAGCTTAGAAAGAGTCCAGTTTCATTGCTTCAGATGTTTGCTGATGACATCAATATGTGTATTAATGATGATGATATTTCAACTACTACTTTTTTGAAATGTTTGCATATCTTTTGCCAAGCTAGTGGATGTTTGGTTAACCATAAGAAAACATGTTTTAAATCTTCTAACAATGCTATTCCTTCTTATTTTTCTAACACTAGTTGTGATATTTTGAAAGATGGTGTTATCTTTAGGTTACTTGGCATCCCAATGGGCTTCAATGTAACTTTCTAGAAAAAATGGGATTGGATTCTCCATAAATTTAGGTAAAAAACCACAAAGCTTCAATTAACAATCATATTTGGGACATCATTGTCTCCCCTCAACAATATGGCCCTTTTGGAAGGACCCTATCTATCAGATTTTGGCAATCATGGTGAGGGTTGTCTATGTACAATCTTAATCCTAATTTTATTTGCAACATTAATTTCCTTTTATAGGAGTTTCCTTGGGATGGCTAGATAGCACAATGGATTAATTGTCAACTAGCAATCAAAGAGCTATATAAACAAGGTTTTAGATCCTGGAGCTCCTTATACAAGATGGCGAGAATTTTAGTGAGGATTATTTAAGATCATTGTTGGATTTTTCTTCTTCATATCTATAGGTTCTTGTCAAATACAAGAGACTTCTTGAAGAAAATTGGAGTTGCTATAGTAACAGAGATCTTGGGATTCAAGATGTGGCTGAAGACATGTTTCTGAAGTTCAAGTCTTGTAGAGGTAGAGTTCTTGACATAGCTCACAAATGCAAAAAAAGATGGAAGATTCAGTGGCCCATTGGTAAATGGAGATATAGTTTTCTTGTTTATGGGCTTTTCCTAATTCAAGTAAATTGTCTTATCTCAAATGTATTATCATACATATTGGTCTATGGACAAGAGCTAGAACAAAAAAAAAGCAAGATTAATGAAGATGTATGTCCATTTTGTGGCAAGCGGGAAGGTTTACATAATGTGTTTAGTGAAGGTGTGCATGCCAAGAATTTTTGGCAATACTTAACTCCATATATGAAGTTGAAGAAGATTTTGTATCTTAGCCATTAAGAAATTTTGTTGGGCTCTGCCAACCATATAGACCTAGCTCTATCGCAGATTTGGAGAAGTCACACTTATAGCTCATTTGATTGAGAAAGAACCATCTATAGTTCCCAAGTGGAAGAGAAAATTACTTGTATTCTTTAAAGAAATTTGTGGTTACTTCATGTTGGGAATGTTTGGTCCCCATGCAAGAGGTCCTAAATAGTTCCCAGAGTTTTTGATCTCTTATGTATCAACATCCACCTATGAAGTGGAAAAAGATTCTACTATCTTTGTATTCTCTAGATAGAATCATGATGTATTTGTCTACTAGGTTCCAATCCCCCCCATTATAATGGTTCCTAGTGTCCTTTTAGGTAGTCTATAGGTTCTAATGTTATTAGTTGTCTAGCATATACTCCACTATTGTATCTCAAGTTCAGGGATTGTTCTTCCATCCTTGTTATCCCTACTTTTGTAAGGTCTCCTAGGTGATAGTGGGCTCTTGCCCCTTGCATAAAATGTAACATTCCTTCTTTAATGTTACTTTTTTTTGTTCTCTAAAAAAAACATTGGCTTCATATAGGGTGGTAGAGTTTTGTGTCATAATCTCCAATTCACACAGAGTGGTGGTCTTTGTTAAATATATATGCATGTATGTGAACTCACTAGTTGAGAGATCTCAGTAGTCAATGGAGGTTCATTGTCAGAGCCGTATGAAAATGTATCCAAGGGGAAGGTCATCTAAAATAATGGTGGAGTCAGAACATCTTGCTTTTTTTTAACATTTGGAAGGAGGAGTTGTGTCACCTTTTTATGTGAACTTGGTCTAAAATCCAAACATGAATAGATGATGACATGTCTCACAAGACAATATAGGGAGAGATGTTATCATTAGTGTCCATGTGAAAGGCCAAATTGCCATTGGAAACTTTTGTTTATGTTACATATAGTGGCTTGGTTAGCCATAGACTGAAAGTTTGATTGCATTTGTAACATCTATGAAATCTATCATCATGCTCCCTGTTTACTATGTTTTTTATGTATTCTGTAGCCTCTGTGCAAACTACTATGTGCAATGCTTGGAGATTGGTTTTCTACTCTGAGGGTATCATCATGGAGCTCTCGAGAAGGAGAGTTTGGGATGGTGCATCACTATCAAAATACTTCATTGGTATCAAAGCATTTCGATGAAACATCTTTGTTCCTTTTATGCGAGCGAAGCGAACACCCACCCACCCAGGGCTTTCTCCAAGGCTTACAACTAAGGCAGTGACCAAGGCATAGACCTTGGGATACCTTGTCTTCGGATTCACTGAAGTCATTCTTGGTTGCACATGAGGGAGGACCTCAATGATCAAGGAAGAGGGAGGTTCTAGGCACTTCCTGGGAGGCCACCCATCACAGTTTGTTCGCACAAAGCTCGCTTAATCGACAAGCTCTCTTGCCACTAAGCTATACTCTTGTGGTGTTTGAAGAAGGGGGAAGACTAAGGTTAACATTACCCTGAACATGTTTTGGGCCCTCAAAGCTTCATTCTTTACGGTTCTACCTTTGGAACCCTTTCAAAAATGGGGATTAGATTTTATTGGACCCATCACCCTACCAAGGATTTCAACTAATAACAGATATATACTCACCTATATTGATTATGCGTCACATTGGGTTGAAGGATGGGCTGTTTGATCTTCCATAGCCTAGGTGAAGGCAAAATGTTTGACTCGAGATGTTTTTCCCTGCCATGGGTTGCCTCTGGAAATTGTTTTAGATGGGGGCACTCACTTTGCGAACACTCTTATACAGGCCTTAACTCAAGCCTTTCACATTCTCCATAAATTTAGTATGCCTTATTACCAAAGGGACAATGGAATGGATGAAAGCACAAATAAGAATTTAGTTACCATGCTCAAAAAATTGATTATCGACTGCCCTAAGTATTGGGATCAGCTTCTTCCTTTTGTTCTTTGGGCTTATCAAACCACACATAAAGTAACCAGTGGATGCACACCATTCAAATTAGCTTATGGTCTAGAAGCCATAGCACCCATGTAATTTCTCACTCCCAGTTTGCGAGTAGCTCTTGACCTGAAGCTATTATGGACTAATTCTTTATCTACACATTTTGATGCCTTGCGGTTGCTAGATGAACAGAGATTGGAAAGTTTTTTCTTGATGCAAGAGGTTCAAATTTAGCAGGCCAAGACTCATTATCATTTTTTGCGCAGTCTTATTTTCAAAGTCTCCTAGTTGGTTTTATTCTATAATTCTAAATTTGATCACACTGTAGGCAAGTTTAAACTTCTATGGTTTGGTCCTTACCGTATCTCAGCTCACCTGGGTCCGACCACTTTTCGATTAGTCATACTCACTGGAGCAGTTCTTCCTAACCCAATAAATGGCTCTAAGCTAACACACTAGTGTTCCCCCTCCACGTTCGCATGACTTGGCCTCCCTATAGATATGTTTTGTTTCTCAGTTAATCCATCTTGGTAGCTCTTTCGGTTTTCACCATAAGCCCATCATGATTGTTCTAGTGCTTTTTTTGGTTGCCTTGTTGATCGTAATATCTTTTGTATTATAATTTTGGAATTTTACTTGTCGCATCACTTGCACACTTTTTGTTGTTGGATGTCGACTTACTCCCAACACCACCCTTTAATGTTTTCTGTTCATTATGGAGATATGATTTTTATGATTGCATGATGGCTGGATATTCTCTATGGTGCTCACTTTTATGATTAGGTGCATGTAGTTTGTTCCGCTTTGTCTACTTAAATCATGATTTTTGTTTTTTCACTTTTATTGTGCTTGTTTTATGCGATCTGCATGTGTTTTGTGTGTTCTTTGTGCTTACGTGCTATGTTTGTGTGCTCGTTATTGACCTGGCTATGGAGACCCTGTCCCACATCACTGCATTCAACACTGGCATCCTTGACGAGCTTTCCAAGTACCTTCATGTATGTGACTTGCTCGATTTCATTGAGCTGCCGTGGCATACCGTGTGAGCACATCCGCTATCCCTTACATTGGCTCGTGTTATTGCCACATGCCTTGCCGCTGACATTGCCTGGCCAATTGTGTCACCCTCTTTCACCATCCACATAACCCTCGCCACTATTACTTCCAATCTCCACTTGGCAACTGAAGGTTGGAATCAAGTTACCCAATTGCCTATCACAACTATGAATCAATTGTTTCCACGAAAATCCTCTAATGAATACACTACTATGTGTCACCTCGCCCCTCAGTGTCACACCCTGCAATTTATTGTATCTATCGTTAACCTCCGAAATTGGAATTATGATATTTCTCGATTGATGTAGTTGTTCTTTGATGTGGCTTCTCATGAACCCATCAACTAGGCAATGTTTCTCGTCTGTTGCATTCACAAGGAATGACAGGTAGTTGTTAAATAGTTGTCCAAGGGAGAATTTCCTCACACTCAATTGCCACACATCTTTTTTATTTTGATCTTGCCTTCACCTGCATCTTCTCCTCTAGTGCCTCCTCTTCTTGATGCAACGACCTCCTCTCACATGGACAATGATGACGATGATGATGAAGTTTTTCTTTACTTCCCATAAAAATCCCATCGTGTGGCTACCACCTCTTCCCTAGCTTCAAGTGCTTCCTGTACACCCGTTTCTACTGGTATCATTCTTATGCAGAAAGATGCTTCGACCGTTTTACCTATGCCCAAAGAAGTTGTTGCAGATGGACCTATCAAGGATGTGGCTGAAGTCTTCACCACCCCTCCTAGTTCCTCGATCAAGTTACTGACTACCTCATCATCACCCCCAATTTCTTTGGTTTCCCAGGAGATCATCACTATGCTTATTGAAGGACTCATCAATTGCCTTGCTTTCGCACCAAAGGATGATTAGAAAGTCACCACCATCACTCATCATTGATGGTCCTCCCTCTCCATCTGCCCAATGCCAACCATCCCTCCCACCGTACCTTCTACACCCATTGTATCCCCCACTGTGATTTCTTCTTCTAATGCCTCTTCCATTGCTTCACCTTTGGCTTCACTTGATTACTCCGCACCCCATTCTTAGGAGATTGATGTTGCCTATTCTGTTGTACCTCCACACCCTATTGCCTTACCTATTACTTCTCCACCCTCTATCCAAACTTTGGCTGCTATTGGTCAGTACCTTATCAAGATGTCCGACGCACTCCATTCCCAGATGCTTACAGAGGAGCGAACCATTTTCCAGAAGTTTCAGCACAAGATGGACCTTTTGGAGCCTGATATTTCCCCGCTCCAAAAGGAAGTCATTGGACTCCGAGACAATGAAGTTCACTTACAACATGAAGTTCACAATCAAGAGGAAGAAGTGGCTTGATTACAATAAGCTTTGGTAGATAAAGAGACGACATCAGAACATATGGGATCCCTGTTGGAGGTGATTATAGAGAAAGTATCTCAATTGGAGCAAACTTGTGCAACCGTACATGCAAAAGCTGTACAGTGGGAGATAGAACTGGCAGCAACCAAAGAGGAAGTTCGAGAAGGCATAGGCATTGACAGATCAAATCGGAAGGACAATTCAAGTGCAGAAAGAGATGGAAGTTACCCAAAAGGAAAGGCATGCTTATTTCAAGACTATCCAATTTCAGTCTCAACAAATGGAATGTCTCAAGAAATAGATCGGTCTCCAGAATGATAAACTACAACACATTGACACAGAAATTGAAGACAGTAAACTTCGGTGTTAGGTTGCTTTGAAGAACAATTTCTATTTGCAGGAGGCATTTTTGCAAGAACAGAGTCATCAACTGCTCAATCAAGCTGTAGCATCCAATTTTGTTAGCCCAGATGCTCAATTATTAGATCCCGAGCATGTACAATGATTACTTAAGGCTCTATAGAAGAAGATTAAGCACAATTTTGAAGAAGCGCATGCTATGTATATACAAGGCATTGTTGAAAAAGATTAGTGTGTCTTTTGGGTTCGAGTCTACCATGCATGCCAGTGTTAGGCCGCCAGATTCAGTCTTGTAATATTCATTTAGTCATTTTGTAACTATTTTAGTGAAGCACCGTAATGGCCTAACACTTGTAACTCTTGCTTAAACTAATACAAAAGGATGTAGTTGTGTCATTCCGTGGTGTGGTAGAGCACGAGGAGTCTGTTGGATTATGCATGGCAGAGCGACCGAGTGCAGACTTGTGTTATTCCATTCTGTGCCTCTGTAGAAGTTCTATTTTTTGTTGTTAAGTACAGATAAGTGATTTAATTTAGTTGAAGTAATTAAATGTTAAAGAAGTTTTGTTGAAAGTCTGTGTGAGTGTGCTACAATTCCGTTAAGGACAAAGTGTTTGGTATCTTTTCTATATCATTTAGTATATATGAATCTAGTAGTAGTTAATCATGTAATAGTCATTACGGGATGAATATCTCTAAGTAAGGAGACACTCAGAGCAGTGTGTTGATAAGAAGTATTATTGCACCTATAAATCACAAAAGTCAAAGAGATTAAGAAGTTAATGATGACTTATCTCTAGTGTGGTGGTTGTGAAAACTCATCTGTGTAGTGGGAAAACTACTATAAGGCCTCTGTTTTTACAGACCCCTGTTCAACCCAAGAACCCTATAGTTGAATCCTATCACTGTTATTTTTATCAAATACAGTCGGTTATGATAGAGATTTAATAGTACCCAACATCCATCTTTGTAGCATGTGAAGGCATCTAGCATCAATGTTTATTATCTAACATTGGTGTTTTGCACATTACTCTGACATGCAGCCACACAGATAGCCAGTCAGCCTTGGCCATTGCCATTGCCAAGAATACAGTGTTCCACGCTAAAAAAAGCACATCGAGATCCACTACCATTTCATCCATGAGAAGCTCAGCACTTGGTGGACCTCTACAACATTCAACCACTCCAAAATGGAGCTGGAGAGGGGATGTTGATGACATGATTGCTCCTACATCATTTCCATTTGCATCCCCATAATGGCATCTCCATTTTGTATCTATGAGGCACACCATTTCCATTTTATTTCCATATTATATTGTATCTCTTTTGTATTTGGGTACCTTGCCATTTGCTTCTACTAGTGTATTCATTCTCCTTCAAGGGGAATTATCCCACATTTGATGTACTTTGGAGAGCCCCCTCGGACTCTATATAAGGAGGGACACTCCCCCCATTTGTACTTGGTTACAAGCTTGAGGAGCCTACTCCATGCTCTTGACAAGCTCACTCTAATCAATATGATTTTTCCCATTTCATGATCTATCCCTTTTGAGTCTCACACTCCTTTCATTTTTTTAATACACTCTTCTTTTCATTTTGCTTCTATGTGTGTACTCTCTACACTTCTATCTTCTTGCATTTAGTTCTTCATACCTACCAATTGGTCCCTCCATGGATGTGATATTCTTCTTCATAGTGTGTTCTTGTGGTCTACAATGATGTGGCACAACACTTTTAGCATCATTTTCGGGGAGAGTTCTTGTTGGAAGTTTTCATTGAACTTGAAAATTTCCCAACATATTATAAGAGCCAAGACAAAACCCATTACACCAAAAGTTCGCAAAATGTTATTTGTTTACACATCTCGAATTGCCCTAGTAGAGCAATCAAAGGATTGAATTTGGGGATTTTACAAGGTCAAATTGAACTTTTAAATGCCATAAGGGCTAGACAAGCCTTAGGTGAAGAGTTTTGGAAATTTTGGAAAAAAAAAACATAGCATTGCACAAAAACTATTGCTCTAATCTAAAGGGCAATTGGGTGTTGGAATTTAGTGATTTTTGAGCCAAAATATACCTTTCAAAAGTGCTTAAGTGTATCCTCTTTGGAAAAGGGAAATCCAAGAAAAATCTTGTGTGCAAACCAATGATTTCCTTAATTAGTAGAGAAATCACTTCCTATAAAAGTCAAATTTTGACATCCAATTGGGCTTATGTATAGGTAATGTGTTGTGGAGCGTGCTAATATCCTATGGCACAAGAAAAACCATCAAAGAAATTCATCGAGAAGGTCATCACACAAAATTGATTGCTCTAGTTCTAGGATATTTTTCTTTTGTAAAAAAGCGATTTTTGCACTCATTTGGACTTCTTGAGAGAGTAAGGAGCTTTGTGGAGCATTGCAATAGCCTGTGACATTGAAAAATAAAGTGAAAAGCCCAATTTGTATGCAATCTATTGCCCTAACTTGAGGCAAATTAGAGAAATAATTTTGGAGAGGTGAGCTTAAAATCAAACAGATAGTAGCCACAAAGCCTCTACACACATTAAGGAGTCATAAAAAAGTGCACAACCCCCTTAAAACCAATTAAAAGAGGTCATTGCAAACCCAGGATTGCTCTAGGTATTATGACAATCACCTATGCAACTTTGGTGTTTTTGAAGTGATTCTTGAGATTTTCAATGCACATGAGGCTCGACATAATCTTATATTTTCCGTAGAATAGCCAAAAATAAATATTTAAGCAAAAAGGAAACTAATAATTTCCCTAAAGTATGGCTTTGAACTTATCTTGGATGAGTCTTGTCTACTTGTTCTGACCCCTGAGAGCTTGAATTGGAATGTTTTGGATAAAAATCCATTTTTTGAGCTCTAAAGCTCATCAAAAAAATCTTGAAATAGTTTCAAGGGACATCTGCAACTCAAGTGAACCTCGAGAGAGCTTCCACCATAAACGTGAGGAGCAAAGCACCACCAAGAGAGACTTGAAGCTAAAGCACCTCTAAAGATAAAAGGGCCTTAAGGTATAGACCAACTCTAGGGAGGGAGGAATTTTTCATTTCTCCACTCTAGATCATTGAACAATTCCAAGTCTATCCATCTCTAACCTCATGATACATAGACCTAGCTTCACATAATCTTTTCTTTCCTAACTTGTATAGAAAACAGTGGTATATTTTTACAGGTGTACCAATTTGATTGTTGCTTCAAATTGAGGAGATACTTCACAAGAAGCCAAGTAAGGCTTGTGGTATCCAGGTACAACTCTTACTTTTAAGCTCACTTGAGGGAGGAACAAAATCATCTACATGGTTTGCTTTTTTTCTTTCTTGAAAGTGCATGTGTATGATTCTTAGATCAGAAAGATTACTAGGAACTAATCAATCAAAATGTAGTAGCATCTCAATGATTGAGAGTACTATAGGCTCAAAAAGGAGCCACAATGTATTATACATCAAGTGATTCAGAAAGCCTTAGTGAAGTAATGGCCGCATCAAGCTCTAAGGATTCCAACATGCAAGTAGATTGGATGTCTAGGTTAGAGGGTCAATACCAAATTAGGCTCACCTTCATGTGCACTAATACATTATGGGTTTCCATATATAAAGATGATTATGGTCTTTCTATGTTGGGTCCGCATTCGAAGAGAAAGTGCCTTACACGTTCTTATGTTTTGCCCAATTTACTTGCACCAAGTCACTTTCCTTTACCCTAAGTCCTCAATTGCCATCAAATGTATTCTCTTTCAGGATCCCTAGTAGGATTGCCAAAATGATTAGGTCTTATGCCCAAGAGAAGGTGCTCCTACTCAATTATATCTTTCCCAAACTCCATGGGATTGATCAACTTGTATTGTTTAGAGCCACAATAGTACCTCTAATCCACAGTTTTGTACACACTCGTACTTACGCACTCACTCTTCCAACTCGCTTCCTTTCATGCACACATCTATACCCACACACACACTCACTTTCTCTCACCCTTTCTTTCTCTCTTTTCCCTTCTCCCTTCCTTACATGCTCTATATCCCTCTGTTTCTACACTCTCGTATACTCATACACACACTTGCATTCATGCTTTTACACACACACACACACACACAATGTATTCACATCCATTCCCTTACTTCTACTCACCCTCCTACTCACACTCATGCTCTCTCTCTCTCTCTCTCTCTCTCTCTCTCTCTCTCTCCCCTACTCTGCTACCCTCATATAATCACACACTCACTCACCTTCGACTTCTTGCTCTTCTCCCCCTTTATAATTCTTTGCTTGTATTCACTTCCTTTTGTAAGTCACCCCGGTTTATTGGATGGAAGAGGGAATCCTATGTCTTTATCATTAAAAGAAAATCTATGCACACCAAGTGGCTAAGTACTTGAAGAGAGGCACATTAGCATTGCATAGGAAACAGGATGTTCTGGTGTTCCCTCCACAATACTAACATGACATTCCAAGTGGTTAGAAGTGTTTGTGATGTGTGTGAATGTTGGTTAGTAGGTTAGTGTTCACCTTAGATGCATACTTTTGGATGTGCAATGTAGTCAGAATTCACCTACATCAAAGTGGACTGATTTACAAAATTGGGTCAAGGGGTTTGATATGGGGTTTAAGTCTCCAAACTTTGATTGTGGAATTGTAGCTTTTAGTGGCGATGACATGTAAAGGTTTATGGATTGGATTGTGTTGGATTTGGGACCTTTTGGGTACCCATTTCCCTACATTCCTAGGTGTGACCGAAGATGTAGTGGTGTGGAGTGTAGATGTTTGCCCTGGGATTTGTGCCAAGGGTGCTTGTGAGTGTTGATTCAATCTTGTGAATGGAGGTGAAGCTATTTGAGCTCATAAGTAGGTCTTGGGCACCCATATCTGTCTAGCATTTGGGATAGCCTTCATTGACTGCTTTGGAACCCAAATAGAAATGGTTTGTCTAGATTGATGCCTAAGAAACTCCTTCGTTGTAATCCTCGACACTGTAGCTCGTTTGGTGCATCTTTGGGATCCTCTCTTCAAAGCTGAGGGTTGTTCACCCTTGCATACCCAGATCTGCTTCATGCCAAGAAGTACTTTATATTGCACTAGTCATTCCTCATGCTTCTTGATTATCGGCCTTCTTTGTGAAGTATGTTGTCCTGCTTGCTTTCCTGGGAATCTCTTTGAAAAAGAAGGGAACTCCTCATTGACTTCTACACCTTCGTCAAGAGTGACAAACTTCTGCACCATAGAACTTTGGACAAGAATAGCATCGTTATCTTCATGTGGATTCCTAGAGGGACCAAGATTTGATGCCTTTTCTAGTTGCCTAAGTGCTTGATTCTCTAATTCCATCGTGATGAGGTTTTGGCCCACCTAAGCATGAAGAATTCCCCTTCTTAGGTTGAGGTTGATTGCATGATCATAGATCTAATCTTGGCCCAAGATAAGAGGTTCGGTAAGATCCTCGTCTTCACATACTAGCACTTTGACTACCATTAGATCCTCTTGAATGTAGAGGGGAAGTTCCACCTCTCCCATGCGAGGGGTTTCCACACCTCCCAATCCTATGAGATATGCCTCTATAGGATTGACCTTCAATTGCAATTCTTGGCAGTAAGAAATTCGAACTGCACTAGTGGCTGCTCCTGAGTCAATTAAAGCTCTCACGGTCCTTGCACTCTCTCCTTGTCCCACCTCTAGGGTCATAAAAGGTCGCCGATCGACTATCCTATGGGAACGTTCACTTGAAGCCTTGCACATGGCCATGTGATAACCTAGAGCTTCTTGAGTGTGAGGCATAGGCTGATTTCTACCTTGTCTTCTCAATTTCATTCGTCAGATGCGTTCTAAAGCTTCTGCCTGTGCTTCTTCTCGAATTCGCTTTTCCTCTTCTTTACGTTTCTTTGCAGTATTGAGTCGATTTAACATTTCCTCCGTGAGGGGTTCCTGATATAATTTGACTCTGCATCCACTAATGTAACTTGGTAGGATGGTGCCTTCTAGAGTGGCTAGTTGAACTGCTCCACTTGTGGAGATCCTATTGATAATCATTGGTCCATAGCCTCTCTTCTCTAATTTTCGTGCATGTTGCTTCAAGGTGTAGACAAGGAATAGGTCTCCTGATTTCAAGCCCTTATCCTTCACATATGCGTCAAAATATGCTTTTTGTCTCTTCTTGGCTGCATAAATTCCTACTGCAACTCTCAATCATGTTTCACCTAATCGTTCAAGATCGAAGATTCTAGAGGAGAGCTCATGGCATGTCCAGTCATGCTCTTGTGCTACTTTCAATGTAGGTATCAAAAAGTCCAATGGTAGCACTGTATTTTGGCCAAACACCATCTGAAAGGGTGTGGCTTAGAGTACCATTTTATAGGCAACTCGGTATGGCCAAACATCATGGTGTAGTTATTTGTCCCAATCAGAGTGTTTATGATTAACCAATTTTGTCAATACATTGCATAGAATCTTATTTGTGCTCTCAGCTTGTCCATTAGCTTGTGGATGATAGGGGGTAGACTTCTTATGTATCACCAAGAATTCTTGGAGAAGCTGTTATATGACTTCATTCAAGAAGTTTGTGCCTCTATCACTTACTAGCTCTATTGGCAACCCGTATCTGGTGAACACATTCTCGAATAAGAACTTAACTGTTTTCTGGGCATCATTCTTCATGGTAGCTTTTACTTCTACCCATTTGGTTAGAAAGTCAGTGGCCACAATAATGTATTCAGCATGGGAACCCTTAGCTGGGGGATTAATAGGACCGACAAAGTCTATTCCCCACTTAGAGAATGCACATCCACCCATCATAGGTTCCAATGGCATCTCATCTTTACGTATAGGGTACTGAGTTCGCTGACATACATCACACCTCTTCACATAGGTATGTGCATCCATGTGAAGTGTGGGCCATAAAAGACCTGCAAAAAGTACTGCCTTGATCACTCTATTTGGTCCAAAGTGTCCTCTTGCTACACCTTGGTGAGCAGTTTCCAAGATCTTCAGATATTCGCTCTCGTGGACACATAATCTAAGAAACCCATCTTTTCCTCATCTGTATAGATTATCTCCAATGAGAGTATAGTCTAGAGCTTCTTGTTCTAAGCTCCTTTGTCTAGCCAATGTCATATCTTGGGGAAAGGTTCTCGTCCTAAAAAAGGCTACTAATGGTTCGTTCCAATCTGGCACTAAAGACACCCGATAAAGAGTGGCATGTTCCATTGGTGGTTTAGTACAACAGGTGGGGCATTCATGTCTGCTTCCATAGTTGACCAGTGCACTCCAAGTCTCCTTAGTGTTTGTAAAGTTCTTTTCCTCGAGTAGTGTTGCTCTAATGCACCCACATGTGCTAACTGCAACCACTTCGCGTACTCATCCTCTTCCACACAACAAGATAATATTCCTTGATCTGTATGTTTGTACATACTCCCTGCCATGATATGGTACTTCTAGGCTTTTATTTCCTCCCTATCTTGAGTGTTTACTACTGGATGTTTAGGCCCATATGTCAGTACTGGCACTAAGGTCTTGGCCCACTTTGGTACAACTTCCAAATTAAACAAGTAAGCATCAGGAAGGTCATTTGATACTCCTTGTGGGGCCTCTCCGGATGTGAGCCTTGAGAGATGATCTGCTCTCAAGTGAGTCTTGCCCTTCCTCACCGCTACCTCAAAGTCATATTCCATTAGTAAAAGGAACCATCTTACTAATCTACCTGTATTGCATGGCTTGTTTACCAAGTAAAGTAGAGCTTGATGATCAGTAAAAAATTTTAACTTATTTGCAAGCAAATAGTGTCTAAACTTTTTAACTACATATACCATGCCTAATCCTTCTCTCTCAGTAGTGGTATAATTTCATTCAGCTGCATTTAACTGTCTACTAGCGTAGGCAATTGGAAGATCCATATTACCTTCGCCTGTAGGTTGTGCAAGTACACACCCAATAGCATAATTGGATGCATCCACATGGACATGGAATGGCTTGTTCCAATCTGGTGTAGTCAAGATTGGTGCTAAACACAATCGTCGTTTATGCTCATTGAAATATTTCTCACATTCATCCGCCCACTCAAAATTGTTCAAAAGTCCTTACATAGGCTTTGCAATGATGGCATACATGTGTATAAAACATCGGTAATAGCCATAATGCCCCATGAAAGCTTGCACTTCCTTGACATTCTTTGGCCTAGGTAGTTCTGCAATAGCTCTCACTTTCTCTTCATCAGTGGATATGCCATTCTTTGACACTATGTGTCCTAGAATCTTACCTTGCCTGGCCATGAAAACACACTTTTTTGGGTTTAAGCAGACTTCATATTCTCTACATTTGTCAAAGAAAGCTCTCAGCTCAAGGATATGGGTTTGTCTAATGTTAGAATGAGCACAAAGATCATCAACATAGACTTCCAAATTTTTCCTCAAGAACTCTTTTAACACATGGCACATCAGCCTTTGAAAGGTGGCGGGCGCATTGGTTAGACCAAATGGCATTACCCGAAAAGCAAATATGCCCCACTCTGTGGCAAAATTCATCTTATGCTGATCTTTTGGTGCAATGGCTACTTGATTGTAACCAGAGAACCCAATCTAAGAAGTTGTACACTTCCTTGCCTGCTACCCTTTCTAATAGATGCTCAGTGATAGGAAGAGGGTAACTATCTCTGATGGTGGCTGCGTTAACCTTCTTCAAGTTAATGTATACACATAATTTGCCATTCTTTTTGGGCACCACTACAATGGGGGATACCCATTCGGTGTGCTCGATTTCATAGATAAATCCAGCTTCAACCAAGCGATTAAGTGCATGAGCTCTCGTAATGACTTGCACTGGGGCAGTGGAAGTCACACTTCCCGTGGAGTCTACCACTAATCAAATAATGTTGATAGGACCAATTTTTGGCATATTGGTGGGGTTCTTGGGACACTCTCGTAACAAGTGCTCCTTCCCACAATTTGGAAAAAAGCCGTGAATTGTCACAGATTGAGGTTGTGTCGGTCTTGATAGAGGGCAATCACAAATGAGGTGATCTCCTTGACATCGGTAGCATGGCCCTCTAGGAAATGGAGGTCTTATCTAGAGTTGGGGTTTGCCTACATGACATTCGCATATTCTGGATCCAAACTAGATTCACTTGGTTCTTCATAATAGTATGACTCATTATGCTCAGGTGACTGCATGTAGTAAGCCTGTGGGCCATCAATATGGGTAGAATCAAAACTATGACCACTTGGATCACTTACTGAAAGCAATGGTGTCACTGGCACTAAAGCTCTATTTGGATTTTCTTCTGCAGCTGCCTTCACTGGAATCACATTGGTTGGAGGAGGGAGCTGCTGCGCTAGGACTGGTTGAGGTCTTTGCTACCGTTGATAGGGTGATTGATAGGATTGTTAGGGCCTACCATATTGTTGTTGTGGATACTGATTCTGGTATTTTCCTTGCTGTGCATATGGATGAGGATAATTTTGTCTAACAGCTTGTTTGTTATATGGGCAGTCTTGTGTAGTGTGATTGGTGTATCTCCTTTCTATGGTGCACTAATTGCTATTAGGATTAACTTGGGGTTGAGCCATGATAGGGCACACACTAGCCATATGGTCACCTCCATAGGTATAGCATCGTTTTCCTAGGGCAAATCTAGGAATCTGCTTGCTAGAGACTCCTAATTTCTGAGCTACCTTCTCTGCTAGATCCTCAATGGACGTGGATTGTGAGGAAGTGAGGCTAGTAGAGCTATCTGAATCTTTATAGATCTTTGAGACCTCTAATTCCTCCCCTAGATTATCCTCAATGTGTATGCACATGCGAACACACTCTTCAATGGATCTAGGGTCCATTAAGTACAGATATGATCTCAGTTTGGTACTTAACAATCCATCTAGAAATAAGGCCACTTGTTTGGCTTGAGTGGGTAACTCTGGAACAAGGCACCACTCTAGGTATTGCCTAAACCTTCTTCCTACGAGCCTCACGGTCTCTTGAGGTGTTTGCTTGAAGCTATATATCAAGGAAGATGTGTTATGCCTAATGCCACTCTTAGAAAACTCAGTGATGAACACATCAAGAAGTTGGTCTATATTTCTGTACTGATCCTGGTGAAGTGGTTGAAACCAATTCAATGCAGTGTTCTTGAGAGTTAGGCCAAAAGCATTGTATTGAGTGAACAAGTCTTCCACTTGTTCAGCTCTCAAAATTGCCTAAACTCTGCTACATGGTCATATGGGTCTCCTGTGCCATCGACGCAATTCTTCATGGACTTAACCAATTGTGTGGGCCTTATGGTTCTAGTGTGTTCTCTAGGCCTTGGCTATCAGGATCTTTGAATTCATAGATGGTAAGTGCTCCCACTTCGTTGGGCTTCTCAGGCTTATACCTCCAAAAAGCCTCATCTGTCTCTC
The DNA here is from genome assembly GCA_020310875.1 of Ceratopteris richardii. Lineage (NCBI taxonomy): Eukaryota > Viridiplantae > Streptophyta > Polypodiopsida > Polypodiales > Pteridaceae > Ceratopteris > Ceratopteris richardii. The sequence continues at coordinate 119,676,837 of CM035431.1, forward strand.
GATTCAAGAGCAAATCTATGCTCCTATTGTCTTGGGGAACCCACTCTGGAGTGATTATTCTAGTCAGAACCGACTTGCCTCGAGGGGTTTTTGGCTCCTTTCCTAGGTTCCCTTGCTCTATGTCACCTATTTCGACCTCTGGGATTATGTTGCCAAATTCATATGTTCTTTCTGGTTGGCTAGTGACCACATACATTGTTCCTTCTTTATCAATGTAGGAACCATTTTTGAACTTGACTACAGGGTGTTCTAGTCCCATGGGCTGATCTAGGTTTATAATTTCGACAACAGGTCTTCTTAGACCATCTTCATAGATACGAGCACCTAAGCGGTTGGTCTAGATATATTCTAGTTTTGACTCTTGTAGGGACCTTCTGGTTTTTCTAGGTATGCCACTCCTGTGCTACCTACGGGTCTCTCCATGTTGTAAGACATCTCAGAGTCATTGGTTTCTGAGTCTAAAGTGTAGGGGTAATCACTCAACTGCTGGGCCCAAGATCTAGCTATATGGTTGACACTAGCCTTGAATGATCTAATACTTTGACGGTCTCTCCCTAGGTGTCTTCCCAATCTAAGGTTCATATGCCCTTCCAATTAACCCAATGATCCTTGTACAACCACGTTGTTGATTCTTTGATATCAATCACTAGTTCCTTTTGAGTTCCTTTGTATGTGTTTTCTTGTCTTTAATTAAGTGTCGTCAAGATCACTTAAGTGTGTCGTACTTGATGTTCTTCATCCACTTAGGTTAATTTCTTTTCCCTTAAGTTGTCCCTTGATTGCAATTTAACCTATTCTTGGACTTGAGAACTTAGAGGCTCTTAGAACTTGAGTATTCCTATCGTACCCCAAGACAACTACTCGCACTTAGTCTAAGCTAAGAATGGAATGAGGGGGTTGAGAGATGTTCCAACCTCAAGTCACTTTTCCTTGCTATACTTGTCAGCCCTGGAAGTGTGTTCCCAAGCCTGCACACAATGGCACTTGCTTTGATTTCTCCAAAAGCTCTCGACGATCCTGTAAAAATTCCAATTTTAGCTCAAATTTTTACCTTCAATTGACAGACAAGTTATTTCAGACACTTTTAATGACCCTTTTTTCCCCCTTTTGTATTGCCAAAAAAAAATTCTCTAGAGCTCCCTTGGTGAACCTACCCCACTGAGGGTCTTTAGTTATGGCAGTTCAGGGTTGAGGGGGTTAAAACAGACAATCAAGACCTTTCAGGAGTTTAGTGCATTTTTCTAAGGCCTTTGTAATGGTATGGTTGATTGAATATGCAAATATGCCCAAATTTTCAAAAAATTACCCCTCTATTTTTTGCCGAAAATGCCTGTCTATCGCGATAGACGGTGTCTGTTGCAATAGACACTAGCTATCGCGTGGGGCTGTCTGTTGTGATAGATGGTGTCTCTCGCGATAAACGAGGTGTATCATGGGGTCATGTGTGTCGCAATAGAGGGATGTCTATCGCGATAGACCATGACTGTCATCTATCGTGGGCCTCTCTATTGCGATAGACGGTGTCTGTCATGATAGACGGGGTCTATCGTCCATCGTGCTTTGGTATATCGCGATAGATGATGTCTGTCCTGATACACGGGGTCTGTCGTCTGTCGTAGTTCTATCTATCATGATAGACGGGTGTCTGTCGCGATAGACGAGGTTTATCGTCTGTCATGGTTTTGGTCTATCACGATAGACGGTGTCTGTCGTGATAGACAATATTTATCGTGGGGCTCTGTCTATCGCGATAGACAAGTGTCTGTCACAATAGACGGTCTCTGTCGTGGGGTGCAGTTTGTCACGATAGATGGTGTCTGTTGTGATAGAATGAAAAAAACGTAACTTTTTTTGAGACTTCTAGTGATTTGGAGTGCTCTAATGGTGTAGGTTATCGTACCAAGCATGCATTCAAAAAATACTGAGTTTTTCTGTCTATCGTGATAGATGGAGGTCGTCGTCCCGGGACCTGTGCAGAGTTCTGTTGTACCTGCACAAGCTACTGGAGATGGTGGTACAGCTAAAACTTTTAGCCAAAGCTCAAAAAACACACAAAAATAGATAGCAAACAAGCTCTCTCTTGCTCTCTCTCACAAGTAGAATGAGGAAAATGAGGTGGGTAAGGGAATATGACCAAAAATCTGAAATTTTGGGGAAGGTGGAGATGGAGATGGGAGGTTGTGTGGATGATGATGGTGATGATGGTGATACAAAAAACAAGGAAAATTGCTGAAAAATAAGGAAAAGTATAGATTTTACCTATAACTCCAATGTCTCAACTCTATGTCTTACCATCACACGCTTGTCCTCGAAGCTCTCTCCCCGGCAACGGCTCCAAATTTGGTGTCACTCTAGCACAATGGCAAGTACCAATGTGAGGAGATCCACCTCATAAATGTCAATTCGTGGAGACATGAGGACTAGTATGAAGACTATGAGCAAGTGAAGGCACAAGTGCGTGAGTGAGAAGCACACAAACATGCACACACATACACACACACGTGCACACAAGGCAAGAACAAAGAGAGGAACAACGGAGTTCTTTGCATTAGTCAAAAATTTTCTTACATAAGCTCAAATCACTAACAATCTAACCTCGAAAATGAGCTCTCTAGCTCTTTTTATAGTTTTTTGACTAGCTTTGGCCTTGTCTAGACCTAGTGTCCGACCTAGTTAAAAATTAGGTTCTAGAGCTTATTTGAGGGGTCAAACGGAATCTAAAAATTATGAAAATTGATATGTATCTAATTCTAATACTCCTCAAGCTCAAGGACTCCTCGGCTTTAACAAAATGGAGTCTATTCTACCAAAAATGGGATTTACAATGTGTGTGTAGTGATGACAATCACTTGAGTTGGAAATAGTTTATGGAAAAAAATGATTGGGCCTTGTTGCCGTATTGTGCATGACTGCTCCTTTGTGCCTGTATGCTCTTCTTATGACTTGTATGCCAACATAGTATGAAAGATCTTCAATCAAATGCTCCCACCAAAACGACCCTTTCTAGACAAATCAATAGGTTTTGGCCCAATTTTTATCCCAAATACTTGTAAAAATATCTATTTTTGGAATAAAACCCTATTTTTATAATAATTAGGCACACATTATAAACGTCAACTAATACTCAAAACTTGTGGATGCTAGAAACGTCAACTAATACTCAAAACGCCAGTTATTGTATTTTTTCAACACTATTTTATCCGTTGAATAACTTATAGAGCATAATTTTAACACTAAGCTGGGCATCACATTGTGGACAAAGCTCTTCTAAAAGTTACAAAAGTGAAAGAGTTGTCATTTGTAGGGGTTATCTTATTGACCTTGAACTCTTATGGGGTTTTCACTCTTATCTTGAGCAATACAAGAGGTCCTTGAAAAGCAGAAGACGGTTAAACCACACCATAAGAGGGAGAAGTGGGAAGTAATACTCAACCATGAATTTTGGGGAAATTGATTAGCCCATCATACTTCTAGCTAGTAGTTCATGAGTTCAATTCCCCTTAGATAAAACAAATGCAATAGTCATGAAACTCTTTGGCAATGTGTGGCCAACATACACCTAATTTCCTCAATTTTTGCAAGGTTTTAACTTTGGGTAAAAAAATCCATCCAAAACTTGCACCATGGGCTTGCATCATAAGATCCCACTTATCTTCATCATCTACACAGCAATACAATATTCCACATTCATATTTTCTATAGATGCTTCTAGGAATTATCTACAAATCTCTTGAATATCTTATATATTTCTTTTTCATAGGGAGATAGTAGTGTAGTGGACCATAAATAACTATAGAAAAGCTTTTGTCCACTTGGCTACCACTTCTAGATTTAAAAAATAAGCATCTGGCAATTCATAAGATATCCCATTAGTTGCTTTCCCATTTGTTAACTTAGAAAGGTGGTCAACACACACGTGTATTATATTTTTTTACTATCACTTTGAAATCAAACTCCATAACTAAGAGAAACCATGTTATTAATCTTCCAATGTTGCAGGGATTGTTTACAAGATAAAGGAGAACTTGATACAAAAAATTGAAACTTATTTGTGAGCAAATAATATCTAAACTTTTTAACCGCATATATCATGCCTAATCCTTCTCGCTCAATCATCATATATTTTCACTCTACACCAAGGAGTTGTCTACTTTGGTAGGAAATTGGAAATTCAAGCCTACCTTTGTCAATAGGTTATGCTAAGATGCAAGCTATTGAATAACTTGATGCATCAACTTTACGTGGAGAACTTTATACCAATTTGGAAATTTCAAAAGGGGAGTTATGGCAAGCTTATGTTTGGGCTCTTAAAATTCTTTGTCACACTCTTCCATCCATTTAGATTTAATAATCAAAGCATATAGGGTCCTTGCAATGATTGCATACATGTGGATAAACCTACGATAATATCCGGAGTGACCCATGAAAGCTTGAACTTCTTTCACATTCTTAGGCTTTGGCACATTAAAAATAGCATTGATTTTGTCTTCATCAATGGATATACCACTTTTTGAGACAATTTTTCCCAAAATTTTCCCTTGTTTTTACCATGAACACACATTTTTCAAGGTTCAACAAGACTATATTTCCTGCATTTTTCTCCAACATAAGAATTTCCTTGGGTCATTGTGTAGAATATGCACACAAGTTATCCACATTTACTTCCAAAGATTTCCTAAGAAATTGTTTGAAAACATGACACATCATGCTTTGGAAGGTTTTAAGGGCATTTCTTAAGAGAAAGGACATCAGTTTAAATGCATAGATCCTCCACTCTCTAGAAAAGCTATTTTTGTGTTGGCCTTCAAGCACAATTGCAACTTGATTGTAACCTGAGAAACCATCTAAGAAACTATAAAAATCTTTTCCTAGCATCGTTTTCAAGAGGTGATCAATAATGGGAAGTGGATAACTTTCTCTTATGGTCACAACATTGACCTTCTTTAAGTTTTTGCATACTCTTAGTTTACCATTCATCTGGGGCATGACAACAATTGGAGACGCCCATTTCGTGTGCTCAATCTCATAAATAAGACCCGTCTCTAAGATTTTGTCAATCTCCTCTTTGGTTTTAGTCCAATATACATCATTATATGTATATGGCATTTGTTTTAACGGTTTAGCATTAGGCTTCATAGGGATTCTATGAGCGCATATCTAAGAGTCAACACCTTTTAAGTCCTTATAGGAATAAGTGAATACATCTCTATATTTTCAAAATAACTCTTTTAATTGAGACTCTTCCATCTCTAAAATATCAATCACAATAAGTGCGATTCCCTCATTATCTTCTGCTATGAAAACCAGTTTTTTCTTCATTTTTCTCAGTCATAGGACTACTACTTTTCTTCTCTATTTGGTCTTAAATCTATGACTACCTCATATTTCTCAAAGTGTTCTAGATGCTCAATGTCATCAAGTTTTCTATCCTTGGAGATAATACTTTTATCATCAGGTTCCTCTATTTTGCATAGGGGATATATGTGGGTAGCAAGATCCGTTATACAATCTGTAGCTTGATATTTTTGTAGGAGCTCATCCCCAGTGTCAAGCTAAGGTTTTATGTGAATGGACACTAATTCATTATTATCTAAGATGTCCTCTTGTACTAGGATTTGTTCTCCCTTCTTAATTTCCTCAAGTAATGAGATCATGAATAATCCATTAATGTCATACCCTTCACAATTATAGTGTTTATTCATGGTATTTTGGCTAATATATATATCAATTGTAGCTAGGATTTTCATCCAACCATGTGGCTCAAACTATTCATCTTTAAATCATTGAGAACTATACAATATATCATCTATTGATTTATCTTGAATAGCACAATTTGAGAGATATGTGCTTGCCAATCTTATTTTGTGTTGACGAGCTTGTCCACAAACCCACAATTTTGCATCCTTATGTTGGAGTTAGACGTCTGCGGAAGCACGTGAACAACACAAGGATGAAGAAGAAGCTTGGAGCACAACACACAATACTGAATGTATTACCACTAGAATGTACAAAGATAAGTAGCCCGTTAGGGCAATAGGCATATATACAATCCGGGGGGGGGGGGGGGGGGGTATCTCCTAAAAAGGGAAAAAAGTGCCTCGACGGTCCTCGAGAGTTCACACACATCACTACCTAAATATATCGATAAATCCCCCCTAGGAGTGATGCGGTGAACAAGGAGCCAGCACTCATGTATAAGGAAGTGCCAAGCTATGTGCAATCAATCCACAAAAGGAAGTAAGCCCAAAGCTTTGCGAAAAGCTTCAAACTTCTCCCTAGGCAGAGCCTTCATAAAAATCTCTGCAATGTTCTCCTGCATGGGCACATATGCCAAGCTGATCTCCCTAACAGAGAACCTCTCCCCAACATAATGATAATGCACCTCAATGTGCTGAGTGCGAGCATGGAACACAGGGTTCCTTGCCACTACCAATGCGCTCTGATTGTCAGTGAAGATGGTGGTGGCAAAAGACTGACCAACACCCAAATCAGCCATAAGGCATTTGAGCCACACACACTCAACAGTCGTTGTGAAAGCTGCCCTATACTCAGCCTCACAACTAGAAGTGGCCATAGTAGGCTTCTTCTTGCTCAACCAAGATATACATGAGCTCCAAAGCATGAATTCAAAACCACTGGTGGACACACGAGTGTCATAGCAACCAGCCCAATCATTGTCAGAAAAAGCATGCAAATCTGGCGGTAGTGATCCCCCCTTGGGATAAAACAACCCAAGTAGCCAGGTACCACTCAAGTAGTGAAAGATGCGCTTAACCGCTTGCCAATGCTTGACACCTAGGCAATGCATAAACCTACTCATCTATGAGACAACAAACAGAATATCTCGTCGAGTAATGCATAAGTAAATCAAGCATCCAACATCCTGCTGATAGAAAATAGAATCAAATGCATCTCTAGCATCATGAAGACTCGATCCTAAGCCTGTCTCCATAGGAGTGGCACTAGGTTTATAGTCTTCAAGGCCAAAACACTGCAATAATGTATCAATATATTTCGTTTGACACAAATCCATTCCACCATCAACGTGCATAAACTGAATGCCCAAATAATGATGCAAATGCCCCAAATCAGACATCTCAAATGAGGCATGCAAATGAGCCTTGAAATCAGAAATATGCATGTCATGAGAACCAGTGAGCAGCATGTCACCAACATACACCACAATGATTAGAAGCACATCATTAGCACTCTTAACATATAAGGTGCTTTCAGTTGGAATGTTCTCAAAACCATGTGCAATCAGATAGGAATGTATCTTTTCATACCATGCACATGGTGCTTGCTTTAAGCCATATAATGCCTTATTTAACCTGCACACCTGGTTTTCATGCCCGTTCTGCACAAAGCCTCTGGGTTGAAAAACATACACTTCTTCATGCAAGTCACCATTCAAAAATACTATTTTAATTTCCAACTGATGTAGATTCCAACCATGATGAGCTGCAAGTGCACAGATGCTACAAACAGTAGTCATTCGGCGAGTAGGAGCAAAGGTTTCATCAAAATCAATGCCTCTTTCCTATACGTAACCCTTTGCAACAAGCCTAGGCTTATACCTATCAACTGTACCATCAGGCTTACACTTCAGCTTGTATACCCACTTAGTACCAATGGCCTTCTTACCAAGAGGCAAGTCACATAAAGACCAAGTATACCCAACAAAAATACATTTTACTGCTTTATCATCCAATTTTCTGCGATGTTGTTCAGGCATTAATGCATATGCCAAACAACCAAAAACACGTAGATGAGCAACAGATGGCTTGTGATCATGCCAAGCCTCATATGGAGTGATAGACTACAGCGCTTTAGTGGGACACCTGTTAAGTACATATGTTGCACACATGACAGCCTCAAGCCAAAAACTATGTGGTAAAGCCTGACTCTTGACCATACACCTCGCCATCTCCATGAATGACCTGTTCTTCCGTTCAGCAACTCCATTCTGTTGAGGTGTATATGGCACTATACACTCGTGTTTTAACCCACGCTCAGCCAAAAACGCATTAAAATCAGAAGCCATATATTCCCCTCTTTGATCAAAATGGAGGGTGCCCATTTTACATGCTGACAGATTTTTAGCCAAAACCAAAAACTATTTGAAGCGCAAACACTTCGGACTTTGCTTTCAATGTATATACGCATGCATGTTGTTGCTCTAGCACAATGGTGAGAACCACGTTAAGAAGCTCCACCTCCTTAATGTCAATCCGCGGAAGAGATAGGAGTGATATGAAGATCGTGAACGTGAGATGTAGTGAGAGTGAAGGTGAGAAGCATAGAGATGCACACACATAACGAAGAGACAAGCAAGACACAATGGAAGGTAGGAAATCAACTCTATTACTCAAGAACACTCTTACAAGCTCAAAATAGCTCTAAGCTCTTCTCTACTCAAACAAGCTAACCTCAAAAATGAGCTCTCTAGCTCTTTTTATAGATTCTAGACTAGTTTTGACCGGTTTCACATCTAGTGACCGGCATAGTTAAAAAATAGGTTCTAGATGCTAATTGAAAGGGTAAACGGTGTGTAAAAATAACCAAAATTGGTACGCTCATTCTACCTAAGCTCCTCAAGCTCGAGGACTCCTCAACTTGCACAAAATGGAGCTATAAATTACAAAAAGGGTTTTTCTATGTTACATATAGTACAAAAGTGATGAAAATCATTGTTGGAGGTTTTGAAAAGTATTTATAAAATATAAGTCTTTGAGAAAATGATTCGACTGACTCCCTGCTACTTCATTATGCTCTATCTTTACATGCTTCCGCTTCTTCTATGCCTCTGACTACTGCCAACACCCCCCTCCCTCTCGCTTTTGTCATCCTTGACAGAACCTTGTTGTGAGGTCTGTCGAATGTAATTCTAGAGTAGTTCCTGAGTGAGGGTGTGTTTTGATATTCGAATGCCTCGGCCAAATCTGCCTTGAGTTTCTCCCAATCAATGGGTTGTGGTTCATCGGATGGCGGGAGTCGATAATGCATGGAATATACAATCTGTTCACAGGCAAATAATTGCAAGAGGTGTGTAGGCCTGCTGATGAACACTTCTGAATGGTATTCCCAGAAACCGGTTGTGAACATTTCTTTGAAGGTTTGCTTGTAGCACGCCGGTAAGTATTTAATCCTGCAATGCTAGGCATAACACACCCGTAGCGATGGCATTGTACTCATATCATATGCAAGATCTAGATTGCCATGCTCGAAACCCGAGGTGTTCACATGGGGTGCCTTGACGCGACGGAAGACTTTAAATACCATCTGCATCATGTCAAAGATTTTGACAGTCATGTGCACTGCTATATCGTCCATATGTTTTAAGCGAGGGAGCTAGTGGCGAATCATGGCCATCATGTATCCAACTGTTGGTGGTCCTATAGGTGGAGTGAAGTACGGGTAATTTAACCAATCCTGGCATTGCTTGTTGTTCTATACTTTAATAGCAAATGCCTTCCAGGAGCGGCGACATGGCACTGGTCCCCAACATGGGTTGTATTTTAAGTGTAGAGGTGCCTTAACCCAAGTACTCATCATCTCTGGATATGCTTGTAATAAATCCTTGCGCCAATCTGGTTGAAAGATTTCTCCACGCTGCGCATCTAGTGGCAAATCTTCAGGCTCAAACTGAGTAGCATGAGAGGGTTTCTTGCCTGTTTCTTTCTCTATGGCCAACTGATATTCCGCCGTTAACATAAAGTAAGGCTTGTATTGTAGCTCATGCCCAGATATGTATCTACGAGGGGCCAAATGAGCAAAGTATGGAGACTGTAAAATTCTTTCTTCTATCATTGCCATTGCATGTAATTGCACCTCTACCCTTGCTGAGTGGGTTGGTCCAAGTTCTTCTATTGTCTTCATCCATACAGAAGTTGGAAGTTTGAAAGTCGTCTGGCCTTCAGCCGTGACTCGTCCGTCTGGGATGGGTTGGGGTTTATACGCTTCTTCAAAAGTTTCCTCCACCGGAATAGTGACTGTTTCTTCCTCTGCTGGTAATTCCGGTGGGGAGTTTGGCCTGGGGGTGCTTCATATACAGCTATCTGTGATTGAATAGTTGATACCTGGGCCCATAATGCATTGAGTTCCTCTAGGATGTCAGGAGATGGGTCCGTAGGAGCTGGTAGTCATTGTGGTATTGGTGCTCTTAGCTGTAATAACTTGTGTTCATCTTTGAGTTTCTGGAACTCTTCGTTCATGTTGTCATACTCATATAACAATCTGACATGATCATCTAACAACATTTTCATAGATTCTGAGGGCACGGCCTTGAAGCGACTGGGGCTCAACAGTTGGTCTGGTTGATCTAGGGCAGCTTCTAAATCCTCTTTGTTCTGTTCCTGTAAGCGCTGGTTCTCTTCTTTTGCTATTGCCAAGTGTCGTCTGAGTAAGCCCATGTTTCTCGTTAATGTTGCATTGTGAATAGTCTGTGCCCTTAACAATTTATTGATATCTGTGACAGCCTCTTTCATCTTTGCTTCACTTTCTAGTTCGAATTTATGATAAGCCTCTCGTAGCTCTTGGTAGTGGGTATTCAATGAGGCGTTCTCGATGGTCAGTGAATTGAGCTGCGACTGTAGATCATTCGTTGTCTTCTGCAGTTGTTGATAATTAGTTCCAAGAGATGTGAACTCATCTCTTACTTGAGTCATACACGTGAACATCTGTCGAAGTGCTGTGTCTATGGTGGGTGATAATATTAGTGACGGAGTGAATGCAGTTGCGGTGTGTGTGGGTGGCGATGCAAAGGATAAGGGAAATGGGGATGGGAATGTGGATGCAGTGGTGACAGTGGAAAAACTTGAGGTGCCTAAATATGGTGATGCCCTGAATGAAGTGAGTGGTGGTGCGGTGGGTGGTGATATATCCATGTCGCTGGATGTGGTGTCTAGTGCAGTGACTGTGAATAATGGTGTGAGACTGGGTGCGTGCGTGGGTGTAAATACAGGGTTTACAAAGGTTGAAGAGTAATTTACTGAGGGGTTCTCTTGTACTCCTTGGTGGAAAGGGGAAAGTGGAATTACGGTAGGTCGAGGGGGAGAGACTGGGGAGAAGGTTAATGGGGGTGGGAATGGGAAAAGGGGTCTTGGAGGTGTGGGGAAGGATGGGAAAGATGGAGGGAAGAATGGATTAGATAGAAAGGTAGACGTCCTAGGAGGTAGACTAGGTTGAGTGGGTGTGGACATGGTGAGAGGAATGGATGTTACAAGGGCTTCTGCTACTTCGCCGTGGAAGGAGGTGGATGTTATGGGAGAAGGAGGGTGTATGGGGGAGACTGGATGGATGGCAGGTGAAGGAGGAGCGGTTGGGGTGGTACTTCGACAACTGTGGTGGTATGTACAGCAGTAGTACGGGGTGGGGAGTTGATGATAATGGTGTCTTCTGCCAATGAGCCTTCAGGGACGAGACGTGCTTCTCGTGCCTGTTGGGATGACTGAGCACCTATCGGTACGATAATGTATTTGCCAGGTTTGGTTAGTAAGCGAACTCTGCGAGGGTCATACTGCGATAACGGTTTCCTCTGCAAATATCTTAAGGCTTCGATGGATCCCACTGATTTGACAAGTTCTCTGAAGCCTCTGATGTATACTTCTTCGAAACCGCTTGAGACAAGTTCTTGCTCTATGAGTGCTTGGCTCTCTTCCTCAGTTAACCTTTTACGCGCCCAAACTTTCTCCATGGTGCGATATAACTTCTTGATGGCCAGTGTATAAGCTGCTCCTTCAAAAGTCTCATCTTCATGCGTACTGGTGTCATCTTGGGTGTCGGTTTGCTGTCCTTGTTCATCTGTCTGTCCATGCTCTTGGGATTCATGAGTGCCCTGGTTGGCTTCATGATCTCCATCGTCTTCATCTGTCTTTGTTCTTTCTTCCTCGGAACTAGATACTACTTGTCCTTGTGGTTGATCCGGGGGAGTGGTCGTGTAGCTTGGACATTCGTATTCTTGAGAAAAGATCTGTCCTTCTGAAAACTGAAATTCACTTGACAACACATCTTGCATCTCGAAATCGAATGTTGTGTCTATGGGTCCTGCTTCCAAGTTGGGTATCGGAAAAGAAAAAGCTTCCACACCAATAGTGGTGGGAACTTCTGCTGCAGTGGTGGTAGGTTCCTGAATTGATGTTGCCTGTGTGGTAACTACACTAGAAGTACCTTCTGTAATGACAGGTCGAGATAATCGTATGCAAATAGGTTGTACAGTTACAGGGGCTTCCGTCGGAGACTATTCTGGAGAGGGTTGCGGTGACGGTGATTTGGGGATCTGGAGGCATGGGATAGTACCTCTCATGCACTTCCCTGCTCGTGCTTTGCTGGCCTTCCTAGCTTTCTTTGTTGTCCCTTTGAATGCTTTCAATTCCTCACTTGTCATTGCATGCTCGATTGGTAAATCGTATGCCAAAAACATATATACAATGCGCGTGAGAGCGCAACATCCATTGATTACCTTCTTTCTTTCCCATCTATGTTGTGCTAGATACAACTGATCAATAATCCAGCTAGCCAGATCAACTGTTTGTGGCCCAGTACAAGCTAAATATAGACCAAACCAGATGCGTTTGTGGGGCATGGTGAATCTATCCTGAGCGGGGAAAGCAAAGTGTTGCATGCATATCCTTAATGGCTTAGATAACTCCGGTGTGATAGCAGAGATATCTTCCCATTTAGTAACATCCCCACATTTCATAGGCTCTGGAATTAACCTTTCTCGCTCTGTCGGCGTGTGGGTTCCATGTATCTTGATAGCCGCTCTAATCAAATCTTTGGACAGATAAAACTTCTCATATGGCGGATCATTCACCAAGGACGGCAAAATAAATGTGCCTGGTAGATCCTTGTTCTCTGAAGCTATTAAAGTGGTGACTAAGTAATAACATCTGTAGAAGTCTGGTTTAGGCAAAGGGTCACTAAAATATTCTGTGAAGACTGCTCTTGCCCAAACATGCATTAAGTCTTCTATATTTTGTAGTCCTTCGAACTCTCTTGAGAAAAATTGGTACTTGGCCCAAGTACGGTGATCAAAAGTCAAATTGGCTTCAAAGATAAAATCTGCATCTGCCAACGGACTTGCTAATCCTTGGAACCAGTGAGAATTGCGATGAATCTTTTCATTATATCCCCTAGGAGGGTCGTCAATCCGCATAGGTCTTGGAAATCCTTGGAATTTTGGTGGTTGAGCCGTAGGATGTGGCTCCGCTAGTAGTTCTCCAATATTGGCCATCGGTACACTGGGGCCAGCTTCAGATGGTCCTTCTGCTTGCATGATGAATGATGCGGGTGTGTAGAAGATCTGCTACAAAAGATTAACACATTAGTATGGAAATTAATTACGATCCCATTAAAGTGAGACCGCAATCCCTTTCCATAACCGATGTGTAACCCATGTAGCCGAGTGTTGTGATGTGGTTCATGGAATGATTGTTGCAAAACTAATGCAGGTCTCTAGACACCTACATGCTTCAGATAATGCATACATTTCTTGATGAGACATGATTACAATTGATGTTGGGTTATAGTGTGTGGATTTGTACAAGGTTCAATTGTGAATGAGTTGTTACAAGGATGGTGTTTAGTCGGGGTGGGAGTAATGTTAGATAAGGGGGTCGGAGAGGACGTTTGGATACGTTTCGGTATCCACTTCTAAAGAGTTTCTGAGTGGGTGAAATGTTTCTGTTGGGGGACAAAAGGTGATATTGGGTGTAGTGGTCTTGAAGGGTGAAGAGATTTCTGAGGGTTATATATTACATGGCTTGGTGGTTGAGCTATAATACATTGTTTGGGTACCCAAATCTGCGTGGGTGTGGGTCGATTCATAAGGTACTTCTTGGCGATCCAAATTTCTCGAATGTTCGAACTTGTGGAAGAAGCTCGAGGAGATGTTGGATACTGATTCTGCTTCTGCCTTGACTTCTTCTTATTGTTGACTGCATTGGTGAAATCTATAGATGGTTTTTGTCCTTTTGGCACCCATATTTGTCTCGTGCCTCTTGCTCTGTGGTGCTGATACTGTTTTCCTCCTTGCATCGTCTGAGATGGTCGTCGGTCTGGGTTCCTTCGTCGTGGTTGACTCCTTTGTGGTTGAGGTTGAGAGGTCGGATGGACGCTCTGCTTTGGAAAAGAAGGGAGGTCCAACACTTGTGAAACCTGCCCATTAGGAAGTGCATCGTTTCGTACTATCAATCTAGGCTAGTCCGCAGTAAGTGTGGAAGGATGGGCACTACAGGGTGTTTTGCCCATGTGGACGCTGATGAAGTCCACCTGACCTGCAATTGTCCCCATTTGTCCGCTGATGTAACCCACCTGACCACTGATTGTGTCCATTTGACCAAGCGGTTGGGCGGTTGCCCCTTCTAGTTTGCAGGAAGCCCAAGGAAAAATCTCCTGACGTCCTTCTGATTGACAATTGTCCATCGCCAAGCCCGAGTGGGTTGGAGTAGATGTAACGTGATTTATCTGACCAAAGATCTTCCGGTGTTCCTTCACATGTTGTTCATATGGTCTAGGGTTACAAACCTCAGTCCGAATGCCGTTAGGGAAGTCAAGCGGTATCACTCGCTTCTGATCTAAGGTTCCAATATGCAAGGAGCCTTGTCTAAGATTTAGGTCCACTCAGTGATCGTATAGCCAATCTTGGCCAAGGATTAGGGGTTCTATCAGGTCCTGGTCATGGCACACTAGTATCTTCGCTGTCATGGTCACATCACGTATGAGGATAGGAAGGTCCACCTCACCCATGCAAGGGGTTTCCATGCCTCCTAGCCCTATGAGGTATGCCTCTATTGGCCGCATTTCTATTCCTGAGTCCTTATAGTGGGACCATCTAATCGCACTAGTCGCAGCACCTGAGTCAATTAAAGCCCTGAGCTCTTGGCAAGGGTTGTCGTGCTCTAGCCTGACTGTAATGAATGGTCTCCTGTCCACTATGCTAGGATGAGTACTTGACTTTGCTTGACACATGGCCATGGGGTATCTGGGTATTGTTTCCAGATGGTTATAATGTTCTCTCCCTAGTCCCTGTCTTCTTAGCTTCATGTGTTTAATGCGTTCTATAGCTTCTGCCTGAGCTTCAGCTCGTATTCTATTTTCTTCCTCCTTACGCTTCTTTGCCAATGTGAGTCTTCTAAGCATATCCTCAGTAAGAGGTTCTTGATATAACTTGACTCTGCAGCCACTAATGTAATTAGGCATTATGTCTCCTTCTAAGGTGGCTAATTGTACTCCTCCACTTGTCGAGAGTCTGTTAATGATCATAGGTCCATAACCTCGCTTTTCTAACTTCCGTGCGTGTTTTTTCAGCGTATATACTAGGACTAAATCTCCTTCTTTTAAGCCTTTATCTTTCACATGTGCATCAAAATATGCTTTCTATCGCTTCTTTGCTGCTTATATTCCTGCTGCTGCTTTCAGCCTGGTTTCTCCTAATCGTTCCAAGCCCATTATTCTTGTTGATAATTCATGGCCGGTCCACTGATGTTCTTGTGCAACCTTAAGGTTCGGTATCAAGAAGTCCAAAGGAAGCACAGCATTCTAACCAAAAACCATCTGAAAGGGAGTTGCATTGATTACGGTCTTGTAGGCCACTCGATATGCCCAAACAACGTGGTGTAACTGTTTGTCCCAATCTGAACATTTGTTGCTCACGAGTTTCGTCAGTACATTACAAAGGATCTTGTTAGTGCTTTCTGCCTGACCATTGGCCTGAGGATGATATGGTGCGGATTTCTTGTGAATCACCATAAAATCCTGTAGCAAATATTCAATGACTTGGTTTAGAAAGTGAGTTCCTTGATCGCTCACTAACTATATAGGCAATCCATATCTTGTAAAGACATTTTCAAATAAGAATTTTGCAGTCGTGTGTGCATCATTCTTTTTCGTGACTTTTGCCTCTACCCATTTGGTAAGATAATATGTCGCAACAATAATGTATTCAGCATGTGTACCTTTTGCAGGGGGGTTAATGGGTCCTACAAAGTCTATACCCCACTTAGAAAATGCACGTCCTCCCATCATGGGTTTCAATGGCATTTCATCTCTGCGAGTAGGAAATTGAGTTCTTTGGCACACATCACATCTCTTAACATAGGAACGTGCATCCATGTGAAGAGTGGGCCACCATAATCCTATAAAGAGGATGGCTTTGATTATCCTATCGGGTCCAAAATGACCTCCTGCAACACCTTGGTGTGCAGTCTCTATTACGCTCAAGTAATCGTTCTTTAGATTGTCGCCAATAAGTGAATAGTCTTGACTCCAGTCTGGTGTGAGAGACACGTGATATAATGTAGCATGTTCTATTGGTGGTCTTTCACAACAAATGTGGCATTCTTTACACAGCTTGTAGACATCTGCTTCCATCGAAGGCCAATATACTCCTAGTCTATGCAGAGTCTGCAATGTACGATGTTTGGAATGATGTTGCTTTAATGCACCTACATGTGCTAATTGCAACCAATTTGCATGTTCTGATTCATCTACACAATAAGCAAGGATCTTTTGATTATCCTGTTTATATATACTTCCTGCTATTATTTGATATCTCTGTGACTTGGTAATCTCTCCTTCCTTGATCCTTATCCTAGGATTCTTGGGTCCATATGTGAGAATAGGGACTATTGACTTAGCCCATTCTGGTGCTATCTCAAGGTTAAACAAGTACGCATCTGGTAATTCATCCACTATTCCTTGAGGAGCTTCTCCTGTGGTTAATCTCGAGAGGTGGTCAGCTCTAAGATGAGTCTTTCCTTTCGTGACTACTACTTCAAAGTCATACTCCATGAGTAATAGAAACCAACGTATTAATCATCTTGTGTTACATGGCTTATTGACTAAGTACAATAACGCTTGATGATCTGTGAAGAACTTGAACTTATTTGCCAACAAATAATGTCTGAATTTCTTTACTGCATAGATCATTCCTATACCTTCTCGTTCCCTAGTGGTGTAATTCCTTTCTGTTGCGTTTAACTGTTTGCTCGCGTAAGCTATGGGGAGATCTATATTACCTTCATTCGTGGATTGTGCTAACACACATCCTATGGCATAGTTGGATGCATCCACATGTACATGGAATGGCTTACTCCAATCCGGGGTTGTCAATATGAGTGTTGAGCACAAACATCGTTTAAGTTCATTGAATGAATTCTCACACTCATCTGTCCATTCAAACTTAGTCAAAAGAGAGTACAATGGTTGGGCTATGATTGCATACATGTGTATGAATCGTCTGTAATAACCACAATGGCCCATAAATGCTTGTACTTCTTTTACATTATTTGGCCTAGGTAGATCTGCAATCACCTTTACTTTTTCTTCATCCGTAGAGATTCCATTCTTTGACACAATGTGTCCTAGAATTTTGCCTTGTCTGACCATTAAAACGCATTTTTCTGGGTTCAAACAAACCTGATATTCTTGACATTTGTCAAATACTTGTCTTAACTCTGGGATATGCGTCAGTCTTATATTTGAATGAGCACATATGTCATCGACATAAACTTCCAAATTCTTGCATAAAAATTCCTTAAAAACGTGGCACATGAGTCGTTGGAAAGTGACGGGTGCATTTGTTAAGCCAAAAGGCATTACACGAAATGCAAAAATGCCCCATTCTGTGGCAAAAGCCGTCTTGTGTTGATCTTGTGGAGCAATGGCTACTTGATTATAGCCTGAGAATCCATCAAGAAAGTTGTAAACTTCCTTGCCTGCAACTCTTTCCAATAAATGTTCCGTGATAGGAAGAGGATAATTATCTCTAATCGTGGCGGCATTAACTTTTTTAAGGTTAATACACACATGCAAGTTTCCATTCTTCTTGGGCACCACCACAATGGGGGATACCCATTCGGTATGCTCAATTTCGTAAATGAATCCTGCTTCTATCAAATGATCTATTTCTTCTTTAATCTTAGCAGCGTAGTAATCATTATACGTGTATGGTTTCTGTTTCATAGGTTTTGCATCTGGAGTCATAGGGATTCTATGAGAACATATATGTGGATCTACTCCTTTCAGGTCTTTGTAACTCCAAGCGAACACATATCTATATTCGCGCAATAGGGCAACTAATTCTTCTTCTTCTTCAGTCATCAAATCTTGCCCTATGTAGGTACATTTTTCTTCTTCTCCTTCTATGGCCACTATGATTTTTTTGGTTTTCTCTCGATTATCATATACTTCTCCAACATCAGCTTTTCTGTTAGGCATTCGTACCATGATTCGTCTATCTTCTATTTCATATTTCTTGAAGTTCTCCGAAACCTCAAACAAAGATTCTTCTTCTTCTTACATGGTTTCTTTCTTCTTTCTTTTCTTACCTTCACTTTTGGTAGTAACTTGTGTGGTTAATCTCACCTCATTCATAAGTTCTTTGTGTCTCGGAGTGTAAGTTTATACTTCATAGAATATTCTTCCTGTGATGCAAAAGGTGAGTCCATAATAATTGACTCTAAATCAAAATCACTCGCGTCCTTGAATGCATCAGTGCTAGGTTCACATTCTTCAATAATTGAATCACACATGATTGGCTCTATCGTGAAAACAGAAATGTCATAGCGATCCTCGTCACAGTGGGGTGTCCATTTTTCTTCATTGATGGCTACATCCATGGTTGCTAGGATTTCTGCCCAACCATGAGGCTCGAATTCTTCATCTGTAAACACTACAGGTGCGTAAGTTGGGTCTTGAAGGGTTCGTAGATGTTGTTCTGCACCTAAGGTCCTGGCTTCTAACCATTCTTCCTCTTGTTTTGCTACCTTACACATCCATAGATGAGTATCCTCGTGCAACCATGAGGGTTCTGTCTCTAATGAGTGTACTGACTCTGTTTCCTCTTGTGTCTTATGGATGGTATTCCATTGTATTGGGGGTACATCTCAATGTGAATAGTCTTTAAGATTGACTTTCGTAGTCACTCCTAAATGTTGCAAGTACAAAGAATTAGTTCCCCAATCTTGTACAATTTGCAACTGATGCATGAATGGTCATCCTAATATCATCTCATAAGCATGATTTTTACTAAAATCACAAATGGCAAAGGTATGCTCAAACTCCACACCACAAGTGGTGAGAGATATACCTTCTAGTAAGCCTAATGGTTTCTCTATGTGTCCATCAGCCATTTGTAGCTTCATCCTGGTAGGTCTTAATGTTGGCTTACCCCAACGTTTCCATAAAGCGGTGGTAGCAATGGCTACTCCGGCTCCTGAATCTAAGATGACTTTCATGGTGTAGCCCTAATGGGTTATTGGAAGATAAGTGTTACCTTCCTCTCCTTCGCTTACATCTCCGATCCTTTCTATGGGTATCTCTGGTACCTTCTTGTGTGTTCCTATCTGTGAGTGAGTAGTAGCAAGCTCAGGGAATTGATTTGCTACATGTTTCCATAGTTTTGGTTTAACCTTTAACAATTCCTCTAGGGTGAGATTACATTGTAATTTGGTATTCTTGATTACTTCCGTGTTTCTAGGTATTACTGATTCTTCATTCCTCACTATTATCGTGGGTGCTCTCATGCTAATAGACTTGGCTTCCCAAGGTCCTGTGAACTGAGGTAATTCATGCAAAGAGTTAGATTCAAAACCTGTGTGTTCACTCAATTGTTCTTCCTCTACATCATCGTAAATAGAGGGGATGTCTTGGGGAAATTGCTCTTGCGAGTCATCTATTTCTTGAATAGAAGGATGAGTTCCTTGTTCTTTTCTCCACTTCTCTTCTTGGATTTCTCTCAAAAATTCATGTGAATATCTATGTATGGAAGACAGGTTATCTTCACCTTCTGTGTTGGGTACTTGAGACAGGGATGGTGCATTTCTTTCCTGTGTCTTTGAGGCAATAGGATTCCTATGTTGATTCTCTTTCTCCTTGCTTTCTATCAGGTATTCTAGCCTCTCCATTAGTCCTTGAAAGTGTAGTTCCGGTTTTGCCGTGTTATCCCAATTTAGATATCTAGAGGCTTCAAACATAGCTTGTGCTAATTCTATCATCTTCATGCATAGTTTAGTTCTCTCAATTTCTAGATCTGCTCGAGGGTAGTTCTTGCTCATTTCAGCTACTTGAGGTCCTTCTTTTATTCTTGCTTGATATGCATGAAACATCATGTCTAGGTTTTCCGGTATGGGTTCCGCTAAAACTAATCCTAATTTTTGAGCTAGATTCTCTTGGTTCGATTCTTGTGAAGTCAATTCTAGGATTTTGGCTCTCGATTCCTTGAGACTTCCTTCCAACTCAGTTATCCTTTTACTCCACTTTCTCTTGATTCTTTCTCTTGAATCTTTCCAAGATTTTGTCTTTTTACTGCTAGATTCTCCAACTTCACTAGTTTTGGCTATTTTCTCTTGATTAAGCTGTTGATTTTGTAAGAGCGCCTAGGCTCTTGTTATAGCTTGGATATGCACGTATGTAGGGTTGGATCCATCTGCATTGTTTACAATACCTATCACGTTGATCCGTGTCACGTTTGAAGCATTAGCAGGGTTCTTAGGACAATCTTTGATCATGTGCTCTTTACCACAGTCGGCCCAAAAGCCTTGTACGTTATAGTATTGTGATTGTCCTGCTATCGGAGGATGTGGATAATCCTTTATGAAATGATCTCCTTGGCACCTAAAGCATGGTCCTCTAGGGCCCTATGGTCTTTGTTGTCTCAATTGGCCGTGGATTCAGGTTTGTGTACATCACATGAGCGTAATCGGGCTCCCAAATAGGTTTCAATGGTGGACTATCGTACTGATATGTCTCTACATGTTCTGGTGACTCTGTGTAATAAGTGGGTGGACTATCTACATGAGTAGAGTCAAAACTGTTAGAGTTCGGGTCACTTTCTGTGATTAAGGATGAAGAGGCAACTAAAGCCCTATTGAGGTTTTCTTCTGTAGCAGCATATTTAACTGAGATGACATTAGCTGGTGGGGGTGGCTGCTGAGCTAAAACAGGTTGAGGTCTCTATTGAGTCTGATAAGGATAGTTATGTGGAGGCCTATAGTAATGAGGCTGAATATTGTATTGACCTTGATACCTACCTGGCTATGCATATGCTTGCGGGTAATTTTGTCTCACTGCTTGTTTGTTATAGGGGCAGTCTTGAGCCGTATGATTCGTATATCGTCTCTCGATCATACAGTATTGGCCACTAGGGTTGTCTTGTGGTTGTGTTGCATTGGGACACACATTTGCCATATGATCACCACCACAGGTGTAACAACGCTTGTTTGTTGTTAACCTAGGCATCTGTTTACTATAAACTCCTAGTTTCTGGGCCACTTTTTCTGCTAGGTCTTCTATTGAACTAGACAGTTTTGAGGATGCTAGAGATGAACAGTCTGAGTCCTTATAGACCTTTGAGAGTTCCAACTCATCTCCTAAGTTGTCCTCTATGTCTATACATATTCTTACACACTACTCTAGCGTTTTGGGTTCCTTTAAGTACACATAGGAGCGTAATTTAGAGCTCAATAGGCCATCTAAAAACAATGACACTTGCTTGGCCTGTGAGGGTAACTCTTGCATCGGACATCTCTCCACATATTGTCTAAACCTACGTCCTGCAAGTCTAACTGTTTCTTGAGGGGTCTGTTTGAAACTATGAATCAACGAAGACGTGTCATGTCTGATCCCACTTTTAAAGAATTCCATGATGAACGACTCTAAAAAGTGATGGATGTCTCTAAATTGCCTTTGTTGCAATGGTTGGAACCAAGTTAAAGCTGTGTTCTTTAACGTTAGTCCAAATGCATTGTATTGCGTGAACATGTCTTCTACTTGTTCTGCTTGTAGCACTTGCTTAAATTCCGTAACATGGTCATAGGGATCTCCTGTCCCATCAAAATAGTTTTTCATGGATTTTACTAACTGAGTGGGTCTTAATATTCTTGCATGTTCACGTGGTCTAGGTAGAGGAAAATCATCTCTACCACCTGGTATTCTAGGTTCTCCTTGTCTATCCACTCTGTCTGTGTTTATAGTGGTTCTATCTCTCCCTATGGGATGATTGAAACTTACTTCAGGTCTCTCTTTGTTTTTCTCTCTTTGATTAGCATGGGTGGAGGATGTTCCTGCCCCTTGATGGCTTGCATTTACGTTTGCTCGTGATGGAGGGAATACTAAATCACCTCTCCATGTATATGTGTTTCTTGCATGGTCAGGTACCACAAATACTCTTTCTGAAGTTTCATCCAGGTATACAACCTTTCTCGCTGTATCTGGGTCTTTAAATTCATAGATTGTGATGGTGCCTACCTCACTAGGTTGTTCCGTTCTGTACCTCCAAAATGCTTCGTCAGTCTCTTTATTTACAAACAACTCTATGCTTCTGTTGTCCTGAGGGGTCCAATCTGGGATTAGTACTCTTGTCAATACAGATTTCCCTCTAGGTGTCCTAGGTTCTTCTAATGGTTCTTTTCCTTGTGCTCTCGCTTCCGTCTCTAACTGAATTGTGCCAAACTCATTGGTATTATTTGGCTGCGTACTTAAGATGTACATCGTTACTTCTTTGTCTATGTATGCGTCTCTTTCGAATTTCACCACTGGATGTTCCAATCCAATGGGTTGATCGGGGTTGTGCATTTGCACCACTTGTCTTCGCAAACCATCCTCATAGATGCCAGCACCTAAGTGGTTGGTTCGGAGAAATTCTAATTGAGTCCTATAGGGTCCTTCAGGTCTTTCCAAATACACTACGTTTGACCCTCCTTCTGGTCTTTCCGTGCTAAAAGCCATTTCTGATTCACTCGTGTCTGAGCTCTCGTAGGGGTAATTACTATTCAATTGTTGTGCCCACGATCATGCAGCAGTTCCTATGCTTGCTTCTGATGATCTAAGGCTTCGTCTGTCTGACTTACCTATGTGTTTGCCCGATCTAAGGTTCATGAATTTACTTCCTTGCACCCTCAGTACACGCTCAGATCGTCAATGATTCTTTGTTCTTTCTTGCTTGATTCTTTTTAAATATCTTTAAGTTCTTGTTTGATCTTACTGTAAGCGTCAGGAATCGACTTTCCGTGGTACTTTTGAGTTCTCATTCCGTCAGACTTAAGTTCTTTCCTTTAGGTTTTCGTATCACACACCTTTACTTTAGTCTTGGACTTGAAAATTTTAATCTCTTGAACTTGATTGTTCCTATCGTCGTTAATCCACAATGCTACCATTTAGCCTAAGCTAATAATTTGACTGAGGGGGTTGAGTAATCTTCCAACCTCAAGTCAGCTTTGTTGGTTGCCCTGATGCCCAAGAAGCTGCACTTCCCAAGCCCTGCGTTCTTCACTACCTTGCTTTGCCTTGCTGTGTTTGCCCTTGATTGCCCTTGCTAGACCTGTAAAAAGTCAATGTTTAGACCGATTCTCAAATGGATGATCATGCACTTGGGTAGATACATTTTTAAAGGTCCTTTCCCTTTTGCCCAAAATTTCAATGTCCCCTGGTTCAGGCCCTCGGGGGTAAATACTAACAAACCGGTGTTTCTCCAAATATGAGCTAAGGGGTCTCCTATGAGTTTGATCACCCAAAAATTTGCCAAAAATAACCCCAAAATTAGTCAAAAAATCAAACCAAAATTGACGTTTAGGGTGGACAATCGCGATGGTCTGAGATAATCCGCGATGGTCTAGGACCGTCGCGATGGTCCAGGTGAACCGTTGCGATGGCGTGGCACAATCGCGATGGTCCGAAGGAGCGAACTGTCGCAATGGTCTGAGATGAATGATCGCGATGGCATAAATGTGGGAAATCGCAATGGCGTGATCTGCGAACCGTCGCGATGGTGTGAGTGAACCGTCGCGATGGTCTAATTAGTGAGCAATCGTGATGGCGTCAGTCAACGGTCAAATGGACAATCGCGATGGCGTGAGCCCGTCACGATGGTCACGAGGCATGATGGCTTGAGCCAATCGCGATGGTTCAAATTTTGAGGAGTCACGATGGTCTGAGGGTATCGTCGCGATGGTCTAAGGGAGCGAACTGTCGCGATGGTCTAGCTTGCCACGTGGCACAATCGGCGTGATGGCATGAGCCAATCGTGATGGCGTGGGGTCGATGCGATCGTCGCGATGGTCAAGGACCGTTGCGATGGTTCAAGTGAACCGTCGCAATGGTGTGAGACCGTTGCGATGGTCCGGCTGAGCCGTCGCGATGGCATGAGCCAATAGCGATGGTGTGACACAATCGCGATGGTCTGAGCCAATCGCGATGGTCCACCAAAATGCAAATTTTACAAATGCAAAAATGGATTCCTATATGCGCAAGGGTCGCCTACACGGTGGTGAACTCCCTTACCTCAAATTTCGAACTTGGCAGACCATCGCGATGGTTTGACACACATGGAAGATTTCTCATAGAAAGTGAAATTTTACCTTTTTGTAGCCTTCCTAATGCTCTGGAGCACTGTACCTGCAAGAAAACTCAAAAACACAATAGCACATGCAAGCACAAAAGCTCTCTCTCTCTCTCGCATGCACAAATGAGGGGAAATGAGGAGAATGGGTGGATATGGTGAATTTTCTGATTTTTTTGGGGTGGAAGATGATGATGCGGTGATGAAGATGGAGTGTGGGGGAGGTGAAAAACACCAAAAACTAATTAAAAACAACAAAAAAACCTGAAATTTTTACCTTCCAATGCCACTTCTTGCTATACTCTTACCATCACACATTCGTCCTAGACTCGATCCCCGGCAACGGCGCCAAATTTGGTGTTGCTCTAGCACAATGGTGAGAACCACGTTAAGAAGCTCCACCTCCTTAATGTCAATCCACGGAAGAGATAGGAGTGATATGAAGATCGTGAACGTGAGATGTAGTGAGAGTGAAGGTGAGAAGCATAGAGATGCACACACACATGCACACACACAACGAAGAGACAAGCAAGACACAATGGAAGGTAGGAAATCAACTCTATTACTCAAGAACACTCTTACAAGCTCAAAATAGCTCTAAGCTCTTCCCTACTCAAACAAGCTAACCTCAAAAATGAGCTCTCTAGCTCTTTTTATAGATTCTAGACTAGTTTTGATCGGTTTCACATTTAGTGACCGGCATAGTTAAAAAATAGGTTCTAGATGCTATTTGATAGGGTAAACGGTGTCTAAAAATAACCAAAATTGGCACGCTCATTCTACCTAAGCTCCTCAAGCTCGAGGACTCCTCGGCTTGCACAAAATAGAGCTATAAATTACAAAAAGGGTTTTTCTATGTTACATATAGTACAAAAGTGATGAAAATCATTGTTGGAGGTTTTGAAAAGTATTTATAAAATACAAGTCTTTGAAAAAATGATTCGACTGTCTCCCTGCTACTTCATTATGCTCTGTCTTTACATGCTTCCGCGTCTTCTATGCCTCTGGCTACTGCCAACACATGCCTAGAAAAATCATCAATGAAATTCATGAAGTAAAGATAGTTTCCAAAAGAGGGCCTCTGCATAGGACCATAGACATGACTATGAACAAGCTGCAATTTCTGAGTAGCCCGAACTGAACCATCTTTTGGAAATGAGGAATGATGCATTTTGCCCAAAATACAACCTTCACATACATGTTTACCAGGTGCCTCAAGTTTGGGCAAAGAGGACACCATTTCAGATTTCTGCAGCAAACTAACAAAATTCAGATGACTAAAGCGTGCATGCCAAAGCTTTGCATGACCAATCATTTTTCGTTATGACATTCTTTGATGCATTTTTCTATGCCATTGAACTTTGACTTTTATCTACCATAATCTTTCTTTGTTTACTTCCCCATGTTACAAACTTTATATTTTTCCCACTACAACCTTCTCAGTCTGGCATGGGGAAATTTGGGTCTCACCACTTTTTGTGATCCTTTCTTGTGTTGATCTACCTTTGGGGATTTAAATCCTATTACCTTCCCTAGAAAGGCTAGTCCCATAGACTCAAAAAGCTTTGCAACTTCGTCACAAATACAAAGAATGAATCAAATGAAAGAAAAAAAATAGTGGTTCTTTCCATACTCCATGCCTTGCTCCTTTGTAACCCACACTCCATCCGATAGCATGTGACCAAATCCATTACTCTAGTTTTGAAGTATTATGATGGGTAAGAGAGAAAAGAGACAAGAGGGAGAGAAAGAAAGAGGGAGGAAGAGGAGAAACAATGTGAGAGGGAGAGGGAGAGAGAGAGAGAGAGAGAGAACAAGATACACCTCTTTAGAAATTTTAGAGGTACAAGATTAGTAGAGATTAGATTTTATTTCCATATTCCTCAACTCTATCTCATATTTTTTGTTGTGTCACATTAAAAGTTGTAAAACATCTCAGGAAGTGTGGAATGCACTTGAAGCCTTCTTCGCCTCAAGTAAAAAGGCCAAGAAGCATCAATTATGGCTAAACTTCACAATTCTCAAGAAAGCTCCCAAACAAAATGTGACTGATTTTGTCACAAAGATCAAGGACATAGCAGATCAGTTGGGAAGCATTGGAGAGGTAATAGATGAAGAACAAATTGCAAGACAGTTCATCAATGGCTGGAAGGCAGATGACAAGTGGGAAGCATTCACCATAGCTATGGATCTATACATGGATATGCATGTACCAGATTTCAATACACTCATAGGAAAACTACTTACTCAAGACGCCAAGCTTATCAACAATGGAGAAAGCTCCAAAGGTAATCAATCTTCTTCCTTGTATACTGATAAAGGAAAGTCCAAAGAAAACAAAGGAAGAGGAAAGAAAGTGGATGATGAAGCAGGTACACATCAAGCTAACTATGCATGTAGAGGAAGACATGGTAGAGGTAGAGGCAGAGGAGGAAGGCAAGGTAGGGGTAGATCCCAAGACTCTAATTCATGCTCTATTTGTGGATTAACTAATCATACAACTAAAAATTGCTTTAGCAATTCCAGTAATCAAAGAGGTAGAGGCTACAGTAGAGGAATTTATGGCTACTCAAGAGGAAGGTTCAACAATTACCATGGCAACCATAACAATTACATCCATTCGAACTATCAAGGAGGCAATAGGGGAAGACTTCAATAACTACAGAGAAGACTCAAATCAAGAGGACTCATTGCTAATCATGAATATGGCCATGCCACAAGGTAAATCTGATAAGCATGTTTTCTACATAGATTCAGGTTGTTCCAATCATGTGGTAGGAAATGTGGCCCTCCTATCAGATTTAGAAGATCCAACGAACAAGCATGAAGTGCAGACAGGTGATGATACAAGACATTTGGTGGAAAAGATAGGAAATGTGAAAGCGCCTGATGGAAACATCAACCTACTCTGTAAGGTACTCTATGTCCCTACCATTACAAAGAATTTGATAAGTGTTGGGCAAATAGTAGAGAAAGGGTTGCAAGTCAGGTTCACAAAAGCAGGAGCATTTGTTGAAGATCCAAGTCGAGGATTTAGGAGAATTGCAGAAGGTGAAAAGACAGGTAGATTTTTCACATTTGAATTACAAGACACTAGAAACATTGCTCTCTTTAATTATGGTAGTCAGATACTCACTAAATTGGAAGTATGGCACAAGAGGTTAGCACATATTGGTGAAATATCATTAAAGAAAATTTGCAGGGACCAAAGTGTACTTGGACTCCCTAACTTGTCAACACAACACATGATTTATAAATGTAGTGCATGTCAATTTGGAAAGTCTCACAGGTTACCATTCATGAAGAAAGGATATATGCATGGAGATCTCTTGGAGTTGGTTCATAAAAATGTATGGGGACCTAGCAAGGATGCTTCAATATCTAGATCAAGGTATTATGTCTCCTTCATTGATGATTGTAGTAGGTGGACTATATTATACTTTATGAAACACAAAGATAAAGTCTTTTCATGCTTCAAAAGATATTTTGCTCTTGTGGAGAATCAAACAAGTAATACATTAAAAAGGCTAAGGTCAAATGGAGGGGGAGAGTACTTCTCCCACGAATTTGACTCCTTTCTTCAAGAAAGAGGAATCAAAAGAGAGATCACTATGAGGTACACTCCTGAGCAAAATGGAGTGGCAGAAAGAAGGAATAGGACAATTGTTGAAGCTGCAAGGTCTATGCTAAATGAGAAGCACTTACCTAATCATTTATGGGTTGAGGTTGTATCCACAACCACTTATTTGATTAACAGGTTACCTTCAAAATCACTTGATGGCATGACACCATATGAGGCTTGGAATGGAAGAAGACCAAGCTTGGATCATTGTAAGATTTTTGGATGTATTGCTTTTTCTCTTGTTCCTTCACAAGTTAGAGGCAAGATGGATCCCAAAGCAGAAAGGTGTGTATTCATTGGATATGACAACAATCAAAAGGGCTATAGATTATACAACCCAACAACCAAAGGATTCTTGGTGAGTAGGGCTGTAGTATTTGATGAGAATAGTTCTTGGTATGAAGATTCATGTAGAAAGGTCAACCTACCTTATGATGTTGAAGAAGATTTTCCAAAACTTGTTAAGGATAATTCTTCTAAATTTGAAGAGCAGGGTACCTCAGAAGATGATGAATCAACTCAGTATGAAAAACTCAAAATGTGGAAGTCTAAAGGTAAAGCAAAAGTGCAAGAACTTGGACAAGAGGCAGAATCATCACATCATGGACTAAGAAGGTCCATGAGGGAGAAAAGAAAACCAGAAAGGTATGGGTTTGATACTTCTCTAGTCACTAAACATTCAATCTATTTAGCACAAAACATAAATCAGGAGGAACCCTCAACATTTGAGGAAGTAAAGAAGAAATCATAATGGAGGCATGCAATGGAAGAAGAAATTGAAGCTCTTGAGGAAAATAACACTTGGGAGATGGTTCCCAAGTCTCCATCAATGAAAGTGATACGGTGGATTTACAAATTGAAGAAGAACTCAGATGGATCCATTAACAGGTATAAGGCAAGGCTTGTGGCAAAAGGCTTTGCACATACTTAGGGAATTGAATATGAGGAGATTTTCTCTCCTATGGAAAAGATGCCTACTATTAGGGTTTCGCTTAGTATTACCTCTTCCAAGAATTGAAAGATACTTCAATTGGATGTAAAAAATGTGTTTCTTAATGGATGGATAATAGAAGAGATATATATGGCACAACCACCTAGTTTTGAGAATCACATATATCCTAATTATGTGTGTAAACTTAATAAAGCCTTATATGGACTCAAACAAGCCCAAAGGGCTTGGAATCACAGGCTTGTCTCATTCTTGAAGGACAAAGGATTTCAACCTAGCAAGGCATATCCATCACTATTCATAAAAAGGAGTAATTCTAAAGTCATCTATTTGTGTGTGTATGTGGATGATATTATACTTATAAGAAATGATACAGATGACATGAAGAGAATCAAAGAACAGATGATAGAAGAATTCAAGATAAGTGATTTGGGTTCACTTACCTACTTCCTAGGATTGGAAGTTGTCTACAAAGATCATGGTTTGTTTCTCACTCAAAGAAAGTACACTAAGGACATGTTGGCAAAATTCACGATGCAAGATTGCAGGATTGCAGGTACTCCAATGGAGGTTAAACATAAATTGAGCTCACATGAAGGTGAACTCATAGAAGATGTGACAAGTTATCAACGCCTTGTGCGTAGTTTGAACTATGCCACATTGACAAGGGTTGATATATGTTATAGTGTGAGTGTGCTAAGTCAATGTATGCACACACCCAGGAAACCTCACATGGAGGCTGGCAAAAGGATACTCAGATATCGCAAAGGAACCATGAATGAAGGGTTATATTACCCTTATATATTTGACTTAAGTTTGAAATTGTTCTCTGATGGAGATTGGGCTAGCTCCAAGGAAGACAAAAGGGGCACCTTAGGTTATCTTACCTTTGCAGGTTCAAAACTTGTCTCATGGTCATCCAAGAAGCAACCCACAGTTGCTCTCCCTTCTACAGAAGCTGAATACAGAGGTCTTGCTATAGCTACTCAAGAAGCAATGTGGATGAAGACACTATTTACAGATCTTGGTTTGGAGATTGGAACTCCAAGTATCTTTGGTGAAAATATGAGCTCAATTCACTTGACTGACAATCCAATTTTTCATGCAAGGACTAAACATATTGAAGTACATTATCACTATGTAAGAGAGAAGATTGTGAGCAAGGAAATTCATTTAACTTATGTGTCCACTCATCAACAATGTGCAGATATTCTAACCAAAGCATTGGATGGTACAAAGCTTTGCAAATTCAAGGCTATGATGGGTTTACAGGTAATCTTGGAAGATTAAATACCTCAAGATCACTTGGCTTGAGGGGGAGCTATTGGAACAAGTCCATGGCAAGTTCAAGTGATGGCTTGAGTCATCAAAAGGCTTAGAAATTTAAAGGAAATGTCAACTCCTTGTAGAGTTCACTTGTGAACTACCTCTTGTAATTTTTGAGTACTTACTTGATGTAAAAGTAAAGGAATCTAAGTTGTTGAGTCCACTTGATGAGTAGGAGGGAGAAAAGCCACGAATTTGTGATTGAGTGAGTAGGAGAATCAATCACTAAAAGATTGGAGAGTGATTTTAGGAGAGATTCAATTTCAAAATTAGACTCCCAACATGACTATATATACATGGCATTCTAGTCGTAGTTTTAGTACCTCCATGAGCAGGGATTTATGCCATATCAGAGTGTGGTTTTGAGGCACACATATGTACTAGTAAGTCCATTGTACTTTACAATCAATATACATTCATTTTCATGATCATTTGTATCCATAACTTCATGTTTTTTGCAAGTGTATTATTCATTGCCATATCTCTCAGTTTTCTCAGCCAGATTCTAGAGATGGTTTCTATGAGCTTGGTGCATCATTTTCAGTGATTTAAGTTGATAAAGCTTTCTCCTTAAGCCTACTATATAGTCACAAATTTTCATTGCAATTGAGTTTTTCAATTATGATCTATGTTCATTTGAAGTCGCCTATATCTCTTCATATTCTACTTCTGTGTCAGCACTCCATCAGATCAGTGTTTTTCTCAGAGCTGGTTCTCCGTGTGTACATCATTTTCCATGATTCAAAGCTTGATAGAATCAGCATACTGTCTAGTAAATTTCATAAGCATTGCATCTTGGAATCTTGAGATATCAACATTTCTCTGCTCATAGGTCTGAGTACTACTATAGCCCGTGAAAATCGGGATGGTGCTATAACTTGCTAGACTTCTTTCTCTTTATGTGGTCTATTATTTTTTATGAAATAACTCTTGATTGTTAGCTTACTAAGTTAATAAGAATTTCCCAAAAGGAATTAAGTTAATTGCTACTGTGGCCAGAGAATTGTTCAAAACACTGAGCAGGTGTATGAACTAAGATAGCAAGTTTCTTACACTTAATTCAACTTCAACTTATCCGTTTTGATTCATCTTTTTGAGAGTGATATTCCAAGGTACTGTCTAATAAATCCTTTGGAAAGCTAAAAGGGCCCACTACATATCCCTGGCGTTTATTTGGCTGGTGTAGTGCAAAGTTTTTGTAGCACCACTTCATCTTCTCCAAGTTCAAATCCATCTCTTCACAATAAGCATACAGGATGCATCATGTATTGGTTGAAAAGGGATTGTGGAATATTGTGCACACTATTGAAATATGTTATGTTTCAACTAAAAACACTAAATTTAGTTGATGTAGGTGATGTTCAAGATATTATAGATTCCAATCCTCGTGCACTTCCTATTTTGAATCCCTTTCGAGCTCTTGCTTTGATTGTGCCAAGTGCACCATTAACATCCTACCCATTTTAAAGCAGCTTTAAAAGGATGGAAAAGATACACAGGCATATGTCGTGATTGCTTCATCTATCAAGGGTTCAATTATCCCTAATATTGCTCACGAAAAAAAACTAAGGATGCTTAGAATACTCTCATTACATCATATCAAGCAAGAATGAGGCATGTGTTCCTTACCTTGAAATATAATTGGAGAATAAGCATATGAATGAAGGTGATTCAATAGATAGTGTTACAAGAAAAATAAAGCACTTGAAGAAGCATTTGATTGTTACATATGAAATCTATCAAACAATTCACATTTTCACACTATTCCTAATGGGTTATCAAGTCTTCTACTCTTCAATTGATGATGAAGAAAAATCCAAATGTATTTACATTTGAACTATTTGTCTTTGTTTTGTTGTAAAAAGATCAATCGAGGCCAAATACATCTATTGTGTGTGTTTTAAGTAGATCTTTTGTTGCTAGTCAAAAGGGTATGTGTAAATTACATTCATAAATGATACACAATCAAATAATGAAGACAAAGACAAGAAGAAACCAAATTAGCATAGACAATTTTGAAAGTACTGCAAGTTCATTGACCATTTCATAAAGGGTTTTACTAAAGGAGCTAAGGTGGAAAACAAGAAAGAGGTTGGAATTATTGGCATGTTTTGGAAGTGATGTGTCTAAACACACTTAGGACTGTCATGGCATCTTTTTCCCTCTTTAGGAGTCTCCTTTCCCTCAGCTTGTGCATATGCACATAACCCTAATGAGCTACTTATCTTTTGTTATACATTCACTTTGTAATACACTCAGTGTTGTGTTATTCTCCAAGATTTTCTTGTTCCTTGGGATGTTTGCATGTTTCCACAGTCCTTGAACTAAAACAATTGGTATCAGAGTAGGTTGTTGCTTTCTTTAGAGCATCCTCAACACCCTTTTGGAAGCAATCTTAAAATCGCAAGTAAAATTATTGAACATACTCAAGGTCATTAGCAGTTCAAAACATTTTCCCTCTATGGCACTAAAATTTTGAATCAAGCTAGTTTCGGCCTTTGAATGCACTATCACAAAGATTATACCGAACGTTGAAATATGTCCTCTTACACATCCAAATGCTAGGATAGCAGGTGATGTAGGTGGTGTCAAAGATCCTAATCTTCAATTTCGTAATCCTATTGGTTCCTATTGCACCTACTACAAAGCAGCTTTGTTGGGATGGTAGAGATGCACAAGCATATCCATTGATAGTGTTTTCTATTAAATGTGTCATTATCCCTCACATTCACTTCTACAAAATAGCAAAAGATCCTTGGGATCTTACCACACTATATCATGTAAGAAATGAGGCTTTTGTTTCTTATTTTTGAAAATAGTTGATGAATGAGCATATAAATGAAGGAGATTTAATGGACACTTTTCTAACAAAGATCACTGATTGAAAGAGAAATTGATTTCCACATATGTAACCTTACTAGCTAGTTCACTTGTGCAAATGTGCAATTCATGATTCTCATCCTATTTCATATGCAAAGCTTCGGCATGTATGCTTCAAATCATCTAAATTTTGCTAGTTAGCTTCACGTGTAGATATCTAAAATGGTTTCATGTTTGCCCAAACTTGAGGCACCTTCTAAGCATGTGTGTGAGGGTTCTATTTTGGGTAAAAGGCAATCTTCCTTCCCCAAAGATGGTTCAGCTAGAGTTGCACATAAATTGTAGCTTGTTCACAGTCTTTGTAGACACCTTCATTTAGGGATACCTATACTTCATGAATCTCATTAATGACTTTTCTAGGCACACATGGGTTTATCCATTTAAAGCAAAGCTAGAAGTGTTTATGTGTTTTAAATAGTTCCTAGTTATGGTTGAAAATCTATCAGCATATAAAGTGGGCATTGTACATTCTGATCGAGAGGAGACTACATGTCTTCTAAGTTTAATGCATTTCTAGTTGAGCATGGGATAAAAAATCAGTGTATAGTGTCATTTAGATCTCAACAAAATGGAATTGTTGAGAGGAAGAACAGATATCTCATGGAAATGGCAATGAGCATGGTCAAAAATCAAGCTTACCACATGTCTTATGGCTTGAGGTTGTTATGTGTGTAGCATATGTACTTTTAAGGTTTATCTGCATACCTTTTTGTGATGTAAAATCTAGGGTTGTTTCATTATTATATTCAATGTTCTTTTTATCAAGCAAAATACATTACACCTTATTGCAATGTTTCAAACTTGAGGATTGTAAACCATTGTAAGTCCCATGGAGATAGGTTTATGAGTCTTCATGATGCAAGAGATGCATTTGATGTTGGTCTCCATAAATAAATTATAGGAGGATATGTCACTCTTCAAATCCTCAACATTCATATTTGTTAGGCCGATTGAACCGACCTAAGCCGCATATGGGAATTACGAGGATGATGGCCACCCATGTCTAGCCATCTACGGAAGGCCATAAATCTCCATTAGCCTATGTATACATGACTTCTACACTACCCCATACATCGAATTCAGTGACCATACATCTACCTTGTAAACTCCCTATCTAGAGTTTTCTAGATCACCATTTAAGCTCTACCTTGAGTGCACAAGTGGACAATGTCATCATCTTTGAACTTGTTTTTTGTAGCAAATTTTTGAAATCCTACTATATATTGTTGATATATTTAGGTAGTGATGTGTGTGAACACTCTAGGACAGCCACGGCACTTTTTTCCTCTTTCGGATGTTTTTTCCCCCCGGCTTGTATATACGCTTATTCCCCTAATGGGCTACTTATCTTTGTACATTCTAATGGTAATACATTTAGTATTGTGTGTTGTGCTCCATGCTTCTTCTTCTTCCTTGTGCTCTTTGCGTGCTTCCGCAAATGTCTAACTCCAATAATTGGCATCAGAGCAGGTCGCCGCTTCATCCAGGGCATTGTCTACACCTCTCCGGTTGCAGTCTTACCTAAAATGACAAGGCATTTGGATTACCTTTCATCATCTAACAAAGAGTAGAAGCAAAACTCTGATATGAGTCAGGAAGACCATTCAGAACGGCCTGCACAAGTGAGCTATGTGGTATAACTTCATCAACAGAAATCAATTGTTCTTTCAAATCCTTGATCTTTATGAGAAAACTATCCATAGAATCACTTTCATTCATGTGCTCACTCTCCAATTCTTTTCGGAGGTAAGCAACATGAGCTCATTCCTAGTCTGGTACAATGTGGTAAGTGTATCCCAACCATCCTTAGCTATTCTGTAAGAGCGAATGTGAGGAATAATGGCATGCTTGACAGACAAAGCTATCAATGCATGTGCTTGGGCATCTCTGCCATCCCAATGAATTTGCTTTATAATAAGTGCAACAAAAACAATAGCACGAACAAGAATCTGCAGAATATCATCATCTTTGATGCCATCTTTATCAGCTGCAGCACCTGTATTTGTAGTATCTATATTCGTAGGTGTAACAGGACATCTTTCAACACTCTACACAATATTCCATAGTCCTTTTGTGACCAATACATGATGCATCATATAAGCCCATAATAGATAGTTGGTAACATCCAACTTATCCTCAACAACCAAAATACCGAATACATCACTGCTTTCAGCCATGGCCGGTGATGAAAATACCTTGATGTAGAAAATTGACTGTATCTCAAAAAGTTGAACATAACTACCTAGACAAATTCTGCTAAACTTGTAGCAGACTTTGAGACGCTTATATTGGCGAACAGAAACTGGTATATACCTTTGGCACAAAAAGATAAAATAGCTTGCACAAGCGCTACAATAGTGCGTTCAAACATCGAAATGAGCTCAGATCGCAAAGTTCTCTGTTTTGTTGCAGGAAAACCAGTCTAGGTAGAATAGGTCTACTATGCATTTTGTAGATAGCTTCCCTAGCTAGTCAGAAGGGCAAAGATAAATGGAGATCTTCTACTAGTAAGCAGAAATCTGCAAATGTTGCACATTCTAAGAAGGAAGACAAACATGAGAAGAAATCAAAAAAGCAGAAATTATTTTGCAGATACTTTAAAGGAAATGATCATGTCATCAAGAGTTGTCCAAAACTGGCTACTAAAGAGGCAAAGAAGAAAGAGTTCGGAATGGTTATTGCTGAGGTCTCTACACCAAAAACAGAGTCTGCTAATCTTGTGCAAGAAGAAGAATGGGTGTTTACTACTGCTTGCAGTTTTGACCCATCTTCTCATGAGCAGTGCATGTCTGCAGTAGACTCAAATGTTTGGTACCTTGATAGTGGGGCTGTCACGAGGAAGGAGATAAGGAAGAGAGCTCACACACACACTCTCACTCTTAAGGAGAAGCACACACACAGATTGAGGCAAGGAAGAATGATCTTCTTCTTCTTCTTCTTCTTCTATTACATAAAAAGGAATGTACAAGAATGACCTAAAACAAGAATAAAACAAGTGCAATATATAAAGATTAGTACATAAGTAAAAACCTAATGTCCGCGAATGAGTGAGCTGGCAACAAACAAATGTGTCATCACTCTCAGTAGATAAATCTAATAAAGCTCAATGAAGTATCCTTGACATATACCGACATGACCACTATACATGTCAGAGAAACGAAAAACTGGTACGTGTCATCCTGGATCATCACATGTTGAGCTTGATATCTCAACACTCCCCCTCAAGCTCAACGCCATATCCTGTAATCCAAGCATCTCCCGAAACTTCTTCAACTTCTCAGCTCCAAGTGCTTTGGTGAAAATATCAACAACCTACTCATCTGTTCTCACATAAACAAGATCAATATCACATGCTAATACCTTCTCTCTGATGAAGTGATAATGTACCTCGATATGCTTTGTTCTAGCATGGAAAATAGGGTTCCGTGCTAACTGTATGCTGCTTAGATTATCACAATAGATAGTGATAGGCTTTCCCACTTCCACACCTAAATCTGCAAGTAGCATCTCCAACCATGATGCCTCACATGCTTCCATTGCAGCACCTCTATACTCAACCTTTGTACTCGACAAAGCAACAGTGGGTTGCTTCTTGTTGCTCCATGTAATAGCTGCACTCCCAAGTGAGAACAGAAAACCACTAGTAGATCTTCTATCTCGAATGCTACCAGCCCAATCTGCATCAGTGTATCCATAAACCTGCAAATCTACACCAGCCTCATAAAACAATGCATAATCCAAAGTAGCACTCATATAACGTAGAGTGCGCCTCAGAGCATCCAAATGTGGCTTCCTAGGAACCTGCATAAACTGACTTTCAAGTCCAATAGTATAGCTTAGATCAGGCCTTGTAATTGTGAGATATATAAGACTTCCCACAATTTTCCTGTACATAGTAGCATTTTTCAATGCTTCACTTGACGTAGCATCCAACTTCAAATTCTGTTCTAATGGCATAGAAATTGGCTTACAATCAGCCATACCATACTTTTGCAGCATATTCAAGGCATATTGCCTTTGCGACATCCATATACCTGTTTCTGTATGTATAAACTCAATGCCCAAGAAATAGCGCAGCACACCAAGATCTTTCATGTCAAATTCCTGCATAAGAAGTTGCTTTACCTCTTTGATGCTTCCTTCATTATCACCACCTACAATCACGTCATCAACATAAAGAGCCACAATAGTGATGCCATCATCAGCCTTCCTTGCATATAGTGAGTGATCTGCATCACACATAGAAAACCCAATGCTAGTTAAGTAATCAGCAATCCTTGCATTCCATGCACGAGGGGCTTGCTTCAGCCCATACAAAGCCTTTTGCAACCTGCAAACATATTCTGGATGCTTTGAATCTTCATATCCTTGTGGTTGGTCCATATATACTTCTTCATGTAACTCACCATGTAGGAAAGCATTCTTCACATCCATCTGATGCAAAGTCCATCCTTTTGTTGTAGCTAATGCAACAAGTGTTCTGATAGTAGACATTTTAGCTATGGGGCTGAATGTTTCCTCATAATCAATGCCATATGTCTGTGCATATCCTTTAGCTACCAATCGTGCTTTATATCTGCTTATGCTACCATCAGCATTATGCTTTACCTTGTAAACCCATTTGAAGCCTATGGGTTTCTTTCCTTGGGGCAATGGAACCAGATTCCATGTATCATTTCCATAAAGTGCAGCCATCTCCTCATCCGTAGCTTTTTCCCAATCTGCATTACCAACTACATCTTCAAAAAAAGAAGGTTCAACATCTTGTATTACCTTTGTCATGTAGGCACAATGGCGAGCCATGTAACTATCATATGTCAATCGTTGCACTGAAATACGCATCCTCCCAAATCTTCTTGGTCCTAGGTCACTTCTCCTTGTATCATCTGCATGTGCCCTTCTTACTCTTGGAGTCTTCACAGAGGGCAATCCAAGTTCCTCATCAAGACTCTTTTTTGAACCACTTGAATCTCCATCAACATCTTCAAAACTTGCACATGTTTTACTACCAGCGGAAAGCTTTTCTTTACCTTTCTTGGATGTATTTGATGAATTTGCTGGACTGAAATTTCCACGCAATCTTCCACTCCATGGATTTGAGTTGGAACTATTGCTTGGTGATGCATCCGGTCCACTCAAAACTTGAGATTCTGCACTTGATTTTTTAGCATTTTCTTTGTCATTTGGTTCAAGATTCAGTCCTTCTTTGGCATCTGCATAGAAGCTTGACATTTCATCAAATACCACATCTCTGCTCACCTTCACCTGTCGTGTGAGTGGGTTATAACATTTGTACCCTTTTTGCTCAAGGGAGTATCCAATGAGGACACATTTTTCTGCTTTCGGATCAAGCTTCGTCCTCAACTCATCTGGAACATGTACATATTCAATACAGCCAAAAACTTTCAGATGTGATAAGTTTGGCTTTTTACCTGTAAACTTCTCTTCAAGGGTAACTTGATATACAACAGCAGTCGGAGTTCTATTCATGATGTATACAGCAATATGCACAGCTTCTGCCCAATAACAATGAGACATATTCTTCTCAGCCATCAAGGCTCTTGCTATTTCTGCAATATGTCTATTTTTGTGTTCAGCAACACCATTCTGTTGTGGTGTGTACCTGCATGAAAACTAACGCGGAATTCCATGATTTTTTGGAAAACTGTTGAACTCATTTGACATGTATTCACCTCCTCCATCAGATCTTAATGTTTGAATGTACTTCCCTATCTTCTTTTCCACCATAGCTTTAAAATTTTGGAAGTGAGTGAACACCTCACTCTTCTCTTTCATGAAATATACCCATACTTTGCGTGTATGGTCATCAATGAAAGTAACATAAAACATGCAACCACCCATAGATGTGGTCTTTGCTGGACCCCAAACATCTATATGTACTACTTCTAGTACATTCTCACTAACATGTTTGTCATGTGGAAATGATGCTCTTCACTGTTTACCAAATTGACATGCCGCACATACCTTTGCATTTCTGCAACTTTGAAATTTGGTAGTCCATGGACAGTGTCCTTTGACTGCATCAATTTCAGCCTTTGCAAGTTTGCATGTCCAATCTGTTTGTGCCACATCTCTATATCTGCAATAACTCCTCCACCTTTTGCAAATATGGCCACATTCATTTCAGGAATCTTCACATTTAAGGTGAACATCCTACCCTCTTTGTTTCCTTTGGCAACCAATCGTCCATCCTGCTTGTACTCTTCTACATATAATCCATCAACATTGAACCTGACTTGTAATCCCTGTTCAACCATTTGTCCAACAAAAACCAGATTCTTTGTTATATTTGGAACATGTAGCACATCAGCAAGATGCTTTACCTTTCCATCCTCCATCGATAGTACTATGTTTCCTTTATGCTCAATAGGATGTGATGTGTCATCACCTGTTTCAACATATGCAGGAATTGGCAATTTTTGCAAAGTACTAAACCATTCTGCATGACTAGTCATGTG
Source organism: Ceratopteris richardii (assembly GCA_020310875.1). Classification (NCBI taxonomy): domain Eukaryota; kingdom Viridiplantae; phylum Streptophyta; class Polypodiopsida; order Polypodiales; family Pteridaceae; genus Ceratopteris; species Ceratopteris richardii. Next base: position 119,716,430 of record CM035431.1, read on the forward strand.
ATTTGAAGCACCTAAATCAACATACCAGACATTATCATTCGATTTTGAAATACCAGCGGACATCGTATTCATCATGTGATGTTGAACCATGAACACCTTCTCAGATTCATCTGTACTTGTGGATGCATAGTTGTTTTGCTGCCTTCTATTATTTTGATTCTTCAACCTACAATCACGTTCAAAGTGTCTAGGTTTACCACAATTCCAACATCCTTTACTATCATTACCTGAATCATTTCTTTGGAAATTTATGCGACCTCTTTGGCTCCCCCTGCCTCGAAACTGTCCTCTTCCTCCTGCATGATTCTGTTGTTGACCTTGGTTTTGGTTACTGTTTCCTCTTCCATTTCCAAAACCTCTACCTCTACCTCTTCCTCTGCCAAAGTAGAATACGTGCTCAGAACTGGGCTTCCCTTGGGAGTTTGAATCCTCACCAAGATTCTTTTCTTCAATAATCAGCATGGATACCAAATCAGCAAAATTCAGAATATGTTCCATGGTCTGTATAGAAGTTCTGAACTGCTTATATGCAGCTCCTAAACCACGAAGGCACACTTCCACCTTATCATCATCATCTACATTCACGCCAATAGATGCAAGTGACTCACATATGCTTTTGATTTTCAGAGTTTAGTCACTTACCAACATGCTCTTTTTCTCCAATGTATGCAGCTTGTTCTTGAGTTTCAATTTCCATGCCTTTGTATTGGTCTCGTACAATGTGACCAAACTGTTCCAAGCCTCTTTTGGAGTCTTGGCATCCTATATGTGCCCAATCATGCTATCCTGTATGCTAACAGATAGCCAATACATTACCTTTCGTGCTCCTTGATTCCATTCTTCATATGCTCTTATTTGTTCAGCAGTCCGATTCCTCTCTGGTAACTGCGGAGCATTTTCGTTCTCTCCTTCGATGTACTTCCAGTAGCCTTTCCCATCAAAAAATTCGTCATTCTGAATCTCTAAGCATGGAAGTTGTTCTTGTCTAGCTTATCACTCATAAGCTGACTCATTCCATCTGCGTTTGCCATTTCTGGAGCAATTCACAACACTACAAAACACTACAAGCAGCACTTCTGCTTGAACACTGTCGCACTATGGCGTGACAGTTCGATCTCAAAAAAACACAATTTTCATGTATCAACAGTACACGAAATCGCTTGAAATTCTAGATCTGGAATATATGAGTGTTGTCAAACACAGTGCAAGTTACAGTTTTTGAAACTGACCTGGTTTTTCTACAGGCCTCACCTTGCGGGCTCAGAAACGGAGGTCGAGATGGCTTCGAAACTTCGATCTGACAAAAACAAGTGATCCTAAAGGGATAACTCTCAAAAATATTTTGAGGTCTTCTACCTTCATGCCGATTTTTGTAGCAAACGAAGGTCATTTGTGAATCCTGTTTTCTCCACGCCTTGATGCGTACTCTTCATCATCGCCTTCTCCACGAGCTCTCTACAGCCACGCTGGCTCTGATACCATGGCACGGGGAAAGAGAGCTCACACACACACTCTCACTCTCAAGGAGAAGCACACACACAGATTGAGGCAAGGAAGAATGATCTTCTTCTTCTTCTTCTATTACATAAAAAGGAATGTACAAGAATGACCTAAAACAAGAATACAACAAGTGCAATATATAAAGATCAGTACATAAGAAAAAACCTAATGTTCGTAAATGAGTGAGCTGGCAAGGAACAAATGTGTCATCACTCTCGGTAGATAAATCTAATAAAGCTCAATGAAGTATCCTTGACATATACCGACGTGACCACTATACATGTCAGAGAAACGAAAAACTGGTACATGTCATCCTGGATCATAACATGTTGAGTTTGATATCTCAACAGGGGCCACCAAACATATTACCTCGTAGCGTAGTTTCTTCTCTTCGCTCGAGTATGCCACTATAGGTAATACTATTACATGCACCAACAACTCCTCTTACCCTATTATGCGAGTTGGTAAGATCATTTTGACTACTACTGATGATAGTTCTTTCACATTGTCAAATGCTTCTTTTATGCTAGGGATCAAGAAAAATTTGTTATCAGTTTTTGCATTAGCCAAGATTGGCTTGGTTGTGAAATTCATTGATGACAGATGTACAGTTTATGATCTGTCGAATGGTAACATCATTATTCCTTCTAGCATTTTATGTCATGGGTTATATAAGCTCATAGACTATGAAAGATCTGTAAATGATTTGGAATGTGCAGTACATAATTCTCAAGCTATGTTAGATGCAAAGCTTTGGCATGCATGCTTTGGCCATCTGAATTTTGCTAGTTTGCTAAACCTGCAGAAATCTGAAATGGTGTCCTCTTTGCCCAAACTTGATGCACCCGGTAAACATGTATGTGAAGGCTGTATTTTGGGCAAAATGCAACGTTCTTCCTTTCCAAAAGATGGTTCAGTTCAAGGTACTCAGAAATTGCAGCTTGTACATAGTGGTCTGTGGTCCTATGCAGACACCTTCTTTTTGGAACTATCTTTACTTTATGACTTTCATCGATGATTTTTCCAAGCATGCATGGGTATATCCATTGAAGGCAAAGTCCGAAGTGTTTATGTGCTTCAAACGATTTCTAGTTTTGGCTAAAAATCTGACATGTAAAATTGGCACCCTCCATTCTGATCGAGGGGTGGAAGATATGTCTTTTGACTTTAATGCATTTCTCGCTGAATGTGGGATAAAACATCAGTGTACAATGTCATATACACCTCAACAAAATGGAGTTGCTGAACAAAAGAGCACGTCCCTCATGGAGATCGCGAGGTGTATGGTCAAGAGTCAGGCTTTACCACATAGTTTCTGGCTTGAGGCTGTTATGTGTGCAGCATATGTACTGAACACATGTCCCACTAAAGCGCTGCACTCTATCCTCCATATGAGGCTTTGCATGGTCGCAAGCCATCTATTGCTCATCTACATGTTTTTGGTTGTCTAGCATATGCAGTAGTGTCTGAACTACATCGCACAAAATTGGATGATAAAGTAGTGAAATGTATTTTTGTTGGGTACAATTCTGAAAGTAAAGCCTATCATCTGTATCATCCATAGACTAAACGCATTCTGGTTAGCCATGATGTTTTTTGTGGAAGTTGTTATTCAGCCATTGCTTTCATGTACTAAGGAGACATTTGTTAAGGTCTCAAATCATCAAACTTGAGCAACCTTATCAATACATTGTTTGTAAGGAACACCACCATTCCAACGAAGCTCGTGCTTTTTCTAAGATGAAAACTCTATAAAAAAACATACATAAATATGTTATGTTGCTACTATCTAGCGACATATAAATTATATGATTCGTCAACACTTTAGGTTCGTAAGTATTTTTCTTAAAAATTGATTCAACAAGGTGATATATAACATGGAGGAAAACATAAGAGAAAATCACAATGAACTTCACCACGGCTTTTCTTAGCTGAAGTAAAAAATACCTTAATAACAAAAAATTCACTTAATTCAACAAGTGCCCATAATCATTCAAATACAGTGTCATCAATTGTCAAGAAAATAAGTTGTTCACTTATGAAAGTAACTTAATATCGAATGAATGTAACTTAAGATCGAATAAACATACATATGAAATAAAATTGAATGACTATCAATGCTAATGAATCGAGCATATAATTTTTATAGCTCCAATTCACTCGCTGAAAAAATATCTAATTGTGGACAATTGTGCTGGGTGATATTCACTGAAAAATAATTTAAAACCAAATACTTACAGAGGAAACGGTAAAGAAAGGAGGAAAGGAGAGGCCAGAGAAAGAGGATCATTGAACTCGAACTCGAAATACAAGTAGCACTATTAATACCTTGCTTCTATTATTGCCTATACCAAATGTTCATTTTCTTCTACCATATCATCCATTACAAAGTCATCTGTTGTTGTTGTTGGAGATAAAGGTGGCCTTGGAAAAAAATCATCATCAGGGAAGAGTCCTTTGTAAACCTACATTACACAATAAAAATACAATGAATTAAGCGTGACCAATATATGTTCATGCAGATTAAATGCAATGGTAACATAGAGTACATAATTAACTGTTGAATGCAAGGTTACATCTTCCTATGAAATTTTACTAGTGCCTTCTACGATCATGAATCTGCTTATCCCATTTTCACATGCAAGTTTATGTCATATAAATTTGCTGTCTGCAGAGACTGAATTTAAGAACATTCTATGGGAATATTGTCCCTTCTCTTGTTTCCTTCCAGGAGGAAAAGTCAGAGCTTACTGAGAACCCTTTTTCCTGTATTCCTTCCTTTGTAGTTGCTACTGATTCAGGGTTTTTAACCAACACTATTTACCACATTCTTCATAATAATCAAACATTCTTACGCACGTGCTCAGAAACAGAGAAACAAAGGAAAGGTATGCCTACATTTTCAGCAGAAGCCACAGCCTTTTGAAAATGCAATGTCTCATCTGGCATGCCAAAAGCTGCAACATGTCCTGCCAATATCCACTGAGAAATGGAGGCAAACTTCAAATTTGCAGCTAATGTCGGGATAACAGAAACTGGCTATAGAAACTGAATGTTATAACCAAAAACCTTGCATAAGATTAATACGTCGGCACCTCCTTCATAAATCTCATTGTGTGCATAAAAAGCTGCCCATAACAAAGTGGGCTTCTCTGCATCTGCTGTACTACTCGAATCCCGTGAATTGAACAAGAATTGTGTAGCACGCTGTAAAGCCTCTATACCAACTGATTCATTTGAACAGACCATGGAAAGCTGCACAAGGAATCTGAAAACAAAGAAAGCAACCATAAATATGGTTTATATACTTAATAAAAATATCAGATCAAGGAGAACGAATACTTCTTCTATTGTAATTTTATGCCACTTACTTCCCTTCAGGACAGACAGATACACTGCTACCCAATTGAAGAGCCCTTATGACCCCATTCTCTTGCACAGTAACACCTGTTCATCATCCAAAGGTGTTAAAGAATACAAAAGTGCCCTAAAATTATCTCAAAAGTGAATGTATACTACATGCCCTTACAATGAGGGGGGAATACAACCATGAGTGTACACAAATCTGCTCTTAGGGATTTGTCCGTAATACAAATCCCCCGAACCACCTTGGGAGCTTCTTTTTCCTCTCCAGATTCTTGAGCAGCATTTCTTCCCTCTACACTTAAGACATCAGAGTTGAAGGCCTTACATACTGTCTGCAACATTGTGGGTCCAACCACGAGCTTCTGGCTGAAGATCAATTGCTCCGTTGTTGACACTTTAATCCCCTTGAAATCACCGGTTACCTGCAAAAAACAAAGTACAGATGTCAACAAGAGATTTGAAAAATCAGTAGTCACCATAGAAACATTGTCACAAGTGAACCTTATCTTTCAAGAAGGATTGTATGGGCATTTTCAGTGCCTGTATTACATGGGTCAAATAAAGATTGTCATTTTCATTATTTGACTTCAAAAGATTCAGAATTATTGAGTTCATTCAGATCATCTCACGCATAAGCGGGAAGAAAACTCACATAAAGAGCTCCTTTTACAGCAGCACTCCGACTGAAAGCTTGTGGAAGCTCTCCTTGACCATACAATGGATACAAAAAGGCGCCAGTTGAATTCACGAACCTTCAAGTGACTAAAGAATTGCATCAGAACCACATCCATTAACAAGTATCAAGGAAATTTTTAAGTGTATCAAGTTCAGAGCACAGACCTTCCCACTGATGAGAGATAGAGAGCCAAAAGCTCCAGACCTTCCTTTGTTTTCATAATATGGCTGCCACCTTCTTCAACTGTTCCTTGTTTATGGTTGGACAATGCTATCGCATAAAGAATCATTCTGCAAAATAATTCAACAGAAAACATAAGCCATGCCCAGGCCAATCAGTGTACTAAACGATGTCATTTATTAATGAACACTGGAAAGGAAAAAGGATAGGTACTGCTTTTGTACGATTGAACAGAGAGTGGCACTTGACGCTCATGCAGAAACTTCACAAACGGAGACTCTAGCTCCTCTGGACTAATCTGAGGTGCATCTGGATTCGACGAATCATGCTCGACTACAAGCTTGAAAAAACGCATCAAATGACGCTTTTCAGCATTAATAAGAGTTCTATCTTTGAAAACGTCAGCACGGGATGATGGGACGGGCAACAGTACACCATTGCTCCACATAAAGCTAGCTTCCAAGCTTTTGAATTCAAGGTAGTTATTAGCTCCAGACCTTAGCAATAAGTCTACTAATGAACCCCCACAGTAGGCTAATTTTGGTCCCGCTAGGTCTAGACAATAACGCCGAGATGGACCCAAGTCTTCAATGGAATCCTGCATAATATGAAAGTCTTGATACATTGAACTGCGCTCCTCCACTACTTCTGACTGAAGTCCCAATTCTTCCATCGTCGAATCATGTAGGGATAAATTGTTGGTGTTAAGAACAATTTCCTCGGTGTGCGTTACAGGTTCGGGTGAAAGAAACCCATTCTGCAAGGAAGCGTTAGCTGTTGTGGCAGAACCGTACAGAGAAGTTTCTGCGAACGAATGGGTCGTTCCATTTGTTGAGTTTTCTGGAAAAGAATCTCCGAATTCCCGAGAAGATGGCATGCTGCCATTATTAGGCAAAGCTCCATTCTGGAAAACCATTTCACCGGCAGCAGTATCCCTTTCGAAACTTGGACTGACATTTTGGTTAGAGACCTCACTAGCTCCTGTTCCAGAGACATTAGAGGGTGTCGTGATCTGTATAGGGGAAGGAAAGGGAAGTTGACCCGCAGAATGACACCAATCTGAGAAATCTTGGAGAGGGAGAGAGGACCAATGAGATCCATAGAAGTCGCAGGCATCTAGATGCAAAACGGAGTGTCCGTTGCTAGCAGCTGCAGCGGCGACGATGCATTGAGGAAGACCAGTACCTACAACGATCAGATCAAAGGAAGATGGCTCGATCAAGTTCGCCATGGAGAGAGAGAGAGAGAGAAAAGAGAGAGACCTATAAATATCTATTTTGCTCTTCTCATGAGATGTAATTAGTTTTTTAAGAGGAAGTTCAGCCCAAGAGTAGTCTCCCTTGCTTGGATTCATTGAAAAAACAACTCTACACATGAATGGACATAGTATTCATCTGAACTTCTATGTTCCATAAAGCAAAAGTTAGACTGCCCGAAGATGACACATGGAAAAGACTGCCCAAAGATAACTAGTTGAACTAGTTTAAATCTACTCGGAAGCAATACACTAGCTTAAGGCCCATAACTATTCTGTCGTAGGAAATGGTTGAACCCTTACCCCCACCTCAAGAAATAAAAAGCCCAACCAACCAACCTAATGCATTCTTCTCTCTTGCAAAAATTGTAATGCGTTTACAAACTATAAATTACATTTGTGAGATTCACATGTAAAGTTTATGATTGAAAAGCAAAAAAATAATTTGTTTTGTCCATCACATTCTCGTGTGACCTTTTCATGGGAACAAAAGTGCATCTAGTTGAAAATTAATAAAAATGTTCCAATTTTTTATTTTTGCATTTTTTTTAAGGAAGTTGCATCATTGATACCTATTGTTACTTTTTTCATTTCCAAAAATCTCAATATTTTTTATTTTCACTTCCACGAGTCTCAATATTTTTTAGATAGACGTTGTGGGATTATGTAGTGGACCCAAAAAAATTGTAGTAACCCTTTCTAGTGACCTTACATTGTGTTGTGGTGTTACATTTTGTGGTGGTGTTTGTTCAGCATAGACTCACATGTATAACCAACATACGGGCATCAAAAAGGACTATCCGTATGCAAAGTGTCAATACGTAGAGTGACCAATCGATGGTATGAAGATTATATGTGAAGCATGTAAGAAAGCACATGCATCCACACGAAGAGAGAGAGACAAGCATATGCACACACACTCACGAGTATACAAGAGACAAGAGTGCTCCAAGTTCATTTTTGTATTGCTCAAAAATTGAAATGATCCAAATGAGTTTAGCTCTAAAAAGTGAGAGATCCCTTCACTTTCATAGATTTTTCAAGGGTTGTGTCCACACTAAAGTCACGCCTAGTTTAAAAACTATATTCTAGGGCTTACTTGAAGGCCAAAACAATGTCTAAAAATTATGAGAAGAATCATGAAGGTAATCAGCTACATGGCCGACACATGGCTGGCTAGTATCCACCTGCCCAAGAAGGCAGTCCCCTAGAGAGAGCTATATATAGACGCATTTGGTTGGGAGGAGAGGCATCTCTCTAGCACGTGGTGGTCATAATCCTCGTTCTCTTGCAGGTACCACTCAAGTAGCGAAAGATGCACTTAACCGCCTACCAATGCTTGACACCTGGGCAATGCATAAACCTAGTCATCTATGAGACAACAAACTGAATATATGGCCGAGTAATGCATAAGTAAATCAAGAATCCAACAGCCTACTGATAGAGAACAACATCAAATGCATCTCCAGTATCATGAAGACTCAATCGTAAACCTGTCTTCATAGGAGTGGCAATAGGCTTATAGTCTTCAAAGCCAAAATGCTGCAATAATGTGTCAATATATTTCATTTGACACAAAGCCATTCCACCATCAACTTGCATAAACGGAATGCCCAAATAGTGATGCAAATGCCCCAAATCAGATATCTCAAATGAGGCATGCAAATCAGTCTTAAAATCAGCAATATGCCTCTCATGAGGACTAGTGAGCAGCATGTCATCAACATATACCACAATGATCAGAAGCACATCATTAGCACACTTAACATATAAGATGCTTTCAGTTGGACTGTTCTCAAAACCATGTGCAATCAAATAGGCATGTATCATTTCATATCAAGCACATGGTGCTTGCTTTAAACCTTATAATGCCTTCTTCAACATGCACACCTGGTTTTCATGCCCTTTTTGCACAAAGCCACGGGGTTGAAAAACATACACTTCTTCATGCAAGTCGCCATTTAGAAATGTTGTTTTAATGTCCAACTGATGTAGATTCCAACCATGATGAGCTGCAAGTGCACAGATGCTACGAACAATAGTCATTCGACAAGTAGGAGCAAAGGTTTCATCAAAATCAATGCCTCTTTCATGTGCGTAACCCCTTGCAACAAGCCTAGCTTTATACTTGTCAACTAATCCATTAGGTTTATGCTTCACCTTGTGTACCCACTTAGTGCCAATGGCCTTCTTGCCATGGGCAAATCACATAAAGACCAAGTACCATTTTTCATGATAGCATCATATTCAGATTGCATTGTAGCCATCCAATGTTTAAAATTTTGTGCTTCATCAAACGAAATAGGTTCAGTCTCATCACAGAGACTAAAGGCATCCATAGCATAGCAATCTGAGGCAAAACAGGCACTATGAGAGCCTAATCGAGTATGATATGACATAGGTGCATCTAATTTGTTGTCATGCACGGTTTGCACCAGCCATTTTGGCATAGTTTTTGCTTGCTCGATATCAGCTCTCTCATCAACAAGTGCATCATGTAAATCTGCATAAGAAATGGAATGATCTCCATCATTGCATGAAACCTAGAAAGGTTGAGAAGTTGCCTCATTAGGACCAGCACTAGACTTTCCATCTTTAAAAAGAGGCAACAAAGTATCATACATGTCTTTGGAGCTAACAGATGTCTCCTTAGTACATGAAAGCAATGGCTGAATAACATCTTCCACAAAAACAACATCACGGCTAACCAGAATGCGTTTAGTTTGTGGATGATACAGATGATAGCCTTTACTTTCACAACTGTACCCAACAAAAATACATTTTACTGCTTTATCATCCAATATTCCACGATGTTGTTCAGGCACTAATGCATACGCCCGACAACCAAAAACATGCAAATGAGCAACAGATGGCTTGCGATCATGCCAAGCCTCATATGGAGTGATAGACTGCAATGCTTTAGTGGGATACCTATTACGTACATATGCTGCACACATGATAGCCTCAAGCCAGAAACTATGTGCTAAAGCCTGACTCTTGATCATACACCTCGCCATCTCCATGAGTGACCTGTTCTTCCGTTCAGTAGCACCATTTTGTTGAGGTATATATGGTACTATACATTGATGTTTTATCCCATGTTCAGCCAGAAATGCATTAAAGTCAGAAGACATATATTCCCCCCCTCGATCAAAATGGAGGGTGCCCATTTTACATGCTAACACATTTTTAGCCAAAACCAGAAACTGTTTGAAGCACATAAACACTTTAGAATTTGCCTTCAATGGATATACCCATGCATGCTTGGAAAAATCATCGATGAAAGTCACGAGGGAAAGATAGTTCCCAAAAGAAGGTGTCTGCATAGGACCACAGACATTACTATGTACAAGCTGCAATTTTTGAGTAGCGTGAACTAAAGCATCTTTTGGAAAGGAGGAACGCTGCATTTTTCCCAAAATACAACCTTCACAAACATGTTTTCAGGGTGCCTCAAGTTTGGGCAAAGAGGACACCATTTCAGATTTCTACAAGCATAGCAAACTAGAAAAATTCAGATGACCAAAGCATGCATGCCAAAGCTTTGCATTTGACATCGCTTGAGAATCATGTACTACACATGCCAAATCATTTACAGATCTTTCATAGTCTATGATCTTATAGAGCCCACAACATAAAATGCTAAAAGCAATGATGACATCACCATTTGACATATCATGAACTGTACATCTGTCATCAACAAATTTCACCACCAAGCCAATCTTGGCTAATGCAGAAACTGATAACATATTTTTCTTGATCCCTGGCACAAACAAAGCATCTAGCAAAGTGAAAGAACTACCATCAGTAGTAGTCAAAATGATCTTACCAACTCCCATAACCGGATAAGAGGAGTTGTTGGCACATGTAACAGTATTCCCTGTAGGGGCAGGTTCGAGTGAAGAGAAGAAATTGTGTTGCGAGGTAATATGTTTGGTTGCCCCACTATCAAAGTACCAAACATCTGAGTCTACTGTAGACATGCACTGCTCATGAGAAGATGGAGCAAAACTGCAAACAGTAGTAAATTCCCATTTTGCATTCTACACAAGATTAGCAAACTCTGTTTTCGGTGTAGAGGCCTCTGCAACAACCATTCCGGCCTCTTTCTTCTTTGCCTCTTTAGCAACCAATTTTGGACATCTCTTAATGGCATGGTCATTTGCTTTATAGTATTTGCAAAACAATTGCTGCTTTTTTTATTTCTTCTCATCTTTGTCTTCCTTCTTCGAATGTGCAGCATTTGCAGATTTCTGCTTACTTATAGAAGAGCTCTATTTACCTTTGCCCTTCTAACTAGCCAAGAAATCTTGATCTGCAACACACATGATGGATCTATTCTACCTAGATTGATCTTCTTGCAACAGAATAGAGACTAACTCCTCAAATGACAAGGCTTTTGGATTGCCTTTCATCATCAAAGGAAGAGAAAATCCTCCATGGTGTTCATAGGGTCCATGAGTACGAAGAGAACAAGACCCTCTTGCTAGATATGTAAAAATATTTTTTGAGATTGCTTGAATTAAAATGTAAAAGGAAGGTTTTGGACACTTGCCTACGGACTTTCTTTTCTCTCAACCTCAGTCTCCTCAACCTAGTTCTCACCCATGCAAGTTATGAACCCATGATCCAATATCAACCTGGTAAAGCTAATGTTGTAGTTGATGCTCTTAGTCGTTTTCCTTAACATTCTGTTGTTTTGCACAATATTTATGCCATCCAAATTCATTCTTTTCAGATTTCAACTTATGCATCTAATTTGTATTTCTCATGTGCATGGCATGACTTCAACAATGGTGCATCTTTATCTGATGAACAATATACATTTCATCATGGTTTACTTTATTTTCAACATAGATTGTGCATAACCCAAGCTTTTAAAGATTTTTTCATCAAAGAAATGCATGAACTTTCTTACATGGGTCCTAGAGGCACACAAAAAGCACCATTTTTGCTTGCATAGATTTCTTCTTTTGGTCACACATGGAAAAAGATATTGCACAATATGTTTCTCAATGCATTGTATGTCAGCGTGTAAAACTTCATCATGGTAAACCATTTGGATTATTAATGCCACTCCCCATTCTAAACGAACCATGGGAACAAATCTCTATGGATTTTATCACAGGTCTTCTTATCACTTCATCACATAATGATATGATTTGGACAATAGTTGATAGGTTTAGTAAATATGCATATTTCATTCCTTGTGGAAAAACTTTATCTGCACCTCAGGCTGCAAAATTATTCATTATATGCATTTTCCCACATCATGGATTTCCTAAAGTAATGTTATCTAATTGTGATGTTTGTTTCTGCAATCATTTTTGGGTTGCCTTATTTCACCATTTTGGTTCTAAAATAGATTTTAGCTCTACATTTCATCCTGAAAGTAATGGATAAAGTGAAGCTACAAATAGTACTATTCTTGATTTATTGTGTTTTTATTCATAAGATAGTCCCACTAATTAGGATGAAAAGTTGCCATTGCTTCAATTTGCTTACAATAATACCACACACACCACTATTGGTCGTGCACCTTTTGAAATTGTTTATGGTAAAAAGCTTCTCACTCCCATGTCACTTACCCAAAATGACATTCCGATGGCTGATTCTATTGCTCAAGTTCACATTTCTATACTTCACGATGTTCACGAGCACATTAAGAAAAGTCAGGAGCGATATACACGTAATATCAATATAAAATGATTAGCCAAGGAATTCAAGGAAAATGATCTTCTATGGTTGCGTATCATTAGAAGATGTCTCAAAAATATTTTGCAACATCCTAAAATTAAACTTGCACCACGCTATTATGGACCGTTTTGCATTATACAAAAAATAATGATAATTCATTTAGATTAGATATTGCATCTCATTGGAATATACATACCTCTTTTCATATTAGTTTACTTAAACCATTTAAAGGAACTTTACCACTCACGCCACTTCTTGATGACCCTCCTTTAATTGAAGAACAATCTCGAATCTTAGTTCTTGAGAAAATTATTGATCATGATGTCACTACACATGCATAGGTACTCAATATCATCCATATTTAGTAAAGTACAAACATCACTCTATTGAAGAATGTCAATGGATACATAAAACACAATTAACACCCCATTATGACCACTTACTTTCTTCATATCATACACAAACAAATTAATGTAACACCTCCATGAACATTTCCATGCATGTGTTTTTAAATGGAACATGCTTATTTTCGTTTAGTGATGGAACATGTGATTGGCCATCCATGTTTATTTTTAATTTATCAACCGAATCAGTTTCTTTTTCAACTGAGGGGCATGTTATGAATTATGGAATATGTTGAAGAAGGAATTGTTGGAGTGTTAATCTATTAATGTATTGATGTGTTTTGGTGTTTTTGATATAGATGCTAAAAGTTTGTGAGGGCATGAAAGGCGTGAAAGGGCAGACATCAATAATCCAATTTATAATTTATATAGTTTGTAAATAAACCCACGTAGAGGGTTCTATTGTTAGAAACAATTAGTAAAGTAGTGGTTAGAATAAGGGTCATTGTAGACCATAATTTTTTATATTAAAAGCAAAGGCTTTCTACAAAAGTTACCAACTTTTACTTTCATGCATGCTTTCCGAAGCCGCTCTCATGTAACCACTATTTTTGAATCAATTAAAAATCCTGTAAATACATGCACTCTGTGGGCTGTTGAAACAGAGTGCATGGGGAGAGATTGCACCCAATACTGGGTTCTATCTCGTCTTTTTGCGTATCTATTTTCTCTGTGTGTTTTTGGCATTCATAACTTCTATGTGCGCATGAGTTAAGATCCTGATAACAGATCTTATCTCACGTGCACACAAAGGTTATGAATGTTGAAAACACACAGAGAAAATAGATACACAAGAAGACGAGATAGAATGCAGTATTGGGTGCAATCTCCCCCCATGCAATCTGTTTCCACAGTCCACAGAGTGCATGTATTTATAGGATTTTTTATTAAGTCAAAAATAGTGGTTACATGAGGGCGGCTTCGAAAAGCATGCATGAAAGTAAAAGTTGGTAACTTTTGTAGAAAGCCTTTGCTTTTAATATAAAAAAATGCGGCCTACAATGACCATTATTCTAACCACTACTTTACTAATGGTTTCTAACAATAGAACCCTCTACTCGGGTTTATTTAAACTATATAAATTATAAATTGGATTATTGATGTCTGCCCTTTCATGCCTTTCACGCCCTCACGAACCTTTCGCTGCTATATCAAAAACACCAAAACACATTAATACATTAATAGATTAACACTCCAACAATTCCTTGTTCAACATATTCCATAATTCATAACATGCCCCTTAGTTGATAAAATAAAAATGAACATGGATGGCCAATCACATGTTCCATCACTGAATGAAAATAAGCATGATCCATGTAAAAACACATGCATGAAAATGTTCATGAAGGTGTTAAATTAATTTGTTTGTGTATGATATGCAGAAATTAAGTGGTCATAATGGGGTGTTAATTGTGTTTTATGTATCCATTGACATTCTTCATTAGAGTGATTTTTGTAATTAACTAAATACTGATGATATTGAGCACATGCGCATGTAGTAATGACATCATGATCAATTATTTTCTTAAGAACAAAGATTTCATATTGGTCTTCAATTAAAGGAGGGTCATCAAGAAGTGGAGTGAGTGGTAAAGTTCCTTTAAATGGTTTAAGTAAACTAATATGAAAAGAGTTATGTATATTCCAATGAGATGGAATCCTAATCTAAATGATTAATCATTAATTTTTTGTATAATGTGAAAGGGTCCATAATAGCATGGTGCATGTTTAATTTTAGGATGTTGCAAAATATTTTTGAGACGTCTTTTAATGATATGCAACCATACAAGATCATTTTCCTTGAATTCTTTGGCTAATCGTTTTATATTGATATTACATGTATATTGCTCCTAACTTTTCCTAATGTGGTCGTGAACATCGTGAAGTATTGAAATCTGATCTTGAGCAATAGAATCAGCCATCGGAATGTCGGTTTGGTGACATGGGAGTGGGAAGCTTTTTTCCATAAACAATTTCAAAACCTGCATGAGCAGTAGTGGTGTGTATGGTATTATTGTAAGCAAATTGAAGCAATGGAAACTTTTCATCCCAATTAGTGGGACTACCTAATGAATAACAATGCAATAAATCAAGAATAGTACTATTTATAGCTTCACTTTTTCCATTACTTTCAGGATGAAATGCAGAGCTAAAATTTATTTTAGAACCAAAATGGTGAAATACGGCAAATAAAAAATGATTGCAAAAACAAAGATCACGATGAGATAACATTACTTTAGGAAATCCATGATGTGGGAAAATGCATTTAATGAATAATTTTGCAGTCTGACGTACAGATAAAGTTTTTCTACAAGGAAAGAAATATGCATATTTACTAAACCTATCAACTATTGTCCAAATCATATCATTATGTGATGAAGTGATAGAAAGACCTATGATAAAATCCATAGAGATTTGTTCCCATGGTTCGTTCGGAATGGGGAGTGGCATTAATAATCCAAATGGTTTACCTATTGGAGATAGACGTCTGCGGAAGCACGCGAATAGCACAAGGAAGAAGAAGAAGCTTGGAGCACAAACACACAATATTGAATGTATTACTAGAGAATGTACAAAGATAAGTAGCCCATTAGGGCAATAGGCGTATATACAAGCCGGGGGAAAAAAACCTCCTAAAGAGGGAAAAAAGTGCCCCAGCGGTCCTAGAGTGTTCACACACATCACTACCTAAATATATCAACAAATCCCCCCTGGGAGTGATGCGGTGAACAAGGAGCTGGCACTCATGTATAAGGAAGTGCCAAGCTATGTGGAAATCACTCCACAAAAGGAAGTAAGCCCAAAGCTTTGCGGAAAGCTTCAAACTTCTCCCTAGGCAGAGCCTTCGTGAAAAGGTCTGCAATGTTCTCCTGCGTGGGCACATATGCCAAGCTGATATCCCCAGCAGAGAACCTCTCCCTGACATAGTGATAATGCACCTCAATGTGCTTAGTGCGAGCATGGAACACAGGGTTCCTCGCAACTGCCAATGCGCTCAGACTGTCAGTGAAGATGGTGGTGGTAGAAGACTGGCCAACACCCAAATCAGCCATAAGGCGTTTGAGCCACACACACTCAACAGTCGCTGTGAAAGCTGCCCTATACTCAGCCTCACAACTGGAAGTGGCCACAGTAGGCTGCTTCTTGCTCAACCAAGATATACATGAGCTACCAAGCATGAAGCAAAAACCACTGGTGGACACACGAGTGTCATAGCAACCAGCCCAATCTGAGTCAGAAAAAGCATGCAAATCTGGCGGTAGTGATCCCCCCTTGGGATAAAACAACCCAAGTAGCCGAGTACCACTCAAGTAGCGAAAGATGCGCTTAACCGCTTTCCAATGCGTGACTCCTGGGCAATGCATAAACCTGCTCATCTGTGAGACAGCAAACTGAATATCTGGCCAAGTAATGCATAAGTAAATCAAGCATCCAACAGCCTACTGATAGAGAACAGCATCAAATGCATCTCCAGCATCATGAAGACTCAATCGTAAACCTGTCTCCATAGGAGTGGCAATAGACTTACAGTCTTCAAAGCCAAAACGCTGCAATAATGTGTCAATATATTTCGTTTGACACAAAGCCATTCCACCATCAACGTGCATAAACTGAATGCCCAAATAGTGATGCAAATGCCCCAAATCAGACATCTCAAATGAGGCATGCAAATCAGCCTTAAAATCAGCAATATGTGTCTCAATAGGACCAGTGAGCAGCATGTCATCAACATAGACAACAATGATCAGAAGGATATCATTAGCACGTTTAACATATAAGGTGCTTTCAGTTGGACTGTTCTCAAAACCATGTGCAATCAGATAGGCATGTATCTTCTCATACCAAGCACGTGGTGCTTGTTTTAAACCATATAATGCCTTCTTTAACCTGCAAACCTGGTTTTCATGCCCTTTCTGCACAAAGCCACGGGGCTGAAAAACATACACTTCTTCATGCAAGTCACCATTCAGAAATGTTGTTTTAATGTCCAACTAATGTACATTCCAACCATGATGGGCTGCAAGTGCACAAATACTCCGAACAGTAGTCATACGGCATGTAGGTGCAAAGGTATCATCAAAATCAATGCCTCTTTCCTATGCATAACCCTTTTCAACAAGCCTAGCCTTATACCTGTCAACTGTACCATCAGGTTTACGCTTCAGCTTGTATACCCACTTAGTGCCAATGGCCTTCTTGCCAGGAGGCAAGTCACATAAAGACCATGTACCATTCTTCATTATAGCATCATATTCAGATTGCATAGCAGCCATCCAATTTTCTGAATTTTGTGCTTCATCAAAAGAAACAGGCTCATTCTCATCACAGAGACTAGATGCAGCCATAACATAGCAATCTGATGCAAAGGAGGCACTATGAGAGCCTGAACGAGTACGATATGACAAAGGTGCATCTAATTTGATGTCACGCAAAGTCTGCACCAGCCATTTTGGCATAGTTTTTGCCTGCTCAATATCAGCTCTCTCATCAACAAGTGCATCATGTAAATCTGCATCAGAAATGGAATGATCTGCATCATCATATGAAACCTGCAAAGGCTGAGAAGTTGCCTCATTAGGACTAGCACTAGCCTCTCCACCTGTAAAAAGAGGCATCAAAGTATCATACATGTCTTTGGAGCTAACAAATGTCTCCTTAGTACATGAAAGCAATGGCTGAATAGCATCTTCCACAAAGACAACATCACGGCTAACCAGAATGCGTTTAGTATGTGGATGATACAGACGATAGCCTTTACTTTCAGAACTGTACCCAACAAAAATACATTTTACTGCCTTATCATCCAATTTTCTGCGATGTTGTTCAGGCACTAGTGCATATGCCAAACAACCAAAAACACGCAGATAAGCAACAGATGGCTTGCGGTCATGCCAAGCCTCATATGGAGTGATAGACTGCAACGCTTTAGTGGGACACCTGTTCAGTACATATGCTGCACACATGACAGCCTCAAGCCAGAAACTATGTGGTAAAGCCTGACTTTTGACCATGCACCTCGCCATCTCCATGAGTGATATGTTCTTTCGTTCAGCAACTCCATTCTGTTGAGGTGTATACGGCACTGTACACTGGTGTTTTATCCCACGTTCAGACAGAAATGCATTAAAATCTGAAGACATATATTCCCCCCCTCGATCAGAACGGAGGGTGCCCATTTTACATGCTGACAGATTTTCAACCAAAACCAAAAACTGTTTGAAGCACATGAACACTTCGGACTTTGCTTTGAGTGGATATACCCATGCATGCCTGGAAAAATTATCAATGAAAGTCACGAAGTAAAGGTAATTTCCAAAAGAGGGTGTCTGCATAGGACCACAGACATCACTATGTACAAGCTGCAATTTCTGCTTAGCCCGAACTAAACCATCTTTTGGAAAGGAAGAACGCTGCATTTTGCCCAAAATACAGCCTTCACAAACATGTTTTCCAGGTGCCTCAAGTTTGGGCAAAGAGGACACCATTTCAGATTTCTACAGGCGTAACAAACTAGCAAAATTCAGATGACCAAAGCATGCATGCCAAAGCTTTGCATCTGACATAGCCTGAGAATCATGAACTGCACATGCCGAATCATTCACATATCTTTCATAGTCTATGAGCTTATACAGCCCACGACATAAAATGCCAGAAGCAATAATCACATCGCCATTTGAGAGATCATGGATTGTACACCTGTCATCAACAAATTTCACAACCAAGCCAATCTTGGCTAATGCAGAAACTGATAACAGGTTCTTTTTGATCCCTGGCACAAATAAAGCATCTGACAAAGTGAAAGAACTACCATCAGCAGTAGTCAGAATGATCTTACCAACTCCCATAACAGGATAAGAGGAGTTATTGGCGCATGTGACAGTATTCCCTGTAGGGGCAGGCTCGAGTGAAGAGAAGAAACTGCGCTGCGAGGTAATATGTTTGGTCGCCCCACTGTCAAAGTACCAAACATCTGAGTCTACCGCAGACATGCACTGATCATGAGAAGATGGGTCAAAACTGCAGACAGTAGTAAACGCCCATTCTTCTTCCTGCACAAGATTTGCAGACTCTATTTTTGGTGTAGAGGCCTCTGCAACAACCATTCCAACCTCTTTCTTCTTTGCCTCTTTAGCAGCCAGTTTTGGACAGTTCTTTATAATATGATCCTTTCCTTTACAGTACTTGCAGACCAATTTCTGCTTTTCTGATTTCTTCTCATCTTTATCCTGGTTCTTCAATTGTGCAGCATTTGCAGATTTCTGCTTACTAGTAGAAGAGCTCCATTTTCCTTTGCCCTTCTGACTAGCCAGGAAAGCTTGATCTGCAACACGCATAATGGACCTGTTCTGCCTGGACTGATCTTCCTGCAACAGAACAGAGACTAATTCCTCAAATGACAAGGCATTCGGATTGCCTTTCATCATCAACCGAAGAGTAGAGGCAAAACTCTGATATGAATCAGGAAGACCATTCAGAACGGTCTGCCCAAGTGAGCTATCTGGTATAACCTCATCAGCAGAAATCAATTGTTCCTTCAGGTCTTTGATCTTTGTAAGAAAACTGTCCATAGAATCACCTTCATTCATGTGCTCACTCTCCAACTGTTTTCGGAGGTAAGCAACACGAGCCTCATTCCTAGCCTGGTACAAAGTGGTAAGTGTATCCCAAGCATCCTTTGCTGTTCTGCAAGAGGTGCAACAGAAACAGCAGCACGAACAGGAATCTGCTGAATATCATCTTCGACACCATCTTCATCAGCTCCAACACCTGTATTTGCAGTACCTGTCGTTACAGGTGTAACAGGACGTCTTTCAACACCCTGCACAATATTCCACAATCCTTTTGCAACCAGTACATGTCGCATCATATAAGCCCATAATGGGTACTTGGTACCATCCAACTTATCCTCAACAGCCAACATACAGAATACATCATTGCTTTCAGCCATGGCCGGTGACTAAAATACCTTGATGCAGAAAATTGACTATATCTCAAAAATTTGAACAAAACTGCCCAGACAAGTTCTGCTAGACCTGTAGCAGACTTCAAGACGCTTAAACTGGCAAACAGAAACTGGTATATACCTTTGGCACAAAAGGACGAAATACCCTGAGTATGCTCACCAAATTTCGTGTGAATCTGAGACTGCAAACGGAGGAGTGTCGACGGCGCCCTAGAAGAAGCGACGACCTGCTCTGATACCAATTGTTGGAGATAGACGTCTGCGGAAGCACGCGAACAGCACAAGGAAGAAGAAGAAGCTTGGAGCACAAACACACAATACTGAATGTATTACTAGAGAATGTACAAAGATAAGTAGCCCATTAGGGCAATAGGCGTATATACAAGCCGGGGGAAAAAAACCTCCTAAAGAGGGAAAAAAGTGCCTCGGCGGTCCTAGAGTGTTCACACACATCACTACCTAAATATATCAACATTACCATGATGACATTTTACATGCTGACATACAATGCATTGAGAAACATATTGTGCAATATCTTTTTCCATGTGTGGCCAGAAGAAGAAATCTGTGCAAGTAGAAATGGTGCTATGTATGCCTCTATGACCCATGTAAGATGATTCATGCATTTCTTTGATGAAAAAATCTTTAAAATCTTGGGTTATGCACAATCTATGTTGAAAATAAAGTAAACCATGATGAAATGTATATTGTTCATCAGATAAAGGTGCACCATTGTTGAAGTCATGCCATGCACATGAGAAATACAAATCAGATGTATGTGGAAATCATTTCTTGAAAAGAATGAATTTGGATGGCAAAAATATTATGCAAAACAACAAAATGTGAAGGAAAATGGCTAAGAGCATCAGCTACAACATGTTGATAGTGAATGAAGCCCATTTAAGATGCCGATTAGCAATTAAGGGTTGATTTAATAAATGCTTAATATGTTTTGATTAAGACCTTAGAGCCCATAAGATAGTGTCTTCAAATTCGCAAAGCATGCACAACCACTAACAATTCTTTATCATATGTACTATAATTTTTTTCTGAGGGCTTGAGATTCCTATCTCAAATGCAATGGGATGATCATTTTGCATTAAAAGAACACCTATTCCTGAACCACTAGCATCAATAACGACATGAAAGGGTTGTGAAAAATCAGGTAATTGTAAAACAGGTGCACGTGAAAGTGCATGTTTGATTTTTTCAAAGGATTTTTGTTGGGTAAGTCCCCATGCAAATTTTATTTTCTTTTACAATAATAAAGTAAGAGGTAGTGCCAAATAAGAAAATTTTTTAACAAACTTCCTATAGAAACTAGCCAACCCAAGAAAAAAACGAACATCATTGACTAATTGTGGTGTAGGCCATTCTACGATCACTTTAATCTTTTATGGATCCACATGCACACCTTCACTTGAAATAATATGTCCTAGATATTCTAGCTTACATTGAAAGAAGTAACTTTGTTATGCGTTAATTTGTGTTATGATTAGTTTACTTGTTATGCTTATCTAATTTATTTATTTGATATATAATTCTTCTAATAATTATAGATTATTGTTACTTACATTAACTGTTATATAATATGATCTAGTTAATATTTTTAAAGTATTTTGTATTTTATATGAATTTGTTATTTTGTATTGTATCTTTGTTGATTATATATTATTCAATAATAACATTCTTATTGAATTATATAAATCATTTAATCATTTATTATCATTAAACTCTTTCATTATTATATATTATTTTCATTTATATAAAAAATATATTAAAAGTATTATAACATCTTTGTTTGTGATTACATGTTTATTATATATTATATGTTTAATATCATATTTTAATTAATATATGCTTTACTATTTGTTTTTTGTATTTTATTAAGACTTACTTATTTCTCTTATATTGATATTATTATTATATTGTATTTAATTTTATATTATTCAATTAAAATTAATACATAAAATGTAATAAAATAATTTAATTTTTAATATTATATATATTATTTTATATGTTATAATGTGTTTATATAATATTAACTATTTTTTATATCATATATGAATTACTTGATTGTTATTATATAATATATTTTAACTTATACATTTTATATTATATTTGCCATTTGCTCTTTTATATACTATTGTATCAATTTAATTACCTAAGACTATGTAATTATATATAATCATATTGAATTAAAATATAATATTGCTAAAACATAAGATATATAAAAAAATGATATACTTTAAAAATATAATTAAATTGTGTAACTATATGATTTTATGAAATGATAATAATATATTTAATTAATAATCTATTAATTGATCTATTATATATATACATTGAATAATAGTTCTATTCTATAACTGCTTATTTAAATATATATAATAATTGAATTTGTATCACAATTATCACAATGAATATTTACAGTCAGTATTGGGTGCAATCTCCCCCATGCACTCTGTTTTGATAGTCCACAGAGTGCATGCATTTATAGGATTGTTTGATTATGCCGAAATAGTGGTTACATGAGAGTGGCTTCAAAAAGCATGCATGAAAGTAAAAGTTGGTCTCTTTTGTAGAGAGCCTTTTCTTTTAATAACCAAAATCATGGTCTACAATGATCCATATCCGAACCACTAATTTTACTAACTATTTCTAAAAATCAAACCCTCTACATGGGTTTATTTACAAATTGTATAAAATATAACTCTGATTATTGATGTCCATCCTTTCATGCCTTACACGCTCCTCACGAACCTTCATCTGCTATATTAAAAACATCAAAACACAATAATACATTAATATATTAACTCTCCAACAATTCCTTTTTCAAGACATTCCATAATCCATAACATGCCCCTCAGTTGAAAAAGTTGTTGGAGTTAGACGTCTTTGGAAGCACGCGAAGAGCACAAGGAAGAAGAAGAAGCTTGGAGCACAAACACACAATACTGAATGTATTGCTCGAGAATGTACAAAGATAAGTAGCCCATTAGGGCAATAGGCGTATATACAAGCCGGGGGAAAAAAAACCTCCTAAAGAGGGAAAAAAGTGCCCCGGCGGTCCTAGTGTGTTCACACACATCACTACCTAAATATCTCAACAAATCCCCCCTAGGAGTGATGCGGTGAACAAGGAGCTCCCACTCATGTATAAGGAAGTGCCAAGCTATGTGGAAATCACTCCACAAAAGGAAGTAAGCCCAAAGCTTTGCGGAAAGCTTCAAACTTCTCCCCAGGTAGAGCCTTCGTGAAAAGGTCTGCAATGTTCTCCTGCGTGGGCACATATGCCAAGCAGATCTCCCCAACAGAGAACCTCTCCCTGACATAGTGATAATGCACCTCAATGTGCTTAGTGCGAGCATGGAACACAGGGTTCCTCGCAACTGCTAATGCGCTCTGACTATCAGTGAAGATGGTGGTGGCAGAAGACTGGCCAACACCCAAATCAGCCATAAGGCGTCTGAGCCACACACACTCAATAGTCGCTGTGAAAGCTGCCCTATACTCAACCTCACAACTGGAAGTGGCCACAGTAGGCTGCTTCTTGCTCAACCAAGATATACATGAGCTACCAAGCATGAAGCAAAAACCACTGGTGGACGCACGACTATCATAGCAACCAACCCAATCTGAGTCAGAAAAAGCATGCAAATCTGGCGATAGTGATCCCCCCTTGGGATAAAACAACCCAAGTAGCCGAATACCACTCAAGTAGCGAAAGATGCGCTTAACCGCCTTCCAATGCGTGACTCCTGGGCAATGCATAAACCTGCTCATCTGTGAGACAGCAAACTGAATATCTGGCCGAGTAATGCATAAGTAAATCAAGCATCCAACAGCCTACTGATAGAGAACAACATCAAATGCATCTCCAGCATCATGAAGACTCAATCGTGAACCTGTCTCCATAGGAGTGGCAATAGGCTTACAGTCTTCAAGGCCAAAATGCTGCAATAATGTGTCAATATATTTCGTTTGACACAAAGCCATTCCACCATCAACTTGCATAAACTGAATGCCCAAATAGTGATGCAAATGCCCCAAATCAGACATCTCAAATGAGGCATGCAAATCAGCCTTGAAATCAGCAATATGCTTCTCAATAGGACCAGTGAGCAGCATGTCATCAACATAGACAACAATGATCAGAAGCACATCATTAGCATGCTTAACATATAAGGTGCTTTTAGTTGGACTGTTCTCAAAACCATGTGCAATCAGATAGGCATGTATCCTCTCATACCAAGCACGTGGTGCTTGCTTTAAACCATATAATGCCTTCTTTAACCTGCACACCTGGTTTTCATGCCCTTTCTACACAAAGCCACGGGGCTGAAAAACATACACTTCTTCATGCAAGTCACCATTCAGAAATGTTGTTTTAATGTCCAACTCATGTACATTCCAACCATGATGGGCTGCAAGTGCACAAATACTCCGAACAGTAGTCATGCGGCATGTAGGTGCAAAGGTCTCATCAAAATCAATGCCTCTTTCCTGCGCATAACCCTTTGCAACAAGCCTAGCCTTATACCTGTAAGCTGTACCATCAGGTTTACGCTTCAGCTTGTATACCCACTTAGTGCCAATGGCCTTCTTGCCAGGAGGCAAGTCACATAAAGACCATGTACCATTCTTCATTATAGCATCATAGTCGGATTGCATAGCAGCCATCCAATTTTCTCAATTCTGTGCTTCATCAAAAGAAACAGGCTCATTCTCATCATAGAGACTAGATGCAGCCATAGCATAGCAATCTGATGCAAAGGAGGCACTATGAGAGCTTGAACGAGTACGATATGACAAAGATGCATCTAATTTGCTATCACGCAAAGTCTGCACAAGCCATTTTGGCATAGTTTTTGCCTGCTCAATATCAGCTCTCTCATCAACATGTGCATCATGTAAATCTGCATCAAAAATGGAATGATCTGCATCATCATATGAAACCTGCAAAGCTGAGAAGTTGCCTCATTAGGACCAACACTAGACTGTCCACCTGTAAAAAGAGGCATCAAAATATCATACATGTCTTTGGAGCTAACAGATGTCTCCTTAGTACATGAAAGCAATGGCTGAATAGCATCTTCCACAAAGACAACATCACGGCTAACTAGAATGCGTTTAGTATGTGGATGATACAGACGATAGCCTTTACTTTCAGAATTGTACCCAACAAAAATACATTTTACTGCCTTATCATCCAATTTTCTGCGATGTTGTTCAGGCACTAGTGCATATGCCAAACAACCAAAAACATGCAGATGAGCAACAGATGGCTTGCGGTCATGCCAAGCCTCATATGGAGTGATAGACTGCAGCGCTTTAGTGGGACACCTGTTCAGTACATATGCTGCACACATGACAGCCTCAAGCCAGAAACTATGAGGTAAAGCCTGACTCTTGACCATACACCTCGCCATCTCCATGAGAGACATGTTCTTCCATTCAGCAACTCCATTCTGTTGAGGTGTATACGGCACTGTACACTGGTGTTTTATCCCATGTTCAGCCAAAAATGCATTAAAATCAGAAGACATATATTCCCCCCCTCGATCAGAACGGAGGGTGCCCATTTTACATGCTGATAGATTTTCACCCAAAACCAAAAACTGTTTGAAGCACATGGACACTTCGGACTTTGCTTTGAGTGGATATACCCATGCATGCCTGGAAAAATCATCAATGAAAGTCACGAAGTAAAGGTAATTTTCAAAAGAGGGTGTCTGCATAGGACCATAGACATCACTATTTACAAGCTGCAATTTCTGTGTAGCCCGAACTGAACCATCTTTTGGAAAGGAGGAATGCTACATTTTGCCCAAAATACAGCCTTCACATACATGTTTTCCAGGTGTCTCAAGCTTGGGCAAAGAAGACACCATATCAGATTTCTACAGGCATAGCAAACTAGCAAAATTCAGATGACCAAAGCATGCATGCCAAAGCTTTGCATTTGAGATAGCCTGAGAATCATGAACTGCACATGTCGAATCATTCACAGATCTTTTATAGTCTATGAGCTTATACAGCCCACGACATAAAATGCCAAAAGCAATAATAACATCGCCATTTGACAGATCATGAACTGTACATCTGTCATCAACAAATTTCACAACCAAGCCAATCTTGGCTAATGCAGAAACTGATAACAGATTCTTCTTGATCCCTGGCACAAATAAAGGATCTGACAAAGGTGAAAGAACTACCATCAGCAGTAGTCAGAATGATCTTACCAACTCCCATAACAAGATAAGAGGAGTTGTTGGCACATGTGACAGTATTCCCTGTAGGGGCAGGCTCAAGTGAAGAGAAGAAATTGTGCTGCGAGGTAATATGTTTGGTCACCCCACTGTCAAAGTACCAAACATCTTAGTCCACTGCAGACATGCACTGCTCATGAGAAGATGGGTCAAAATTGCAAACAGTAGTAAACGCCCATTCTTCTTCCTGCACAAGATTAGCAGACTTTGTTTTTGGTGTAGAGGCTTCTGCAACAACCATTCCAGCCTCCTTTTTCTTTGCCTCTTTTGCAGCCAGTTTTGGACAGTTCTTTATGATATGATCATTCCCTTTACAGTACTTTCAAAACAATTTCTTTATGATATGATCATTCCCTTTACAGTACTTTCAAGTCTTTGATCTTCATTAGGAAACTGTCCATAGAATCACCTTCATTCATGTGCTCACTCTCCAACTGTTTTCAGAGGTAAGCAACACGAGCCTCATTCCTAGCTTGGTACAATGTGGTAAGTGTATCCCAAGCATTCCTAGTTGTTCTACAAGAGCAAATATGAGGAATAATGGCACGTTTGACAGACAAAGCTATCAATGCATGTGCCTGGGCATCTCTACCATCCCAATGAATCTGCTCTGCAGTAGGTGCAGCAAAAACAGCAGCACGAACAGGAATCTGCACAACATCATCTTCGACACCATCTTCATCAGCTCCAGCACTTGTATTTGCAGTACCTGTTGTTATAGGTGTAACAGGACGTCTTTCAATAACCTGCACAATGTTCCACAATCCTTTTGCAACCAATACATGTCGCATCATATAAGCCCACAATGGGTAGTTGGTACCATCCAACTTATCCTCAATAGCCAACATACGGAATACATCACTGCTTTCAGCCATGGTCGGTGACTAAAATACCTTGATGCAGAAAATTGACTTATCTCAAAAAGTTGAACGGAACTGCCCAGACGATTTCTGCTAAACCTGTACCAGACTTCGAGACGCTTATACTGGCGAACAAAAACTGGTATATACCTTTGGCACAAAAAGAGGAAATAGCCTGCACAAGCACTGCAATAGTGCTCTCTCTCTCTCTCTCTCTCTCTCTCTCTCTCTCTCTCTCTCTCTCTCTCTCTCTCTCTCTCTCTCTCTCTCTCTCTCTCTCTCTCTCTCTCTCTCTCCCTCCCTCCCTCCCTCCCTCCCTCCCTCCCTCCCTCCCTCCCTCCCTCCCTCCCTCCCTCCCTCCCTCCCTCCCTCCCTCCCTCCCTCCCTCCCTCCCTCCCTCCCTCCCTCCCTCCCTCCCTCCCTCCCTCCCTCCCTCCCTCCCTCCCTCCCTCCCTCCCTCCCTCCCTCCCTCCCTCCCTCCCTCCCTCCCTCCCTCCCTCCCTCCCTCCCTCCCTCCCTCCCTCCCTCCCTCCCTCCCTCCCCCCCTCCCCTCCCCTCCCTACCTCCCCCCCTCCCCTTCCCCTCCCTCCCTCCCTCCCTCTCTCTCTCTCTCTCTCTCTCTCTCTCTCTCTCTCTCTCTCTCTCTCTCTCTCTCTCTCTCTCTCTCTCTCTCTCTCTCTCTCTCTCTCTCTCTCTCTCTCTCTCTCTCTCTCCAATTCTCTGTGGCATGGTAGTTGGATATATATATATATATATATATATATATATATATATATATATATATATATATATATATATATATATATATATATATATATATATATATATATCCAATTCTCTGTGGCATGGTAGTTGGCAACACAAGTTATAGTTCATTTGACCAGCCTAGAATACCTAGTGAAGTGGTTCACGCAAACGTGAACATAGAATACTCTTTTTTCCAAATCAATATCAAGATGATGTTTTTCCTCAAAGGTTACAAAATCCTTCTTTTCATTGTCAATCCATGTTGTGGATCCTATAATAGAATTTAAGAGTTTTTCTTATCATTTCATGTTCTATAGTTACTTTCTCTTTTCACCATTAAACTTTATTGCCTTTGTTGTGTTCTTTAACTATTTTTTGTTTTCTTCTTTAGCATGTACTATTGACATGTACTCTAAAAATTTGAAGTTATTCTTCAATCTTAAGGTTAGCCAATGTTGCTACTACCATGGGTTCGCTTTAAATGCCTTCAAACTCTCAAGATAAATAGATCACCATGGTGTGATCATCTTCAATGCCTTGGTGAAGTATATAGATAAGCTCTGCTACACTACATATTTTGTCTATTATGATCTATACGCCATTATGCTCAAGGCATAGTGATGCTTTCCAAAGGTAAGCAAGCCTCCTCAACTATCATCATAGGTTCTTTTCCATGGGTCCATGAAGCTACCAACTATCTCAAGCCAACCTATAATTACTAATTGAATACAAAATTTATCAAAAATGGGCCAAGATAGAACGTTAGTGAAAGAGTTAGTGGTAGAGTTAGTAAGAGGGTTACTTGTTTAGGGAGAGAGTTAATAATATGATACAAGGATTATTTGTGCCTCTTGTGCATGGGATATCACAACAATGCTTGTGCATGGACATGAAATCGAGCCCTATTAGATGCATACCTTGGGCATGCCATGATCTAAGAATGGTGCAAGAGACAAGGTTATGTAATACATACATTTTTCTACACGTAGAGGCTTATCTACCACCTAAGCTGCTTGAAAAATAGCATACAATTCTTGTATAGATTAATCTAGTGGATCCCTAAATGACTCAACCATGGCTTGGTTCAAAAAGGATAGATCATCTTATCTCATGGGAATCCACATTTGGACCATTATGCTCCTTTTGTGAGTTGATTTTCTCTTTTCAACCTATTGGTGATGCTTTCTTGGTGCTATGATATGCTATTTTGTGTCTTCAAGATTCGTCAACCATGGCTTGGTTCAAAGAGGATAGATCATCTTGTCTGATGGGAATCCACATTTGGACCATTTTGTTCCTTTTGTGAGTTGATTTTTCTCTTTTTAACCTATTGGTGATGCTTTCTTGGTGCTATTATAGGCTATTTTTTGTCTTCAAGATTTTTCAAACATGGTTTTTTTAACATACAAACCCACTTTGTTCTTAGTTTGTGTTGACTCATCTAAGTTTCCCTTGATGATTTGTGCTTCAATGGGTTTGGCTTTCATGGCCTACAATTTTTCTTATTTTCTTTTGCTTAAATGACGGATTTGTCTTATCATAAGTAAACATAGGGCTATAATTTGGCAATAACTTCTTTGGTATCCATGTCTATGACTCTCCTTGTTGATATTTCAACAAGTTCTTTGGAATTCAAACTTATTCATATCTTGGAGGTGGACTACCATAATGTTGACTAGGTCATCCATTGGCTTTTCGTGGCTCTTGAGATCTTGATGCAGACAAGAAGATGCTTCCAATGTTTTGGCTAATGGATTTGGAGTTGTTTCTTTCCAATGAATTGATTTCTTCTAAATATAATATCACCTCTCCATTTGATTGTGAATGTTTCTCACTTTCACTCTCTTTTGTGCAAGGTTCATTTTCTATAGAAATTTGTTTGATGTAAGAAAATTAGGCAAACATTCATTCACACAAGCAAAATGATGAGGGTCAAAAAATGGCAAAGCACCATGTATAATTTCATTTTGCACATGTACACAACTTTCTTCAAAATCCACTATTGTTGAAAGCATGCGTAACCAATATCTTCCCAAGATAATTTTCTCTTCCATTCTCTCTTTTTCAATAACCAAGGGATCCTCATAGGAGAACAATCCTTCTACATTCAACATAATCATGATTTCTCCTATGCATGCTAGTCCTTTTGCATCCACTCTGGTAACACATGGTTGTTTGAAGTTTTGTTCTTTCAAAGAACAAGAAAACTCTAGATTGATGGTACTTCTTGATGCACCAACATCAACGAATGTCATCATTTTCATTGAGAAATCTAGTGAAAGCATAAAATCAACATACAAATTAACTTCAAAAAGTCCAATTTCATCATATTCACTATATATACAGATACTTGGGAAGTTGAGTAATTTTATTAAAAACATTTGTCTTCTTTTTTTGTGAGGATCCTTATTTTGGCATGTCTTTGAGTGTCTTTTCTATTGATATATTTAGGTAGTGATGTGTGTAAACACTCCAGGATCGACGAGGCACTTTTTTCCCTCTTTAGGATGTTTTCTCCCCCAGCCCAGTTGTATATATGCCTATTGCCCTAATGGGTTACTCATCTTTGTACATTCTAGTGGTAATACATTAAGTATTGTGAGTTGTGCGCCAAACTTCTTCTTCTTCTTCCTTGTGATGTTTGCATGCTTCCGCAGACCTTAAACTCCAACAATTGGTATCAAAGCAAGTTGTCGCTTCATCTAGGGTGTCATCAACATCCCTCCAATCACACCCTCGAAATTTCATGAAATTTGGTGAGCATATTCAAGGCGATTAGGAAATCAAAACATCAAAGATTTGTGGTGTTGAAATCGTGATCTGAGCTTATTTTGGCCTCGAAATGCACTATCGTAGTGCTTGTAAAGGTTGTTTTGTCTTTTCGTGTGAAAAATATATACAAGTTTTGGTTCACCAGTATAAGCTTCTTAAAGTCTGCTACAGGTTTAGTTGAACTCGACAGGGTAGTTCTGTTCAACTTTTTGAGATACATTCAATTTTTTCCATCGAGGTATTTTAGTCAGTGGACATGGCTGGAAGCAGTGATGTATTCTATATGTTGGTTATTGAGGATAAGTTAGATGGTACGAATTACCCATTATGGGCTTATATGAGGCATCATGTATTGGTTGCAAAAGGACCGTGGAATATTGTACAAGGTGTTTAAAAATGTCATATTACTCCTACAAATACAGGTATTGAAGCTGATGCACATGGTGTTGAAGATGGTGATATTCTACAGATTCCTGATCGTGTTGCAGTTTCTCCTACACTAACTATAGACCAAATTCATTGGGATGGCAAAGATGCTCAGGCACATGCATTGATAGCCTTGTCTGTCAAACATGCCATTATCTATCTTCTCATGAGCAATGTAAGTATGCAGTAGAATCAGATGTTTGGTACTTTGATAGTGGGACAACCAAACATATTACCTTGCAGCACAATTTCTTGAGTTCACTTGAGCCTAGCCCTATAGGGAATATTGTCACATGCGCCAACAACTCCTCTTATCTTGTAATGGAGTTGGTAAGATCATTCTGACTACTGCTAGTGGTAGTTCTTTTACAATGTCAGATGCTTTATTTGTGCCAAGGATCAAGAAGAATTTGTTTTCCATTTTAGCTTTAGCCAAGTTTTTCTTGGTTGTGAAATTTGTTGATGAGAGATGTACAGTTCATGATCTGTCAAATGGGAATGTTATTATTGCTTCTAGCATTTTATGTCGTGGGCTATATAAGCTCAAGACTATGAAAGATCTATGAATGATTCAGCATGTGTAGTACATGATTCTCAAGCTACGTCACATGCAAGGCTTTGGCATGCACTCTTTGGTCATCTAGATTTTGCTAGTTTGCTACGTCTGTAGAAATTTGAAATGGTGTCCTCTTTGCCCAAACTTAAGAAACTTGTTAAACATGTAAGTGAAGGATGTATTTTGGGAAAAATGCAACGTTCATCATTCCCAAAAGATGGTTCAGTTTGAGCTACTCAA
The DNA here is from genome assembly GCA_020310875.1 of Ceratopteris richardii. Lineage (NCBI taxonomy): Eukaryota > Viridiplantae > Streptophyta > Polypodiopsida > Polypodiales > Pteridaceae > Ceratopteris > Ceratopteris richardii. The sequence goes on from CM035431.1 coordinate 119,748,345, forward strand.
AGATTGTAGCTTGTTCACAGTGACGCTGATGGTACTGTGCAGACACCTTCTTTTGGGAACTACCTTTAGTTTATGACTTTCATCGATGATTTTTCCAGGCATGCATTGGTATATCCATTGAAATCAAAGTCCGAAGTGTTTATGTGCTTGAAATAGTTTTTGGTTTTGGCTAACAATCTGTGAGCATGTAAAATGGGTATATCCATTGAAATCAAAGTCCGAAGTGTTTATGTGCTTGAAATAGTTTTTGGTTTTGGCTAACAATCTGTGAGCATGTAAAATGGGCACCCTCCATTTTGATCGGGGGGGTATATGTCTTCTGACTTTAATGCATTTTTGGTTGAACATGGGATAAAACATTAGTGTATAGTGCCATATGCACCTCAACAGAATGGAGTTGTTGAACAGAAGAACAAGTCATTCATAGAGATGGCGAGGTGTATGGTCAAGTGTCAAGCTTTACCAGAGTTTTTGGCTTGAGGCTGTCGTGTGTGGAGCATATGTACTTAACAGGTGTCCAACTAAAGCATTGCACTCTATCACTCCATATAAGGCTTGGCATGTTTGCAAGCCTTCTGTTGCTCACCTCCGTGATTTTGGTTGTCTGGCATATGCATTAGTGCTTGAACAAGAATGCATGAAATTGAATGATAAAGTAGCCAAATGTCTTTTTCTTGGGTACAGTTCTGAAAGCAAAAGCTATCGTCTGTAACATCCACATAATAAACACATTCTGGTTAGCCGTGTGTTGTTTTTGTGGAAGATGCTATTCAGCCATTACTTTCATGTACTAAGGAGACATTTGTTAGCTCCAAAGACATGTATGACACTTTGCTTCCTCTTTTTATAGGTGGATAGTCTAGTGCTGATCCTAATGAGGCAACTTCTCAACCTTTATAGGTTTCATGTGATGATGCAGATCATTCCATTTCTGATGCAGATTTACATGATGCACTTGTTGATGAGAGAGGTGATATTAAGGAGGTAAAGACTATGTTAAAATGGTTGGTGCAGACTTTATGTGACAGCAAAGTAGATGCAGCTCTGTCATATCGTACTTTTTTAGGCTCTCATAGTGCTTCTTTTGCATCAGATTGCTATGCTATGAGACTAGGCTTCTTCCAAAGGGTTATGCACAGGAAAGAGGCATTGATTTTGATGAAACCTTTGCTCTTACATGCCGAATGACTACTATTTGTAGCATTTGTGCACTTGCAGCTCATCGTGGTTGGAATGTACATCAAATGGGGATGCTTGATTTACTTGCGGTTAAGCGCATCTTTCACTACCTGAGTGGTACCCAGTTACTTGGATTATTTTATACCAAGGGGATCACAAACGCCAGATTTACATGCTTTTTTTTACTCTGACTCGGTTGGTTGCTATGACACTCATGTGTCCACCAGTGGCTTTTGCTTCATGCTTGGTAGCTCATGTATATCTTGGTTGAATAAGAAGCAGCCTACTATGGCCACTTCTAGTTGTGAGGATGAGTATAGGACATCTTTCACAGCGACTGTTGAGAGTGTGTGGCTCAAACGCCTTATGGCTGATTTGAGTGTTGGTCAGTCTTCTGCCACCACCATCTTCACTGACCGTCAAAGCGCATTGGAAGTTGTGAGGAACCTTATGTTCCATGCTTGCACTAAGCACATTGAGGTGCATTATCATTACGTCAGGGAGAGTTTCTCTGGTAGAGAGATCAGCTTGGCACATGTGCCCACACGAGAGAACATTGCAAACCTTTTCACGAAGGCTCTGCCTAGGGAGAAGTTTGAAGCTTTCCGCAAAGCTTTGGGCTTACTTCCTTTTGTGGATTGATTCCACATAGCTTGGCACTTCCTTATACACGAGTGCCAGGTCCTTGTTCATTGCATTTGTGATATTTAGGTAGTGATGTGTGTGAACACTCTAGGATTGACGGGGCACCTTTTTCCCTCTTTAGGATGTTTTTTTCCCCCGGCTTGTACATATGCCTATTGCCCTAATGGGTTACTCATCTTTGTACATTCTAGTGGTAATACATTCAGCATTGTGTGTTTTGCTCCACGCTTCTTTGTCTTCCTTCGGTAGACCTCAAATTCCAACAATTTCATATGCATTGCTCTTTGCCCTTTTTGTGCTTAGCAACTTGGAGGCTTGCTAACATATGATCTGTTAATGTCTCTAGATAGTTGGGTGAGATTTCTCCATAGAGGGTTGCTAATCAGACCCCACCTTCTATGGAGATTTTGTTTGAGAAAAATATTCTTGGGAGTCTTTAAAACTTTTTGACATGCTCTTTTGGTGTATAAACTAAAAAAAAATATCATTCTTTTGAGTTGTTATTGTTAGTGTCCATGTGAAAGGCCAAATGGTCACCGGACACTTTTGTATATGTTCTTTAATAAAACATAGTGTCTTGGTCAACTACATATTGTAAGTTCGACCGCTTTTGTAACACCTAAGAAATCTGTGTCCGTGCTTCGTGTACTATGTTTTTTTGTGTATTATGAAGCCTCTATGCAAAGTACCATGCGTGATGCTTGGGGCTCAGTTTTCTAATCTGAGGATATCATTGTGGAGCTCTCAAGAAGAAAAGTGCATCGAGAAGAAAAGTGCATCGCCATTGAAACACTTCACTGGTATCAAAGCATGTCGACATGAAAGCTTTGTTTGTTTTATGCGAGCAAAGTGAGCACCCACCCAAGGATTTGTCCGACGTTTTATGACTAAGGTGGTGACCAAGGATAGACCTTGTCATCCGAGTCATTGAAATCAAGGAAGATGGAGGTTCCCAATACTTCCAAGGAGATCCCACTATTGTTCCCCCCGGAGCTCACTTAACCATGGCAATCTCATGCCACTAAGCTACACTCTTGTGGTTCTTGAAGAAGGGGAAAGACTAAGGATGATATTATCAACAAGTTTTGGGCCCTCAAAGCTTCATTCTTTGCTTTCAAAGACTATTTTTGAATCATTTTTGGGGTGATTTTTGGAGCCATTTCGGAGTACTTTCATGCATACTTCTCTCCATACAGGTCCAAGAAAATCAAGAAGAGTGTTCTTTGTACTTCTTCGACAATGAATGTTCACCTTTTGGGCTGTGTTTTTAGCCACACTAGTTAATCTATAGGTTTCTTGAAAGGTTTTGGTTGTGGTGGGATCAGCAACCGCAAGTCTATGCAAGTTTTTGAGCCTAAAGAACAGAGTTGACAGACACTTGTAGGTGTTGTTGGCCAGTGTTTTGACAGTGACTTCCACTTCGCGGTGCCATTTTACTACATATATTGAGCACATACACACTATGTATGCTTCTGTGGATACTGCTTATGTATGTCCATGTGTTCATTGATATAGCAGTTACGTTTTTGCATAACGCCTTTTACCTTTCATAAAGAGGGTTGTGGTGAGGTTTCCTTAACTGGGAGACACCCAAATATCAGAGTCTCTTCGGTGATGTAAGTCAAAGAATTACCTAGCCTCGCCATAGGAGATGTATGATAGTTGTTCATAGGTGCTCGATAAGCCTAGTTGGCTTCTTTTGGGTAACTATTTATATGCATTGGAGTTAGTTATTCACTATGCAGGTAAACATGTCAGTACTTGCAATTTTATGAGATTTTGACACTAGTCATATGCTAATTTTGCAAAGGATACTCTGCTAAAATCTTTCCAGATCTTTTGGTTTTGTCAACTATTGAGTGGTCGATTTACGGCTTGATACACTTATTGGTGTGAGCACATTATTCTCACATAATCCTTTTGCTTGGTCATTATTGTTCATTAATTCATTTTTTCCTAGGAAGATTGTTGAATTCTCTCCCAGAATATGACATTAGTCATCCTTCATTGAGCCTTAGTGGTGTTTGGACTCTTCTAGCTCCATTATCATTCTATTCCGTTCTCTACCATCATGGCATCAGAGGTCTCAAGAATGTCTGTTGGATCAGGGTCTAGTTCCATTGTCTCGAGGAGCTATAACTTGTAGGGCAAAGGCCATTTTGGGATCCAAACAATTGATGGCACAAACTTTGTTCTATGGAAGAATCAGAATAAAGATGTATTGATTCAGAGGAGGCAATGGAAGCCAGTAAATGGAATCTCAAAGAAGCCTCCTGACATGGATGAAGATGATTGGAGTGAGTTAGATGAAGTGGATAGGTCTACCATTCGATTGCACCTGGTAGATAATGTTTACTTTATAGTATTAGACTGTGAAAGTGCAGAGGAGCTTTGGAAAAAGTTATGCAACACATATGAAAAAGAGACGGCATCAAATAAAGTGTATCTGATGAGAAAGTTATATGACCTTCGCATGAAGGACATAGATAGTGTTTTTTCTCATCTAAATGAGTTTGATGCTATATTCTCCTAGTTACAGGCTCAAAAATGGATATGGATAATGAAATGAAAGCAGTCTTGTCGTTATGCAGCTTGCCATCATCATAGGATATGTTTTGCATAGCTATTGGCAATAGTGCACCTGGTGGTAAATTAGTCTATGATGACCTATGTGGAGCACTCTTGAGTGAGGAGATTTGTAGAAAATCTATGGTTGGCAATCAGAGTGGAGATGCATATAATGTTCGTGATTCTTACCAAGGAAAGAATCAACAATGTGACAGGAGCAAGAACAAGGAAAAGAATGGTCAATGGAATAAGAGAAGTAAATCAAGGAAGCAAGATATCAAATGCCATTATTGTCATAAGAAAGGACACATGAAGAAAGACTATTTTGCATTAAAGAATGCTAAAGGTAAAGGTTGATGGGCATTTAAAAGAGCCACCTACACCATCTACTTTGATTGTGAAGATTGAAGAAATTAATGCTATTTATGATGCATATGTGTTGACACTTGATAGCATTGTGCCAATTGAGGCTCTTATGGCTGATTCTCTTTCCCACATATGGCTATTAGATTTTGGTGCTTCTTTCCATGCGACACTACACAGAGAATGGTTCTCTAATTATGCAACAAAGCCTCTTGGTACCGTGAGACTTGGTGACTCTTACCAGTGTGATGTTGTGGGGATTAGAGATGTGGTTGTTCAGTTCATTGATGGTTCAAAATTTACTATGCATAATGTATACCATGTACCTCAGTTATCATATAATTTGATGTCATTTGGTCAACTTGATGACCTCGGTTACAAGGTGGTCTTCTGTGCTCATTCCTTTTGCATATCAAAGGGAAATATGGTTATTGAAAAAGGAAGAAAAGTTGGCTCACTTTATCCTTTATTTGTATCACAGAAAGAACACTTGTTAATAGATATGTTCCAGGTCTGGATTTTGTTATGCTAACATATGCTGGTGAGCCTTCTTGCTACAAAAAGGCTATATAGACAATGAATCATGTCAAGTGGAAGCGTGTCATGAAGAGTGAGTTGGATTCTATTCATAAGAATGGTCCTTGAGATTAAGTACCTTTGCCAAAGGGTATAAAAGTTGAAATTCACATCAGATAGTGCTTCTCCAAAGTGTAAAGCATGACTTGTTGTGAAGGGTTCTAAGCAACAACATGGTGTTGATTTCAAGGAAATCTTCTCTCCAATGGTCATGATGACTACCATGTGCATGTTGCTTGGATTCCTTGCAATGGAGGACTTAGAGCTAGTCCAAATGGATGTGAAAACTGCTTTCTTGCATGGAGATCATACTGATGAGATCTATATGGAACAACCAGAGGGTTATGTAGTTCCTAACAAAGAAAGTCTAGTTTGTAAGCTCAAGAAAATCTTATATGGACTCAAACAATCCCCTAGACAATGGTACCAAAAGTTTGATGATTTTATGAAGCAGTCTCGTCATACTGAGATCGACATTTGTTTCCATTCTAATGTGTTCTCCCTTTGTAGAAAATCCTTTTAAAATGGAGACAAGTTCACAATGCAAGCGAGAGCCATCCATGGCAGCTCCCAATCAACACCTAGTGGATTCTCGCAACTTACTAGTGGAGGAGTACCCTTTGTTGCCACCCGAGAAATCCTTGGATTTCAAGGTCCTATGCCCATCAAAGATCCACCTCATGGGAGAATCAATCGCATCCATGCAAAATCTCAATGTTTTCAAGGACTCGTAGGAACTCTTGCCGATGCAAAGTACATATTTGAGGTGAAACTATCTTTCAACAATGTATGGGGAAGATACAAATTCTTTTCCTAAGAATTTGAAAAAAATATAGCAAAGCTACAGTTATTATGGGAGAAGGCCATTCAAGTAGTACTTTGAAGCACAACTTCCAAAACCGAATTTCTACAAATGTTTCTACTTGATTACTAATCTTCAACCTGGGCCAAAGAAAAAGCTTCCAAGCACTTTTGTTTTGCCCTCTTTAGTTTCTAATCCACCTTTCAAGCAATTCAAGCAAAAATGTAAGCTAATTCGAGTAGCCCTAAAGATAAATGGCAAACACGTTGCATTGGAGAAAGAAACCTTAATTCTAGAAACTATGAAGAAAGGAGATGTGCTAAAATGGTCCCAAATTTTAGCTATTACATCGAAGCTATCCACGCCTCTACGGATATGTATGCAGCACTTTGCATTCCTAGCTCAAATCAGTTTTACTCAACCTCACAAGCGTGTGTGGTTTAGTTGGTATCTAACTAACAATCTATCTTGGACCATCGATCTAACACATTGGATACAAGAGCATCTATACCTAGCCAATCATTGGTGGGGCTAGGAAATAGGTGATTCATGGTTGTTGTGCAATTACAAGGATTGTGTATATATGTTTGGCCTATGACATCCCGATTGAACGTGCTCTCAAGCACTCAGCTATGAGAATGTAAGAGCACCCGTGCAACCACCTCCTAGTCAACAAAGCATATGAGAGGCTCCATCCCTTGCTTACACATGGAAGCTTCAGCATCACCTCAACCATCTCCCCAACCTTCACCGCCAAGACCGCATCCTTTCATACCTCCTATTCACATGTGCTTGTTACATACACCAATGCTTGAGGGACATACTGATTTCAGTACACTACAACCCCCTAGCACAACATAAGAGTATGCATGCAACCACCTCCTAGTTAACAAAGGTATGAGAGGCTCCATCCCTTGCTTACACATGGAAGCTTCAATATCACCTCAACCATCTCACCAACCGTCACCGCCAAGACCGCATCCTTTCATACCTCCTATTCACATCTACTTGTCACGTACACCAATGCTAAAGAGACAAACTGATTTCAATACACTCCAACCCCAGTACATAATGTTATAGTTGAAAGGATGAATAGTACTATTCAAGATAGAGTAGTTCCTATGCTACATCATGCAAACCTTTCACAAGGCTTTTGGGCAGAAGCAATATTGAGTGCAGTTCACATGATTGACCTTTCACCTAGTATGGCCAAAGGTCTGAAAGTGGCACGAGAGTTATGGACAGGGAAGCCACCATATTATGATCTTCGATTTTTTGGGTGTGAAGCATATACCCAAGAATCTTAGAGAAAAGTTGGACCATACATCAAAGAAATGCATTTTTCCTTGATATGGTCGAGAAGGACAATTTGGATATCGCTTATGAGATCCTTCAACACGATCAGAGATCCAAAGTAATGTCATTTTCAATATGTCCAAGATGCATAAACAATCGATTAAGGAGGTTGAAGTAAGAAGAGTAGTGTTTGAGGATACTAGTCCTCCAATTAGCATGCATAAAAATGCTACACATAGGGATGTTCAAGAGAATATCCGATCAAATCAGTCTGCAAATGTTCCTGTTCAGTAACCATTGAGACGATCTACACACGTCTCACATCCACCTAATAGATATGTTCTAGGTTTGGATTTTGTTATGCTAACATATGCTAGTGAGCCTTCTTGCTACAAAGAGGCTATGCAAACAACGAATCACGCCAAGTGGCAACGTGCCATGAAGAGCGAGTTGGATTCTATTCATAAGAATGATACTTGGGATTTAGTACCTTTGCCAAAGGGCAAGAAAGCTTTGCCATGTAAATAGGTATATAAGTTGAAATTCACATCAGATAGTGCTTCTCCAAAGTGTAAAGCACAACTTGTTGCAAAGGGTTTTAAGCAACATGGTATTTCAAGGAAATCTTCTCTCAATTGGTCATGGTGACTACCCTGTGCATGTTGCTTGGATTCATTGCAATGGGGGACTTAGAGCTAGTCCAAATGTATGTGAAAACTACTTTCTAGCATGGAGATCATATAAATGAGATCTATATGGAACAACCAGAGGGTTATGTAGTTCCTGACAAAGAACGTCTAGTTTGTAAGCTCAAGAAGAGCTTGTATGGGCTCAAACAGTCCCCAAGACAATTGTACCAATCAACACCCAGTGGATTATTGCAACTTACTTGCGGAGGAGTATTCTTTGTTGCCACCGGAGAAATCCTAGGATTTCAAGGTCCTATGCCCATCAAAGATCCACCTCATGGGAGAATCAATCACATCCATGCAAAATCTCAATGTTTTAAAGAACTCTAGGACCTCTTGCCAATGCAGAGTACATATTTGAGGCAACACTATCTTTCAACAATGTATGGGGAAGATACACGTTCTTTTCCTAAGAATTTGAAACAATACAGCTAAGCTACAGTTATTATGGGAGAAGGCCGTTCAAGGAGTACTTTGGAGCACAACTTCCAAAACCAGATTTCTACAGATGTTTCTACTTGATTACTAATCTTCAACCTGGGCCAAAGAAAGAGCTTCCAAGCACTTTTGTTTTGCCCTCTCTAGTTTCTGATCCACCTTTCAAGCAATTCAAGCTGAAATGTAAGCTAATACGAGTAGCCCTAAAGATAAATGGCAAACATGTTGCATTGGAGAAACAAACCTTAGTTCCAAAAACTATGAAGAAAGGAGATGTGCTAAAATGGTCCCAAATTTTAGCTATTACATCAAACCTATCCACACCTCTACGGATATGTATGCAACACTTTGCATTCCTAGCTCAAAATCAGTTTTACTCAACCTCACAAGCGTGTGTAGTTTAGTTGGTATCTGACTAACAATCTATCTTGGACCATCGATCTAACACATTGGATACAAGAGCATCTATATCTAGCCAATCATCGGTGGGGCTAGGAAATAGGTGATTCATGGTTGTTGTGCAATTACAAGGATTGTGTATATATGTTTGGCCTATGACATCCCGATTGAACGTGCTCTCAAGCACTCAACTATGAGAATATGAGAGCACCCGTGCAACCACCTCCTAGTCAGCAAAGCATATGAGAGGCTCCATCCCTTGCTTACACATGGAAGCTTCAGCATCACCTCAACCATCTCTCCAACCGTCACCGCCAAGACCGCATCCTTTCATACCTCCTATTCACATGTGCTTGTCACGTACACCAATGCTTGAAGGGCATATTGATTTCAGTACACTACAACGCCCTAGCACAACATAAGAGTATCCATGCAACCACCTCCTAGTCAACAAAACGTATGAGAGGCTCCATCCCTTGCTTACACATGGAAGCTTCAGTGTCACCTCAACCATCTCACCAACCGTCACCGCCAAGACCACATCCTTTCATACCTCCTATTCACATCTACTTGTCACGTACACCAACGCTTGAGGGACAGACTGATTTCAATACACTGCAACCCCCTAGCACAACACCATCAGCTACTGTGGTTACCGAACCTATCGCATCATAACATGTGCTCGTAGAACCTGAAGACACCACTACTGCAATAGGATTTGTGTTTCCAATTTTAGAGATGGGAACATATGAGCTCAACACAACATTTGATTTCCATATGCAAGAGCCCCTTAATACCGACTTCCAATCCTCTAATACACTTTCACAGGAATATGAATGACCTAGCTACCCAAGTTTCCAAACCTACCATGAAGGCGACCACGCTACTACCGATCAAGAGAATGATGAGTGTACCATGACAAAAGACGATGAAGAAGAGAGACAGCTCAACGAGATCAGGGAGAACTTCACAACATGCAAGACCAACAAGAGGAATAGCAAGACAACTAGGAGGCACAAGGAGAAGTTCGGTTCACTAAAGATGAGCCCATCCTAGATAGATTAGCATACAATGTCACATTGCAAAGGCTTTATACAAAGATGCAAGCAATTTAGGCCCACGAGAACTCACTGAGGATCAAAGCCAAGATCTGTTGAACAAGAACTCGAGAATTGTGGGTTTGATGCCCCTTTCATTGAAGCCTTCAGCATGATGACTTAAGCAATGGGCACAATAAAGGCCCTCAACTTTTTGTCACAAAGACCTCTTCAAAGATTCGATCCACATCGCACCCGACTTCTCCCTCGCATAGGTCAACATACTCCAAGTTTCAGTGCCACCTAATCTCTCCCACCAATCTACCTTTGCAAACATACACCTCCATCCATTCCTCCAATCAATACAACTTCCCTCATTGAATCCATCATTTCCCCAATCACCACTAGTTCCCACCTCTCCCAAGACATTCAAATTTGCCTTTTGAGACACCACAGTCCCCACCACAGTCCCCACCCCATACATGTAACCCCTCCGTAGAAGTTGTTCCTGTAACTTCACCACCCACCACCACTCTCTCCACTCCCATCGTGACTCTGCCACCCATCCAACCCAGCAGAGCCCCATTTCCAACATCAACTCATCCTCCACCCTTTCCACCTATACCACCCTTAACACTCCAACTAAAAGTCTTTAACCAAATAACATTACCTTACTCCACCCTGCCAACTCAACCATCCTTACCTGTCAATTCTATTATTGCACCTGCACTTTCACCCGCACTCACTTTCACCTACACTTATTCCATTGTTCACAGTTTGACACCACAAACACCACGTCTAACACCATGGACATTTCACCATCCACTGCACCTCCACCTACACTTCACACATCATTTCCCATTCCCCCTCCACTAGCTTCACAATTACTCATGAACATGTTCACATTAGCATCTACTATTCCCTTACCCTCCCCCTTTCCCACTGCATCACATATTGATTCTCATACAATCAACATTCCACTTACTCGTTATCCACCATCAACACTGCATTACATCAAATGTTCACCAGTATGCATCAAGTGAGTGAAGAATTCACTTCAATAGGTCAACGCTATCAAGAGTTACACAGCATCACTACTCAATTACAAACTAGGCTCAATTTGTGGAGCACCACTTGATTCCAGCTGTTTCTAGGTAATTCCATCAGAAACTATCAAACTTAATTTAGAAGTCCATGCACAATTGTTTGAAGCCCACAATAAGCTCATAGAGGAATGTGCCACTTTGCAGAATATGAGGGAAACATTACACAGCTGAACAGAGAGAACCAACCCCCCAGCAGACAACAACCCCTCCAAAAGTATTGGAAGATCTAAACAATCAGTGAGAACAAGCTACACTCCAAAGGCTTGCTTCCCCACCGGATCTTCCAAAGCCAGATCAGACTATCACCATTCCAATAGTGCCCTCTTTTGAAGAAGAATATGAACCCCAGGCAGCCATTGGCAGGCATATCACAGTTAACGGTCAAGACTACCTGCATATATGCATGCATTTAGATGGACAGATGGATATATGGATGTTACACACAGAGAGAGGGGCAATGCATGACCCCTGTAACATGGAGATGTGTCCAATTATATGACTACCTTCTTCATTCTCATCCAAACATACATTAAAAAAATTTAGCGTTGTGTAGACAATACTGTATGTGAACAATTACATTTTGGTGCAAAAAGGAACAGTTGATTCTTTGCTTGGCAGCACATCAACCACAACACATAATTTCTCCTCTTTATATTGACTGTGAATGATTTTTATACACATCTTGCAGTTTTCTGAATCAAGAACAAAGACATTGTCTCTCCACATTGATCATCTAAACTCTTTCAGTTCCTAACCATACTAAAATTCAAAACAAACTCCTCAACGAATTACAAAGAAAATGTTTTACCGCTTCTTTTTTCTGGGTTGGAATCGTAGATCCTCTGTGGGGCTCCAAGTCAGAGGCAGAAAAGCTATCTTCTGACTTCATCTTATTGAAATAAGACTTATGCAAGCTCTGATGGTAAACGAGGAATTCCCAAGTCTGAAGCCTGAGGTAATGAGTGAATGTGACCCCTTTCAGGACACCTGACTAGTAAGCGACTTTCACCCACCCCCCCCCCCCAAAAAAAAAGAAAAACTGCCAATCCCAACAAGTTCCCAAAAAAAGCAAAGCCATACCGAAAAAGGAGTCAGTGATCCGTTGCTAGAGTGAATCTCCCCTCTCCACTCCAGCGGAGATGTGAACATGTCCTAACCACAGATGATAGCATTTGTTGTATGTGCAAATCAAACCAATAACTATACACGATTGCTATTCTGACTCATCTCAGATATCACATTGCCTGAGGACGTTGTTGGATGTTGTATTACTTTATTAGAACTTCCACATCTTGTTTTCTTTCCTTCTAGATTTGCTCAACAACAACAGAAACTATAGTATATCCTTGATAATGGAGAATAATGTCCAGGAGACTTGTGATTTTCATAGCAGAATCTAGACCTGTTTTATGTTTATATTTGAATTCACAACTCAAAAATCGAAAACAGAGAAGATATTCCTATCATTGATGGTGAAAAATGTGTTACACAAGCCTCAAAGAAGTGCTTTGAAAAACAAAAGCATGCCAAATTTGTCTTATGATGCAGTTAAATAGAGCAACAGACCACCTTAAGCATATCTCTGCTAAGATTCTCAATCCTAATTTTAAACTTGATCATTCTGTAATATGATCATAATATCATAATACTAACATCAACTAATTTAGATGTCTACATGGTCCAGAGAACAATATGTACATCAAAAGCCGTAAGGTTTTTGTCACCATGGTAGTGGAGTGCCTACCTTACAAATTACAATCACAGAACTAGCCTGAATGGTCAAGGCAACTTATTGTTACATACTTAAGAGTATGGAAATCACTTGTTTTAAATGGTCATTAAAGACATGATGCTAAGGAGGATACATGAAAACCACACATTCAGCTGTTTATAACTGTAACATATTCATAGAAGATATGATGCTAGAGATTGAAAGCTGAAAGCAGGATACATGTAACTTAGGCTACATGTGCATTTCTCCTTCTCTAGTTCAGAAAATCCAGAAAACAAAAAAAAAAGCATTCATTCGATTGAAACCAAAAAATTAACACTGCATAATATATTTCCATACTCAAAACATGCAATAAAACTACCCCTCATCAAGGAACTTGTGCTCAAGGACAGCCTTATGATTGCTGAAACCTTACATATAAAATAGGGGTTACTCCAGATTACAACTTTAAGGACTCACATATCACTAGAAGTCCAGTTCAACAGTGGCTTTCAAAAAAATACATTAGTTCACTTACATGTGTGGTAACATCTCATATAGACAAGAAACTGAGATCATTGATAGGATGATGCCAAACAACCCTGTTACTAGCCCTAGACAAGCAAAATTCCCAAGACACTTTCGAAGTTCCTGCACCTCTTCTCTCACTCAGCCATGTATCAGCAAATTTTGGCCTTAGAGAAATCCATTTCAGGATGCTGCAGACAAAGTTTTGAGAAATAAAAAGATAAATGAGTGAAATCTTTACACAATAGAAAACAAAATAGCACATCATTCCATACAAAAAAGGCAAATGCATCATTTTCACCTGCGCCATGAATTTTTTGAGAATCTCGTTCTTTTGCTGCTCTTCACTAGTTGGGAGACCCATTGCCTTTTGACGCTGGTCAAACTGGAAGCGATCATACCATTAAAAAGAAAGACAAGAAAAATCCACTAAACAAAAGGCACAATCTCATCACACACCATCATCTTTTCAACAGTTTGTCGTGTCTCAGGGTCAAGATCAGAAAGCTTGCTGTTCTCTGGTTCTACTTTCTGTGTGTTTATAATTGGCTCTCCTTTGACAACACAATTCCACCATTCCATCTTATTGACTTTTGTTAGTAGAATAGAAAGTATCTTTCCATCCTCTGAAAAGCAAAAAGCGATTGATCAGAGCTAGCATTTAGTGTGAAAAACCACATGAAACCAAACGAAGAATGAATTCAGACTCCTATCCTATCCATACCTAAGCTCCAAAAACAATCATCGGTGATTACTGGTGCATATAACTCTCCCTGCAAAGAAATGAGGTCTGTAAGAACTCAGGAAAGGAACTCTTGAAAGAGAAAATAAAACAAGGAAAAACAAAATGTGAACAGCAATTAGTAATCCTAAAGGAAAAGAACATGTTAACAATACCCTACCAAGATGAGTCAACACAAACATGACATTCATCCAAACTCGCCCCCATTTCTGTTCTAAGACATTTCAACACGTCATCAGTTTGAGTGGCCACAAATGAGTGAAATTCTTATCTAGTCTCTTTTAGCTCGTATGGCTCTATCTTCTATGCCAAAACTCTACATGAGAGCCAGCTTCAGCAATAACTAAGACTTTGACCAGCAAGGCTTTTTTTAATTAGGAAACAACTATGCCGCCAGCTAGGACTTCACTGGAGCATCTATAGTTCTTTACTATTTAGATGATTTGTGATGATTTTGGTTCATTTCAATAGCAGTAATGTATTTGTCCTATTTTGTATACAGAGATGGACATCCTATATAGCAAAGTGGTAATCATTTTGACTTCGGATCATTTTTTTTAGTGCTTGATAACATTGTATATGTAATTTTCACAAAGGCAGCACTACTTCACTTTATGGCAGCACTTCCCATTGAAGCACTCACCGAGACGGAGAGTGAAATACTGGTGGGCAACCTGTATAGCTGAAAATGGAGGAGACTAGTCTTGGAAAAGTATCTTGTGAATCGGACCAGCATGGTATAAAGAAGAAGTCATTCCAGCAATTGGTCTTTTTACAAAAGTGGCCTTTTTTTAGCATTCGTCCACTTACAAACTGGTCTTTTTTATGAAATTCGTCTTGGAAGACGAATTGGCAAATTGGTCTTTTTACTGCTGGTGGGACCTATCTCTCAATTCGTCCTTTAGATCTTACTGGGAGAGTGAAGCAGAAAGAAAAGAGAGAGCGTGTGGGTGGCAGAGTACCGGACCTGGCAGGTGACAGAGCACCGGACCTGGCAGGTGACAGAGCACCGGACTTGCAAGAGTACTAGAAAAATGCCAGAAAAGTGACAGAGGAGTAGTGGAGTGACCGCTTGTGATAGCAGCCTATATAAAGAACCCTTTCGGATACACTAGATACGGGAGATATGAAACAGAGAAGAAGATATACAAGACATAGAGACATAGGAGTTACGAGGCTTACCAAAAGATTCACAAGTACCCATCAAGGACAAGTGAAGGTACTGGAGAAGCTCAGTGAACAAGAGGCTCTGGTTTTGTCGCCAAGGACAAGCAAAACAAGTCTAGTGCTTGAAGAGGCTGGTATACTTCCAGTACTGTGAGAGTCTCTAGCATTTGAGAGTCAGTTTGATTGTCGTTGTGAGTTAGTCACACAGAAGTGAGTGTAGTGATTATTTTTTCACTTTAATGATCCTTTTTGTACACTTCCATGCTGCCATTAATGGAGATATGCTTCTGTGATCTTGTAGCCTATTCTTGCCGTGACTTATGTGACTTATTTACCTTGTGAACTATTGATCTGTCTAATTTTCTACTCAGAAAAAGAACCCACCTCGGGCACAGAACAAGAATTTCGTCTACACCATACAATGCCTTTTTCAACCTGCACACTTTGTTTTCATGCCCTTTTTGCACAAAACCACGGGGCAGAAATACATACTCTTCTTCATGTAAGTCACGATTCCAAAATGCAGTTTTAATGTCCAACCAATGTACATTCCAACCATGATGAGCTGCAAGTGCACAAATGCTATGAATGGTAGTCATTCAGCATGTGGATGCAAAGGTCTCATCAAAATCAATGCCTCTTTCTTGAGCATAACCTTTTGCAACAAGCCTAGCCGTATACCTATCAACTATTCCATCATGCTTATGTTTCAAATCGTATACCCATTTAGTGCCAATGGCCTTTTTGCCCAGAAACAAATCACATAAGACCAAGTACCATTCTTCATAAAAGCATCATATTCTGATTGCATATCAACCATCCAATTTTCTCAATTTTGTGCTTCATCAAAAGAAACAAGCTCACTCTCATCACAAAGACTAGAGGCAGCGATTGCATTGTAATCTGATGCAAACGAAGCACTCTAAGAGCCCGAACGAGTACGATATGACAGAGGTGCATCTAATTTGCTCTCTCTCAAAGTCTGCACCAGCCATTTAGGCATAGTTTTTGCCTCCTCTATATAAGCCTTCTCATCAACAAGTGCATCATGTAAATCTGCACCAAAAATGGAATGATCTGCATCATCATGTGGAACCTGTAATGGTTGAGAAATTGCCTCATTTGGACCAGCACTTGACTGCCCGCCTATAAAAAGAGGTAGCAAAGTGTCATACACATCTCTAGATACTTGTTGGGTTTTAGGCCCACAATCAATATAGGAACATAGAGAAAATAGAGACAAGATGGAAAATAGACAAAAAATGAGAGGGAGAAAGGCCCAAATATATTTCATATATTCCATATTGAAGTACATGAAGTTACAAGATAGAACGAAGGATATGCATGTAATACAAACTGATATCCATAACTCCACAATCTCCATAACTTGAGGATGATCTCCTCCTAGAATAAATAAGCTTCAACACTATTGCATAGCTTGAAGATGATGAAGAAACACACCTCCACCTCCTTCAAGTTGAAGAAGACCATTTCGTACATCTCCATAAGCTCTCAAGGCGGCTTTCAAGCGATGTATTTTGAGTTATATACCATCCCATTATATAAAATAGACTTCCATACACTTGAAAAGCAAAACGAACTTATTTTGATCATAAATTATTGTTTTTCAAACTTTGAATAGAAAATAGGGTTTTTTATTTGACCATCCATATGCTACCTATGCGCTATATATCATTGGGAAGATCTTGATGAGCAAGTCTTGGACATCATATGGGCTTCCCTCTAGGCAGCATGTGGGGCTTCCCTTGGGCATCTTATGGGGCTTCCCTTGGGCATCCTAAGGGCTGTCCTCTAGGCATTCTATGGAACTGACCTTGGGCATCCAAAGGGCTTCCCTCTATGCAGCATACAAGCCTTCCCTTCCAGCTCCTTCGGGTCCACACATGGCAAAATTTATTCGCATGTCTATTAAGGGCTTATTCTAGCCACATACATCCATGCATCCCCACATAGGTGGAGGGGAAAGACTTTTGAGCCATTGTTCAGCTCCCCTTGGGCTACCATCTCTTGAGGTTAGGTCTCCTTCACCACTTCTCAAGATAAGGAATGGTTTGTCTCTATGTGCTCTCACCTTTTGTTCTCTTGATCAAACCATGTGCACCTAGAATGTCCTAGGAGTGGAAAGCACTCACAAGGGTACGTGCAGCCCTTGCCCTAAGGGTATCCAACACCCTACTCTACCTACCTACATCAAGGGAAAGACAAAGAGGCTTAACCTTGACTCATAACCACTAGTTTGCATGAGTCTCATGTGCTCTCCTCTCCTTTTATTCATGTCCCATACCACTTCTAACAAAATAGTAGAGAGCTTGTTTGGCTAGACCATCATGGTCCCATGAACAATGGTGGATTTGTGAATGTAACGTGACACGGTGTCACCTTGTCACCCCTTAAGTCAGAGATGCTCTTATACCAATCTAGCATCCCACCAAGATCCTCCTTGCTAACAAGACAAAGCACAAGTCAAACTCTCAAATACAAAACGAACAGGCATCAAATTCACCTCCTAGCCATAGAGCCAAATGAGCTATCCCTTGAGCTTGGGAGACTACAACTACATGCAAGTGGCCATCATCACAACAATTGATGTCCCATGGGCCATAACATCACACACGAGTGTATATGTCCAGCCTACAAGTGATTCCACCAAAAGGGCAAATCCAAGTGTTTGTACACCAAGATATGCACAAATGAGCCAGTGAGTCCTACTTATAGAAATCACTCAAGAAGTGACACGTTTCACACTAGCCCATCCTTTCTCCCTTGACCAAAAACATAATTGTAGGGACCTATCTAAATGTCCTGGGAAGTGGGTACATATCATGCTCCCGACCCCAAATCCCCACATGGGAGCCAAATCCCCCCTATATTTTACTTGGAGCATGTCATGACATATATTGTAAAAGATTCACACTATAACCTATTGAAATCCACCACGCATGGAGTTGTGGCTGTGGCCACTTCCAATACATACAAGAGCACATATTTCAACAATTTTAATTTTTCATAACACTCACTAACTCTTTATTTCCATGCGCTTGTAGCATGCACCTTGTGTTTGTATGACATGTGACGATTGTACCAAACTTGAGCGGAAAAACATAAAAAACACACTAAGAACAGCATCAACAAAAGAGAAAGAAGAAAAAAAATGCACGTGTACAAGAATAACAGACAAAAAATAGCTGATTGAAAACAATACAATGATATTCAACCAATACATTGGATATGATATAATTTATATATTCTTTGTACCATTCATTTTCTTTCTAACGAACTTGGAGTCCAAGAAAGAAAATGTAAAACAAGGAGAACTTCAAATTCAGCTAATTAAACGAGCTTGATATACATGCAGCTGGGAAATGCTCACTCTTCGAAATTCCATATACCTGCAGGACAGGTGGTTGTCCCTTGAGACCTGCTATAAGGTGTTTTTTCTTGATATCACAAACGATCCCTCGAGACTTTGTTCCAAGAGGTACTGGGATTTGAACAGTTGCTTCGGACAGTGTCTGTGTCCAAGAATACTTTTCAAGATCAGCTCCATTCCCTGCATTTGGTTCTGCTCAATACGAAGAAAAAAAATTGTTGTTAATTTTCTGCCGCTATGCACGATAATAGAGGGATCACCTATCCATTAACCGAACAGCTCTTGCATCGCAATAAATTAGCACTACTTACTCAAGCCTTTTCCATCGTCATCATCATCATCCTTGGTCGAGCTTGTCTTCTGTTGCGGCAAATCTTCTTTACTTGGAGCTTCTGCCTTTTCATTTAATGATCTGCTTGTGGGTTTATCGGAGTCAGGCTTTTCAACCGCCTCTTGAACTGGCTTCGCCTGTTCCTTTTTTATATTTTCTGTGGTATGAGGTTCTTTGCTATGCCCTGGGACCTGCGCTTTCTTGCTCTGTTTGTTCTCCTCTGCTACACTGCAAGCCTTCCTCTTGGCTGAGGCAAAGATCTGAGAGACACGCGCCTCCAAGCTTTCGTCGGAAGACAATGAATTGACACGACGCAAGAGGAAATCGGATAGGGTCTCGATGAGACTGAATGGCTCGCAATTGTGCTGTTGAAAAAGACGATCTAGTGAATCATCATAAGGACTCTTCCGAGCAGAAGAAGAAGACTCTTTCACTTCTGTTCTGGTTGGTGGTGATGGCTGCTCTTCTTCGTACTCTGAAATTACGGCCATCCCTGCTAAATAGTCAGTTCGCCTTGCAACCTCTGCAAGAACAGCTAATGGTCGGTTCACCTTAGGACCTCTGCAAGAAGCGGAATCTAAACCGTGTTTAGACCACTGTGAGGGGTTACGAAATGAGAAACGCAACTATTTGTACCAAGCGGTTGAATTCAAGGGAGCCATACTAGAGAAAGTTTTTTCTTTTTTTTTTCCTTTTTTTTTTCTTTTTTTAAAGAGTACAATGAATTGAAAACACTCTCACACACCCAACCTAGTAAGGTAGAGGCACCCATATGTGAGGAACTCATAGATACATATTCAGTCAAGACTTGAATTCAAGACTTCATCCTTAAGACTCAAGGCATCAAACCACTTGGTTACGCAGGTTTGGATATACATACTCGAGAAAGTTGTGATTAATGGTCTAGATATTATAAAGTCATTCAAGTTTTTTTGTAATTCTTGTAAATTAACCCTTATATTAGAAGAATTCATTATTCACAAATTTGTGACTATTTTTAAAATATAAGCACACACACATATGCTATAGATAGGCACATGAGCCATTTTTTATGGAAATTTTTGTATAAAAGTGGTGGATTGCTTTTTCAAATTAACTATAAAAATACATTTTTGAACAAATGAAAATTGCCTACAAATGTGTGTGCTTCAATATGAATCCTACAGATTCCATGGGGAGAGATTGTACCTAGTATTGAGTAAGGTCTTTCTCTCTACCTCTCTATTTTTTTTGTTTTTTTTTCCTATAGTTTTGGTATGAAATTTTTTGCATTGTCCATGGACATGTGTGCGAATGCATGATCGTTTTGTGCTCATAAATTTGTACATAAGCATGGTCTTACAAAAGCGGTATCAGAGTATGCACATGCATGTTGACGTGTACATATCATCCATACACCCAATCTCAAAGGAACCACCACGATGACCTTTACATTCACACCCACTCAATGTTGGAGTTAAACGTCTGCGGAAGCATGCGAAAAGCACAAGGAAGAAGAAGAAGCTTGGAACACAACACAAAATACTGAATGTATTATATTACCACTAGATGTACAAAGATAAGTAACCATTAGGTCAATAGGCATATATACAAGACGGGGGAAAAAAACCTCCTAAAGAGCGCAAAAAGTGCCCCGGTGGTCCTAGTGTGTTCACACACATCACTACCTAACACTACAACAGATCGGCCGTATACCGAGGTTTTTATCGAGAGAAATGAATGCGCGCATTTTTGCCTCGACGTCGGTGTAGGTGTCGGTATGCGCGTCAGAATTAAAGCGCCGATATGGGCATCGGTATGAGTGTCGGTATTACTGACGGTTATACTAATGCCTCTACTGGGTGTACCGTCATGTATATCGGCGCCCCCTGGGTGTACCGATGCTTATTTCGATGGCATTACTGGGAGTACCGTCGCTTATACCGACGATCATATATGCAGAATTTTTTTTGGGCAGAGTGTGTTGTTTTTTGCTACAGCAACATTACCATGATGTTGCTTAGCAAAAGACAGTACACCCAAAAAAACCAAGTACATGTGATGTGTACTCTAATGTCAACCAAAATATGATTTCATAAAACGGAATATTATTGGACACAAAAGAGATAATCAGAATGAACCATGAACCATGAACCATGTACAAAAAGAGTTATATATTTCATAAATGAAGCATGTACAAGAGTGCGGCAAACCACTCTCATATATGACGCTTTTACAAAATGTGGCAAAGCATTGCATTGCCATATAAAAATCAAACACAAAATTTTGGTATGCCACTGCCATACACATGCAAAGAATGTTCCATATCAACGGTCTTGCAACAAAGAACATTCATGAAATGAAATAAATTCACATGAAATTTACAAACAACAAGTAAAAACCAAATTTATAAATTCATCACCTCATCGCAAATGCTCCCATGAAACGACCGCACCGCGTCCCTCCAAGTCCTCCAATAGTGCAGTCAATCCATGACGATATCCATAAGCCTCCTCCTTTCATGTTGGAGGATGACCTATTGCCAGCTCCTACAACAAATATACAAAACATTAGAGGAACATACATGAGAAGCTTAACACAAACAAATTCAATAAACCAAATGGTACTTAGAAACTCGTGACACATCGTGTCATATCCATCGCTGCCCAAATGTGACGGTCCAACCATATCTAAACATGTGGCTGCGGCATCTCGCTGCTGGCAATATCGGTTAGGAGTCTGCTGCTTCTCATCGTGAATCATATCCCACTCCTCAGCATCTAACCATACAGGCTTTGGTAAGCCTGCTCTGAAAGCATCACGAGCCTCGGATCGTCAATGGGACATAACTTCACGTGCGGTGTGCAGAATCCACTCTGAACTGACAAGAGGCTGCCCATCGGCTAGTCGGAACTCCTGATAAATCGTCTCTGTGATATAATCCTTCCGATCTTTATCTTGTTCACTCCATTTCAACATGATAGAGTTTCCAAATTGTATGGAGCAAAGATGTCGTATACGTGCACACATTGCTTTTCTGGTCGCATCCATCGTCGGAGCTCCATCTCGGATACTATACGCCTTGGAGTCATCATGATCATGAGCACCCCAAGGTGTACGTGGTGTTCCACATGGTGTACCACGTGGCGTACCTACATTTGAGTTACTCGTCCTAGGAGTAGAAGTAGGCAACACAATGTTTGTTGCACTGCCTCCACAACAACCGCCTCCTCTAGACCTACTTGTAGATCCACTCGTAGAACCTCCTGCTCCAAAGCGTGACCTCGACCTACGAGACGGGCGAGCACTTGTATCGCGCTGAGGTGTCGAACACATATGTCTACTACTAGAGTGAGTAGGGGATGGCTGAAAAGTTGGTCGTGGTGAGTAAAGTTAGGAGACATACCTCTGATTTAGGACAATATGGACAATATGGACATTTTAGAACATTTGATTTTTTTATTAAACCTAAAAATCATACTTCTAAAGACTTAAACCTGAATATTAAAACCTAAATACTTAAACACCTAAAAAAACCTAAAACCCTAATACTAAAGACTTATATATGTGTATATGTGTTATATGTATTATATATATGTCTATTGCTTATATAATTAAAATTTTATTTTTATATATTTAATTATATATAATTTATTTATTTTTTTAAAACACTACCTCTTTTCATATTTATTTATCTATATAATTATCTGTTGATATATTTAGGTAGTGATGTGTGTGAACACACTAGGACTGCCGGGGCACTTTTTTCCCTCTTTAAGAGGTTTTTTCCCCCAGCTTGTATATACGCCTATTGCCCTAATGGGCTACTTATCTTTGTACATTCTCTAGTAATACATTCAGTATTGTGTGTTTGTGCTCCAAGCTTCTTCTTCTTCCTTGTGTTGTTCGCGTGCTTCTACAGACGTCTATCTCCAACAATTGGTATCAGAGCAGGTCGTCGCTTCATCTAGGATGCCGTCAACACTCCTCCGTTTGCAGTCTCAGATTCGCACGAAATTTGGTGAGCATACTCAGGGTGTTTCAGAGATCAAAACATCTTAGCTCATTGGTGCCGAAATCGCGATTTGAGCTCGTTTCGGCCTCCGAACGCACTATCGCAACGCTTGTGTAGGCTATTTCGTCTTTTTGTGCCAAAGGTATATACCAATTTCTGTTCGCCAATATAAGCGTCTCAAAGTCTGCTACAGGTCTAGCGGAATTCGTCTGGGCAGTTTTGTTCAACTTTTTGAGATACAGTCAATTTTCTGCATCAAGGTATTTTAGTCACCGGCCATGGCTGAAAGCAATGATGTATTCCGTATGTTGGCTATTGAGGATAAGTTGGATGGTACCAACTACCTGTTATGGGCTTATATGATGCAGCATGTATTGGTTGCAAAAGGATTGTGGAACATTGTGCAGGGTGTTGAAAGACGTCCTGTTACACCTCTGACTACAAGTACTGCAAATACAGGTGCTGGAGCTGATGAAGATGGTGTCGAAGATGATATTCCACAGATTCCTGTTCGTTCTGCTATTTCTGTTGCACCTACTACAGAGCAGATTCATTGGGATGGCAGAGATGCCCAGGCACATGCATTGATAGCGTTGTCTGTCAAATGTGCCATTATTCCTCACATTCGCTCTTGCAGAACATCTAAGGATGCTTGGGATATACTTACCACATTATACCAAGCTAGGAATGAGGCTTGTGTTGCTTACCTCCGAAAACAATCGGAGAGTGAGCACATGAATGAAGGTGATTCTATGGACAGTTTCCTAACAAAGATCAAAGACTTGAAGGAATAGTTGATTTCTGCTGATGAGGTTATACCAGATAGCTCACTTGTGCAGACCGTTCTGAATGGTCTTCTTGATTCATATCAGAGTTTTGCTTCTACTCTTCAGTTGATGATGAAAGGCAATCCAAATGCCTTATCATTTAAGGAGTTAGTCTTTGTTCTGTTGCAGGAAGATCAGTCCAGGCAAAACAGGTCCATTATGCGAGTTGCAGATCAAGCTTTCGTGGCTAGTCAGAAGGGCAAAGGAAAATGGAGCTCTTCAAGTAGTAAGCAGAAATCTGCTAATTGTGCATATTCGAAGAAGGAAGATAAAGATGAGAAGAAATCAGAAAAGCAGAAATTGTTTTGTAAGTACTGTAAAGGGAATGATCATATCATAAAGAACTGTCCAAAACTGGTTGCTAAAGAGGTAAAAAAGAAAGAGGCTAGAATGGTTGTTGCAGAGGCCTCTACACCAAAAATAGAGTCTGCAAATCTTGTGCAGGTAGAAGAATGGGTGTTTACTACTGTCTACAGTTTTGACACATCTTCTCATGAGCAATGCATGTCTGTAGTAGACTCAGATGTTTGGTATTTTGGCAGTGGGGTGACCAAACATATTACCTCGCAGCGCAGTTTCTTCTCTTCACTCGAGCCTGCCCCTACAGGGAATACTGTTACATGCGTCAACAACTCCTCTTATCCTGTTATGGGAGTTGGTAAGATCATTTTGACTACTATTGATGGTAGTTCTTTCACTTTGTCAGATGCTTTATTTGTGCCAGGGATCAAAAAGAACGTGTTATCAGTTCTGCATTAGCCAAGATTGGCTTGGTTGTGAAATTTGTTGATGACAGGTGTACAGTTCATGATCTTTCAAATGGCGATGTGATTATTGCTTCTGGCATCTTATGTCGTGGGTTGTATAATCTCATAGACTATGAAAGATCTGTAAATGATTTGGCATCTGTAGTAAATGATTCTCAGGCTATGTCAGATGCAAAGCTTTGGCATGCACGCTTTGGTCATCTGAATTTTGCTAGTTTGCTACGCCTGTAGAAATCTGAAATGGTGTCCTCGTTGCCCAAACTTGAGGCACCTGGAAAACATGTTTGCGAAGGCTGTATTTTGGGCAAAATGTAGCATTCATCCTTTCCAAAAGATGGTTCAGTTCGGGCTACTCAGAAATTGCAGCTTGGACATAGTGATGTCTATGGTCCTATGCAAACACCTCCTTTTGGAAATTATCTTTACTTTGTGACTTTCATTGATGATTTTTCCAGGCATGCATGGGTATATCCACTCAAAGAAAAATCCTAAGTGTTCATGTGCTTTAAACAGTTTTTGGTTTTGGCTGAAAATCTGTCAGCATATAAAATGGGCACCCTCCGTTCTGATCGAGGGGGGGAATATATGTCTTCTGATCTTAATGCATTTCTGGCTGAACGTGGGATAAAACACCAGTGTACAGTGTCGTATACACCTCAACAGAATGGAGTTGCTGAACGAAAGAACAGGTCACTCATGGAGATGGCGAGGTGCATGGTCAAGAGTCAGGCTTTACCACATAGTTTCTGGCTTGAGGCTGTCATGTGTGCAGCATATGTACTGAACAGGTGTCCCACTAAAGCACTACAGTCTATCACTCCATATGAGGCTTGGCATGACCGCAAGCCATCTGTTGCTCATCTGCGTGTTTTTGGTTGTTTGGCATATGCACTAGTGCCTGAACAACATCGCAGAAAATTGGATGATAAGGCAGAAAAATGTATTTTTGTTGGGTACAGTTCTGAAAGTAAAGGCTATCGTCTTTATCATCCAGAGACTAAACACATTCTAGTTAGTCGTGATGTTGTCTTTGTGGAAGATGCTATTCAGCCTAATGAGGCAACTTCTCAGCCTTTGTAGGTTTCATATGATGATGCAGATCATTCCATTTCTGATGTAGATTTACATGATGCACTTGTTGATGAGAGAGCTGATATTGAGCAGCCAAAAACTATGCCAAAATGGCTGGTGTAGACTTTGCGTGACAACAAATTAGATGCACCTTTGTCATATCGCACTCGTTCAGGCTCTCATAGTGCCTCCTTTGCATCAGATTGCTATGCTATGGCTGCGTCTAGTCTCTGTGATGAGAATGAGCCTGTTTCTTTTGATGAAGCACATAATTGAGAAAATTGGATGGCTGCTATGCAATCTGAATATGATGCTATAATGAAGAATGGTACATGGTCTTTATGTGACTTGCCTCCTGGCAAGAAGGCCATTGGTACTAAGTGGGTATACAAGTTGAAGCGTAAACCTGATGGTACAGTTGACAGGTATAAGGCTAGGCTTGTTGCAAAGGGTTATGCGCAAGAAAGAGGCATTGATTTTGATGAGACCTTTGCACCTACATGTCGTATGACTACTCTTCGGAGCATTTGTGCACTTGCAGCCCATCATGGTTGGAATGTACATCAATTGGACATTAAAACAACATTTCTGAATGGTGACTTGCATGAAGAAGTGTATGTTTTTCAGCCCCGTGGCTTTGTGTAGAAAGGACATGAAAACCAGGTGTGCAGGTTAAAGAAAGCATTATGTGGTTTAAAGCAAGCACCATCTGCTTGGTATGAGAAGATACATGCCTATCTGATTGCACATGGTTTTGAGAACAGTCCAACTGAAAGTACCTTATATGTTAAGCGTGCTAATGATGTGCTTCTGATCATTGTTGTCTATGTTGACGACATGCTTCTCATTGGTCCTATTGAGAAGCATATTGCTGAT